>CAIGQV010019355.1:7063973-7079725 GCA_903798115.1 Danio jaintianensis
CCACCTGTCAATCACTTTTTCCGCAGGACTCTGGCATGAATAGGCAGCGTGATCTGTGTCGTTATAATGGCGTCGACAAACTTGGTTGGTAAAAAAGGTGCACAACCAACAGGAACCAACCAACAGTATCTGAGGTTTTCACTAAAATTACTAAGTGCAAGCGTGAAAGCGAAAGATTGAAGCAGTGTACTGACGCTGTGACACGTTACCTGATAGATTCAAAAGACAGAAGAGTCGTTAGATGGAGACAAGATGAATTAAATATCACCTTTAACAACCATAGTGAGACACGATCCAGCGGTACATCCATGATAAACCGTCCGACATGCACTGCTGTCTGGGGTTTTGTGCTCAAAGCACCCACTGACTGCCTGGGGCTCAGACGTGTGCATACGCTGCAGCATGACAGAGTGTGTGTGTGTGTGTGGTCACGTGATGTGCGTTTTCAGCGGTATAGTGTGGAAGAAGGGCTTTTCAGAAATGCTAGGTGAAACGCCAGTGTGGACGTGGATCGTTTTCATTCTAAAATGCCATTTTAAAACTAAGACGTATTAGTGTAAACAGGGCCTGAGTGTGTATTTTTCACGAGCGGGTTGCTGCTGCGACGAGGGCAGGGCAGAGGATTGCGATGCCGGCTCAGCATCGTGATGTCTATCGGCCATCAGCGAAGGATGATGGCATCGTCTATCGACCCAACCCTACTCTGTAACTCATTACACCCAGCACTGGTTGTGATGTTGAATTTTGCTTTATCGCACCTGGTTTAATTCACTCTTTTCTTCTTCCTCTCCTTCTCCATCCTCCTCCTCTTCTTCTTCCTCTACATCTTCATCATCGTCATCATCATCGTCGTCATCATCATCGTCATCATCCTCAGGTTCTCCCTCATCATCACTGTGACAAGAACAGAAAGTAAACTCCAGCAACTAAAGCGTGTGACGGTAATGTTTATTAAATGCATTTCTTTCACATTCAGATAAACCAGGGGTCTCAAACTGGCCGCCCTCCTCCTTTCTGTGACCCGCAACTGACGTCAAAAATATAATGAAATATAAAAATGTAAACTACCCATCCAATATGTACAAGAAACAAAAAGACGGCGACCAGTAGAAGTATCAGTAAAAAGGATGCTGATTTTCGAGTGAAGCCAGTCATGTGGCGAGTGAGGTGATTGCTAAGGGGGCCTTGGCATATTGACTTGTGCATGCAATTTCATTATTTAAAATAGCAAATATGCAGTGACATGTGTGCACCGCTCGTATTTTCCTCGCACACCTCAACGTTTTTTCGAATGCTGCAAGTGTTACCACTGATATCTGTTGTCCTATGCATCAATTATCAAATACTGTGCCTTGAATGTGCTTGAATGTAAAATGGCTCTCCTATGGGTTGTCAGTCATTGCAATGGCCCCCCCCGCCAAATTGAATTTGAGACCCCTGAGATAAACAGATTCAGAAATGGGTCATGATGATAACGTGAAAATGCATTTTTAGTCTTGTGTGTGTGTGTGTGTGTGTGTGTGTGTGTGTGTGTGATACCTCAGAGAGCCCAGTTTATCTGCCATCTTGATGCTCTCCATTAGTTGTTTCAGACTCTTACAGCCGTCTTCACCCAGACTGTTGCCTAAATAACACAAACACAATCATCCGTGTATGTCTATTATTATTATTAATAATAATCATAATAATATTATTATTATTTTATTACACATCTGTATTACAGCAGTGGGGAATTTTCAGTGCACACAAGTCTAATTCATTCAATGTCTTCATCTATTCAGTGTTATTTTAGTATTACTAAAATACTGTTCATGATATTTAGGCTTTGCTTTTATTCCTTCATTCATTCATTCTCCTTCGTCCCTTTATTAATCTGGGGTCGCCACAGCGGAATGAACCGCCAACTTATCCAGCATATGTTTTACGCAGCGGATGCCCTTCCAGCTGCAACCCATCACTGGGAAACACCCATACACTCTCATTCACACCCATACACTACGGACAATTTAGCTTACCCAATTCCCCTATAGCGCATGTGTTTGGACTGTGGGGGAAACCGGAGTATCCGGATGAAACTCCACCCAGAAATGCCAACTGACCCAGCCGGGGCTCGAACCAGCGACCTTCTTGCTGTGAGGCGACTGTGCTACCCACTGCGCCACCGTGACGCCCTGGCTTTGCTTTTATATTAAGTTTAATTTTGATCTCATGTTTTTGTTACATGGTTTATTAAAATTTTCTTTCCTTTTTGTTAAATATTACTCTTTTAGAGTAATCGCAGTTTTAAGTTTTAGTTAGTTTTAGTATTTCCAATTAGTAATTTTGAAGCTAACTTTATATATATATATTTTTTTTTACATACATTTTTACATAAATCTAATATTTATTTCACTTTAATTAATAATTCAATTAAAGTAAAGCTTGAATTTGAATGATATCCCTGTAATAATTAGATTTGTTTATTATATTAAATGTCTGTATTAATTTTTAAATTTAGAGAGATTCAAAATGAAAATTAGATATTAGTATTAATTAGTAATATTGTTGCTTTTATATGTAGTTTTTATTTTTAAAAATTGGTATTTGCGTGGTATTTAAATTGGCATCCGCGATGCAGATGCGGATAATTCGATATCGGTTCAGTAATAGATCATAACCGGTTATTACGTACTGACGTCATTTATATCCTGTGCGCTATGTCACGGTACTATGGCGGGAGGGAGGCGAGGGCGAGTAAATAAAACGCTCCTAACTACTTAAAAAGCATAATAATTGTGCACAATTCACTGCTTGTGAGTTTGCTGGACAGTCTTTCACTGACACTGAAGAAGGTACAGCACAAGCCGCTATTTCACTACTAGGGAGAAATGCTGTAAAACTCCATCTCTGCCTCTCTCTCACACACACACTTTGGACATTTGCCCCGTTGGTGTGTTCGTGAAGTAACTTTTCCTCTCCTCTCGGCTGTTAAAGCTATACTTGTGGATCCAGACACGAGCGTGCCTGTGGAGCGAGTTTTCTCCACTATGTCTATTATGGATTACCTGTGATAGCCGCGTATTATGTGCATACAGACTGTTACTGCGGCTGTTCTTCCCGCGTCACTCATCGGTGAACAGCGCTGACAGTTTTAAAGCCAATCGCAGCCCTTTCTGTTGAGCGGGTGAAGACAATGACCAATCATAAAAAAAGCAAGCGGGATAATATTATAATATTTACATTAGTTTATTTATTATAAACGCTCATGTTGTCTTCTGTGCATGTATTGGAGTTTTGTCTAAAACATTGAAAAAGAGCAGGTAAAATTAAAGGTACAGTTCATATATCAGACTGCTTGTATTAAAGGACACAATTGTATTACAAATAATATACAAATGGCGCAGCACGGTGGCGCAGTGGGTAGCACGATCGCCTCACAGCAAGAAGGTCGCTGGTTCGAGCCTCGGCTGGGTCAGTTGGCGTTTCTGTGTGGAGTTTGCATGTTCTCCCCGTGTTGGCGTGGGTTTCCTCCGGGTGCTCCGGTTTCCCCCACAAGTCCAAAGACATGCGGTATAGGTGAATTGGGAAGGCTAAATTGTCCGTAGTGTATGTGTGTGAATGAGTGTGTATGGATGTTTCCCAGTGATGGGTTGCAGCTGGAAGGGCATCCGCTGCGTAAAACATATGCTGGATAAGTTGGCGGTTCATTCCGCTGTGGCAACCCCAGATTAATAAAGGGACTAAGCCGAAAATGAATGAACGAATAATATATAAATATTAATATATTTATATATTTTAATAAAAAAAATTCTTGTGTTGTGAAGAATCTAATTGTGTATGGAAAGCATCGTCAATGCACCGTGATGCATCGAGATATCGAACTGAACCGAATCGATGGAATGATAATCTTAACCGAACCGTGAGACCAGTGTAGGTTCACACCTCTACTAAATTATAATTGATATATGTATATAAACTAAAATCTTCTAGTTCAATTATTGTTTCTTTTGATATTAAGTAAAAATGATACATTTAGTTAATTATAATATCCCATTACAGTTGTTTTAATCATTTGCAGTTAGTGTATCGTTACATATTAAAATGCATTTTGCCATGATTATTGGCAGTGCATCATTTTCTGCAAGCAAACACACTTGATGCATATGATAATAATAATAATAATCTTAATTAAATCTTAAATGTGCTTTAATGGCGGTTTATAATCTTCACTATCAGTTTTGAGAGCCAGACTTAAGTATCTTCTTTATCCATCACAGACTGTTTGCAGGTAAATCCTGATGATTGTGTGATGTTTGTTGTGTTTAGCTGTGGTTGTATGAGTGTGTTTTTACCATTCAGGTCGAGTTTTTCGAACTGGTCTTTGTGCTGGACGGATTGAGCCACTTCCAGAGCCGCTTCCTCTGTGATTTCTCCAAAGGACAGATTCAGCTCCTGGTGAGATGCAACAAACACCTTTACTGAGTTATCTTTCATTACTTTAAGTTCTACAGCACGACAGGTCAGTTTTTATTGTGTCCCTTACTGTGCGTTCACACCAAAGGCGGTGAGAGCGTCAAAGTATCCAGAAGTTATTCATTTTCAATGGGAGCCGGCGGCGATAAGTGGCGCAGCGCGTCTTTGGCAGTGTGGGTGTCGAGGAGAGTTGAAATCAAGTCAACTTTATGGTAATGAGCTATGACGTGGTTCAGCAATCAGAATGTAGAAGTCCATCACTTGAGAAGATTCCAGAGAACACAGTCCTGTGAACTTTGACTCCGACCACAATTGTTCCCAAGGGTTTGATTGCTGCAGTCGGCAGATTTCCAATTATTTACAATGTTTTCTTACAGGGTCTTACATTTAAAAAAAAAAAAGTTACTGGCATGTTGATGTTTTGTTTTTCTTAAAAAAAGCGAGAATCTCATGCTAACTATAACAACAATACAAAACAGTATTGCTGCTTCAGAATATTTCAGACATATGGACACATTGGATTTCAAGAGTTCGCCCTTAGCTTATGATTGATTATAAAGCGTGTTTGGCATGCTGTCCCGGGAGAGAGCCCTGAGCTCATGAGATCCTCGAGCCCGGGGCTCCCTCCCGTTGCAGGACGAGAGGGGAGTTTGAGCTCAGGTAGGTCTCGAGAACTCCCCTGCTTGATAAAGGTGAATTCGAATTATGAATAATTATGGAGAGAATAGCTGAATTAATCGCTCGTCTATGGTGTCGATTTGGTTTGGTCAATTTACTTATGTTACATGTTTTTGGTCTGTGGGAGGAAACCGGAGAGCCCGGGGAGAACCCACGCAAACACGGGGAGAACATGCAAACTCCACACAGAAATGTCAACTTGGCAAGGTAAAGGCTTGAGCAAGTGACATTCTTGCTGTGAGGCAACAGTGCTAACCACTGGGCCTCCGTGCTGCCCTGTCGAGGAAAGGGGAGGAGTAGGGGTGGAAGGGGGGATTCTTCAAGACGAAGATGGCTAAGGTAAGATACTCTGGTTATTTATAGTGATTAAGGAATCGTCTGATTGGTGGATCATGCATTAGCTAATGCGGGACCAGCTGCTATCAATCATAAGCACGTGCTCCTCTCGAAATTAGTTTATGAATAAACTTCACAAGTGGAGCAAAGCCACAGCACACGCAACAACTTGATCTTCCATTGTTATATGAATTTGATAAAAAGCACACAACATTTTCATGCTAGAAAGCATGTTTTTATGTGGGAATGTAACTGATTTGCTGATATGCTGCAACGGCCCCTTTAAATATGAGATCAATGTAGCGAATTTGACGCTCTCGCTGGCAGTGCAGTGAAGGCAGACAGCGTTGTCGCCAGGGCAAACTTTGACACTCTCACTGCCTTTGGTGTGAACGCAGTAAGGAGAAATTTGTTGTTCTGCTGTACATAGACACCCACAAGACAACATGACATACACATTAAAACTCCTAATCCTAAAATACATCCTAATATAAATACAGTTACAATAAAACAATAATTTAAAAGATACAATGTTTATTATATTTTACACTGCAGAAAAAAATCTTACTTAAAGTTTTTCTCTTGTTTCTAGTCTAAACGTCTGAAAAAAAATCAAGAAGCATTTGTTAGACGATTAAAAATATTGTTTTTTTTTAACTTTTTTTATAAGTAAAAAAGAAAAAGATGAAAAAAAATCTCTTTAATTTCCTCCTTCCAGTTGTTTTTACGTACTATTTCTGAAAACAAAACATTATTTACTTGTCTATAAAATGCTTTTTGATTTAAGAGATATTTGGACTTGAAACAAGACAAAAACACTTTGTAAGAAAAGCATTTATTGCAGTGTGTACTGCTGAATGCTTGATTCTGATTGGCTGATGAGCACTCTGAGATGTTTGGTTATTGTCAGATAAAATCACAGCTAAAGTAGTTCCGGCAGGTTTTGAGCGCATTACAGCTCCGTATCACCACACTGAATGATTTGAGTTATTTCACAGCTAATTCATTCAATGCTATTACACATCAACACACAACAGAAGGCTTTGGAGGAGATGTGTGAGAAACTAGTGCTACACACATGTTTGAGGACAAAAACACACCAAAATTTCTCAAATTACAACATATGAACAGTGGAGCAGCTATAATAATCATGGTATAAGCTGAATAATGCACTCCGAGCTGTTGAATTATTGGACAATAATGCACACCCGATGTGTAACAGCTACTCTGCTTCACAGCATCACCACTTTATTGTCTAATAATTCAACAGCCCGTCATCAATTATTCTTGCTTGATTGTGCTTTCCGCTGATCTGTTAGTACCTTGAGTATAGGCAGTCCTTCTCTGACGGTTTCTGCTAAAGCGCTGGCTCCTTCAGACCGAACCAGACAGTCACCAAAGTTAATCACCTGCACATTACGCAGAGGTTTCAGCGCCTAAAACACACACACACACACATTATTATAGACACACAGACTGTTTTGCTCCCATAGCGCGTGTTGTTTCAGACCTACTGGAAAGAAAAAAATACACTTTTAAGTGATAGAAATTATTCTATTTGTGAATTTGTCATTTTTCTATTGAAATATTTAGTGTACCATTACGCCCCTGGTAGATACCTTTTACCCTAATATGTCAACGAAATACTGACATGATCATTAAAGGTTCCGTGAAATCGAAATAGATGTTGGTTTCAGTATATCTATTAGCTGGTGTGCTCCAAAATAGTGACAAAATTCGTGTTTAGAAGATATAAACCTGTTTTAAACATCCAAAGTTTGCAGTTTGTCACTTCTGCATAAATGGATCAACGGTTTTATTCACGTCACCTCATGCGTCAGTTCCTCATCAAATCTTCTGACCAATCAAATGCTCTCTAGTGTCTGACATGCCCCCTTCTCATTGCCTGTTCATTTAATGCACTTGAGCTCAACCAGGGGCTGCACGGTGGCGCAGTGGGTAGCGCTGTCGCCTCATAGCAAGAAGGTCACTGGTTCGAGCCTCGGCAGGGTCAGTTGGCATTTCTGTGTGGAGTTTGCATGTTCTCCCTGTGTTCGCGTAGGTTTCCTCCGGGTGCTCCGGTTTCCCCCACAAGTCCAAAGACATGCGCTATAGGTGAAATGTCCGTAGTGTATGTGTGTGAATGAGAGTGTATGGGTGTTTCCCAGTGATGGGTTGCAGCTGGAAGGGCATCCGCTGCGTGAAACATATGCTGGATAAGTTCATTCCGCTGTGGCGACCTCAGATTAATAAAGGGACTAAGCCGAAAAGAGAATGAATGAATGAATGAGCTCAACCACTCTCACTGGCAGAGCTGTGAGAAAAACCAAACGCTATTGGCTGTTTTTTTTAATGGGGAGGAGCTACTCTATGCCCCGCCCTCTCTTAGTGTTTCGGTTGAGATTACATCAAACATCCAATAAAAAAAATGCACATTTCAAAGCACTTCACGAGACCTGTAATGTCTAATTAAATATGTATGTATATTTGATTAATGTATTGTTTGCATAATAACATAATTTATAAAAGCAGTGTCATAATTTACTGCTTAACCCTCCTGCAGTCCTATAATTCGGCATACACTGTTCGTCCTTCAGCTCAAAAATGATCCGCCTTCACTAAATCTCTAAAATAAAGCAGATCAATTTAATATCAATCCTCAAATCTGTTTTGCATGAAGAAACAAGCTCATCTTCATCACAAACTCGTGTTAATGTGCAGGTTTTCCCTCATCGGTGTGCAGTATTTCAGCAGTGTTCACTCAGTGGACAACACTCCTTTCTCACTACAGTAAAGGGTGTGGTTTATAACGCTAAAAGTACCTGCAGAAGTGTAAAGTTTTTAGAAAGACAGTATTCATAACAGTTAAAGTTAGGCCAGCACGATATTGGAAAAATCTGATATTGCAATATTTAATTTTTCTGCGATTAAATATTGCGATACAAATACAGTTTCACAAGATGATTGAATAGCTCTATTTGACAGGGCAGTCGAACAGTTGTTACATTCCATGGTGCTTTGAATGTATTGTTGTAGTTGTGTTTGATTTCTTTTCTCCCTCTCTCTCTTTCTGTTACCTGTTGCTCAACCAGGTGTGGAGGAGAGGAAGTTGACTGATTTCACCTGCTGCTCGTTGCCATGCAAGCTTAAAAGCTGACCAACATTGAACATTGAAGCTTGCCTCCAGAGTGTGGTCTCTCTCCTGCCTGGTTGTGTTGTTGCTGTTAACTTACTGAAGTTACAATCTTTTGTAAAGCCATTTGAAACCACTTACATTCTGCCTTCGAGACTGATCTTTGTGTTTGGAAGCCGTAGGGAGGTGGGTGCCATTTTTTTTTTTAAACCCTTTTTCTCTTGTTTATGTTTAGTTAGGGAGTTAGTGTACATTTCTGTTGTTAATTTAATTTTACTTTGTCAGTTTAGACAGTTTTACTCCCTAACTAGCTAGTGTACTTTTAATAATAATTATTAAATAATAATTCCTTACATTTTATATAGCGCTTTTCTGGACATTCATAGCGCTTTACACATTTTTGGGGGAATCACCACCTCACCCACCATCAGTGTGCAGCATCCACCTGGATGACGCGACGGCAGCCATATTGAACCAGACCGCACACCACACACCAGCTGATTTAGGACCCCAATGGATCGTCTGTGTTGAATGCCTGATCAAAAGTGCTTTTTATTCACCTTATTCTACATGTACGAGCGGGCGCAACCATTTGAATCTTTTTGGCTCGAGACTTGTTTGTAGAGCAACTAGTTTTACCGTTTTCTGCCGTTTAGTATTCCTAGTCATTTCTCTCATAGGCGACTGAATCGGAAGTTCTAAAACAATCGCAAAAACGAGCGCACTTCCGCATTTCAGAATAAGGTCAATAGTCTATTCTCAGTCTTAAGATTTTAATAAGACTTATCATATTAGTAACATTATTATCAGTAACTACAAGTTAAAGACACGCATAGTTAAAATAATTGAAAACAGTTGTAAACATTTAATGATGTTTTTATGTATTTATATGTAACATTATATATTTACATAAGTGGTAGCACGCTGTAGGCCATCTAAAATAAAAGCACGAAAGAGAAGTTCTCCATGTTTTATGTCATTATATTATGTCTTTTAAATTACATACATTTAAATGAGATTTCGCTGCATTTATTTATATATATATATATATATTTTAATCAGGCGCTACAAAGTATACCTATTACAACTCCAGTGAACCAATAGGATCACCCAGGGTCCTAGGCGGACCCAATTGTCAGGGGGGACTCGATTTCTCACCACACTGGGGTTAAACCCCTGCTCTTTTTTTGAAGGACATCCTGGGATTTTTAATGACCACAGAGAGTCAGGACCTCTGTTTAACGTCTCATCCTAAAGACGGTGCTCACTGAGCAGTATAGAGTCCCCATCAATATACTGGGGAATAAGGGCCCACACAGACTGCAGGTTGAGTGCCCCCTGCTGGTCTCACTAACACTACTTTTGTTTGTTGTTTTGACCTTTCCCCCTCCTGAAGCTTATTTTTGCTTCCCAGTTTTGCTTAACGTTGTACATTTTTGTTAATACATTGTGGTGAAGGTGGGGGACTGCTACACACTCACCCCAACCAACCTTTAAACATTTCACTGTTACTCTCTCACTCCTAGACGCATACCATCAGGGACATTACACAGCGTTGAGGTACAGAAACTGAATAATCACAGTGCAAAAAAAATGCTTTTCTTACTTTGTCTCGTTTCTAGTCCAAATATAAAAAAATCTGCGATCAATTAAAAAGGAAATATTTAGTTACCTTCAGAAGAAATAAGTGAAAATTAAGTTTTTCCTAAACAAGCTAAATTATGCACCAGTGGGCTAAGTAAAATAATGTTGATTTCTCTTTGAAATGTAGATATTTGGACGAGAAACAAGATTATTTTTGCATAAATCGTGTGATTACAGTAGTTAGACACAATTAATAAATACAATCCTGTAGCTTCTGGTCAACTTTAATTCAGACTCAACATTGCATATCTTGCTATGTGACTATTATGGATGAGCACATTGCTACATCAATGCTGAAACGATATAATATGCAGCCCTAGTTAAAGCAGCAGATTATTATTGTGTGTGTGTGTGCATGTGTGTGTCAATGGTTTTATAGCTGGCAGGTCAAAAATCAACCAGTAAGACAACCATTGTACTGTAAATGTGTACAGCCTTCATGAAAATACATTTTTCCTCGTGTCCTGAGTGTACCTGAGCCATGGCCGTCGCTCCTTTTTTAGTGAATGTGTTGTCGTTGAGGTTCAGGACTCTGAGCTGAGGGTTGTGCTGCATGGCGGTGGCTAAAGCAGAGACTCCTGGGTAATTAATGCCATTCTGGGGCATGTGCACCTCCTCCAGACTGCCCATCAGCTGAGGAGAGAAACAACACCAGTGCATTAAAGGGGACCTATTTTTATAAGATGTAAAATGCATCTCTGATGACTCTAGAGAGTGTGTGTGAAGTTTCAGCTCAAAATAGCACACAGATAATGTTTTCTACCTCTCTGAAACTGACCCCTTTTAGGCTTTGATTCTAATTGTGGCGTTTTGGGGACTGTTGCTTTAAATGCAAATGAGATTGTGCTCTTTTTGAAAGAGGGCGGGGCTACAAATGCCTGTGTGTCAGCATAGTGGCAGATTCAAAACAGGACTAACGTTATCTGTGTGAAAATGTGTGTGCTTCATGCTTCTGTCAGTCTATGGAGACTGCTGTCGCTGTTCATTTGTGCTTCATCTAAAACTCTACATCTATAATCCTCTTAGTCTATGCTGACATTATCTTCAGCAGCTTAAACACTCTAATGGCTAATGGACAGACGGCTGCTTCTCACTCAGCGCTGCTGTTTATGCTAATGAGGGAGAGATGGGCACTAGTGGGCGGGGCTTTCCCCCTCTGATGACACGTACAACGGGAGAATGTCAATTAAAGTGTTTATGCAGACTGTTTTTATCAAGTCTGATTAGAACAAATACAATTAACTAGTTTTTACCATTAGAGGCTGGATATATTCACACACTGCTGACACACAACTGGGTTATATAAAAGAGATTTTTGCATAATAGGTTCCCTTTAATAGAGAAGATAAACAAGATGACTGAAAGACAAGAGGATCAGGATAAAATAACGTGTAATGTGTTGTCTGGTAGGGTTGAGCACCTGAAAGGCCTGTGCGAGTGCCGTGGCTCCGTCGTTCTCCAGTCTGTTCCTGCCGGCGATGAACACTTTCAGCCTGAAGGGGGCGCCGAGAGCACTGGACTGCTGATGACACTCGCTCAGAGCCGCCGCCAGGATCTGCACAGCAGGTGACCAACATTACACACATTTCCAGAGAAACTACAGTCCAGAATCTTCCTCTATCGCTGTACAACTCAACATTTGACAAAAAAAAAGCATTTTTCAGCATTTTGTCTATAGAGAGAGACGATTTAAATCTGCATGTACAATACAGTTTGGGTTTTAAAAGTGAAAGCAGCTAGCTCTCTGCAACTCTCACATGGTCGGCCAGTGAAGCTAAGCAGGGCTGCGCCTGGTCAGTACCTGGATGGGAGACCACATGGGAAAGCTAGGTTGCTGTCGGAAGTGGTGTTAGTGAGGCCAGCAGGGGGCGCTCAACCTGTAGTCTGTGTGGGTCCTAACGCCCCAGTATATTGATGGGGACTCTATACTGCTCAGTTAGTGAGGAAAGAGTAGGGGTTTAACCCCGGCATCCTGGCCAAATTTGCCCACTGGCCTCTGTTCATCATGGCCTCCTAACTATCCCCATATCATAATTGGCTTCATCACTCTGTCTCCTCTCCACCAATCAGTACCAATGGCTGCCGTCGCATCATTCAGGTGGATGTTGCACACTGGTGGTGGATGAGGAGATTCACCCCAAAAATGTGTAAAGCACTTTGAATGTCCAGAAAAGCGCTATATAAAATATAAGGAATTATTCATTCATTATCCTTCAGCTTAGTCACTTTATTCATAAGGGGTCGCCACAGCAGAATGAACCGCCAACTATTCCAGCATGTGTTTTACACAGCAAATGCCCTTCCAGCTGCAACCCAGTACTGGGAAACATTCATTCACACTTATACACTACGACCAATTTAGTTTATTCAATTTCCCTATAGTGCATGTGTTTGGACTGTGGGGGAAATACACGCCAACACGGGGAGAACATGCAAACTCATAGACACAGAAATCCCAACTGGCCCAGTTTGGACTCGACCAGCGACTTTCTTACTGTGAGGCCACAATGCTAACCACTGAGCCACTGTGTCACCTAAAATTATTATATTATTATATATTTAACTGTAATTATGGTTATAGACTGTCAATGCTTCACTATTAATATAGTTCTAGATTATGTCAATGCTTCACTGTTATTATAGTTATAAAGTTACTGTATACATTACGTCAATGCTTCATGGGATGTTCTTTCCCTCATTAAAGCCTATATATACACAGTTTTGTACTTTGACTTGAAGAATTACAGTATTTGAAAATCTGACCAAAGTATAATTCATTGTAATTTTTCTCATAGCTAGTTGATTTAATCGTTTTTTAAAATAAAATCCCTATAGGGAAAACTGAACTGACAAAAACACTTCCATGTATGAATCAGAAAAAGTGGGTGGCACTAATGCACTGATTATGACATCATTGCGAGGCTTCGCCCACCTTCCCGCCTCCGATGCCCATCCCGCAGTTGTTGAGCCGCAGTTCCTGCAGTGTGTGGCAGGCGGCGCTCTTGAGCAGCTTCTCGATGCCCTTTACACCATCGGGACCGAAAGCGTTATCACTCAGATCCAAAACCTTCAGTCGAGCTCCGGCTAAGATTAACGCATCACCCAGAGAAACCTACAGGAACACCGTTATCTTCGTTATATACAGCTTTCTATGACTACTGATTGCAAAAGTCTCCGCTTTTAAAAGAAGAAAAATGAAATCATTTAGTGCATTTGTGTTCTTACCAGCGCTGAAGGAATCTCAGCTCGCAGGCGGCCTGTAAACATGTCACTCCAGTGGCAGCACTGACAGATAGAGCAAAAACAACAGACGAATGAGATATGGTTTAATTTTGTTTGTTTTGGGTGAATTTGATTTAAAGAGGACCTATTATGCCCCTTTTTACAAGACGTAAAATAAGTCTCTGATGTCCCTAGAGTGTGTATGTGAAGTTTCAGCTCAAAATACCACACAAATAATGTTTTATAACTCTCTGAAACTGCCCATTATAGGCTTTGATCCTAATTGTGCTATTTTGGTGACTGTCGCTTTAAATTCAAAGATTGGCGGAAAGAGGGCGGAGCTACAAATGACTATGGCTGCGTCCGAAACCGCCTACTACTCGGTAGGCACCGCATATGAATTCAAACGTACTACTCTGACGTTAGAAAAGTGTGTTCTATACAGTATGAATGTGAGTAGTATGAATGGAACTTGGACGTACTACATCCGCTATTTTGTCATGATCACGTGACCTACCTGCGTGAGTTGCGTCGCTGCACTCCCATTCACGAATTCTCTCGCGGGGCATCATGGGATAGTGCAGCGTGCATGGGATGCGCACCAGAATCTCGCCGGAAGTAGTAGGTCATCCGGGTACTTCTCGCATACTGTTTTTCGAATTCTATGAATTCGGACATACTACTCGGCTTGCATACTGATTTTAGCGTACTATATAGTATGGAAGTATGCGGTTTCGAACGCAGCCTGTGTGTCAGTATAGCAGCAGATTCAAAACTCTAATGGCAGACGGCTGCTTCTCACTCAGGGCTGTTCATGCTAATGAGTTTACATATTTTTGCATAATAGGTCCCCTTTAAATGATTGGTCTCCGTGAATAGTAATTGGTGACAGAAAATAATCTAATTGTAATTTCTGACTAGTATTGTGAGGACGTTTTCAATAAAAAGCGCCTTCATAATTAAAAATCTAAAATAAAAAAACACCTGAATCTGCTTCAAGACATGCGTTAACTCCTAGAGGGCATGTAGGTTTGTTTTATGAAGGATTATTGCACTTTTGGAAGCATCAAAAAAGTCAACACCATATCCAACACCATTATACAGCATAGAAGAGATAGGATAACGTTTAAAACTACTCTGACTGTGTTTTTCTGACAGAATAAAATGCTAACACAGAGAATGGCTTGAGAGTGAGTAAATTATGGGGTAAACTTCATTTTTGGGTAAAATAGTGGTGTCTGTAAAATGTAAATAACGTGAGATAACACCGTAAACCTAGTCTACCTATGGGTACAAATAAAGTAACCCTGGATTTAAATGTGATGTTGATGTGAGTACCTGCAGGTCGCTCTTGTTCTCCAGTGCTTTAGCGATGGTCTGCGCCGCCTCCACCCCGATGGTGTTTCCCTCCAGACGGAGTGCTCGCAGACCCTCAAACTCTGTGATCGCCTTCACCATCTGCTCCACTGCAAACAATACAACAGCACATCTCTTCCATAAAGACACCTGGGGCCCGTACCATGAAGCTGGATTAGTTGGTTAGCCAGGTAAGTTTCAGTTTAGCTTGTACCAATACAAACTAAACTGTAGCTCTGCTTTAATCACTCGTTGTCGGCATGGTATCTTGTGCTGCATGGCTAGTTGAAGCAGGTTATTTTCTGGTTATGATTTGGGTATGTTTCTGGAAATGCTCAGGTTAAGTTATTTTCTGGTTATTTTGTTCAGGCTATGGTTTCAGTTATACCCAGGTTATGTTTCTGGTTCTGCTCAGGTTACATTTCTGGATATGTTTAAACATATCCAGACAGGTTATGCTCAGGTTATATTTCTGGTTATTCTCAGAGCGTGATCAAGTTATCTTCAGGTTATGTTGTTATGTTTCCAGTTATGTTCAAGTTATGGTTTGGTTATTTTCTGGTTATGTTCAAGTTATGGTTTGGTTATTCTTAGGTTATGTTCTGGTTATGTTCAAGTTATGGTTTGGTTATTCTTAGGTTATGTTCTGGTTATGTTCAAGTTATGGTTTGGTTATGTTCAAGTTATGGTTTGGTTATTCTTAGGTTATGTTCTGGTTATGCTCAGGTTACATTTCTGGTTATTCTCAGAGCGTGATCAGGTTATCTTCAGGTTATGTTGTTATGTTTCCAGTTATGTTCAAGTTATGGTTTGGTTATTCTTAGGTTATGTTCTGGTTATGTCCAAGTTATGGTTTGGTTATTTTCATTTACATTTAGTCATTTAGCTGACGCTTTTATCCAAAGCGACTTACAATTGAGGTTCACAAAAG
>CAIGQV010019355.1:7109271-7141625 GCA_903798115.1 Danio jaintianensis
CTGAAGGAGTTGCTTCATTTAAACTAATATAGTCATTTTGTTTCAGCTAGGTTTCAGTGAGACAGAGTGCATTAAGATTGTTGTCTGTTTAACACAGTTACATCCGTACACCACCTTCTGTTGATGTAAAACACCTCCAGCCATCTCTCTTTCCCCCCCTGCACTTCAGATCAGTGAGGATAATATGCGTCAGATCTTCAGGAAACAGAAGAGAAGGAAAGCACCTGGCCCAGATGGTGTTTCACCAGCCTGTCTGAGAACCTGCGCTGACCAGCTGGCTCCCATTTTCTCACAGATCTTCAACAGATCACTGGAACAGCGCAAAGTTCCATCCTGCTTCAAATGCTCCACCATCATCCCAATCCAGAAGAAGCCAAAGATCACAGGACTCAATGACTACAGACCTGTTGCCTTAACATCTGTGGCCATGAAGTCATTTGAAAGACTTGTGCTAGCATATCTGAAGGACATGACTGGACCTTTGCTGGACCCCCTGCAGTTTGCCTATAGAGCAAACCGGTCTGTGGATGATTAAGTCAACATGGGACTGCATTATACACTACAACATCTGGAAAAACCAGGGAACTACGCAAGGATTCTGTTCGTGGACTTCAGTTCTGCCTTTAACACCATCGTCCCATCATTGCTCGAGTACAAACTGACCCAGCTCTCTGTTCCTAGCTCTGTCTGTCAATGGATCACCAGCTTTCTGACAGACAGACAACAGCTAGTCAGAATGGGCAAAATCACATCCGACAGCCGCACCATCAGCACCGGTGCCCCCCAGGGATGTGTTCTTTCCCCACTGCTCTTCTCCCTGTATACCAATGACTGCACTGCAATAGACCCCTCCATTAAACTCTTGAAGTTTGCTGACGACACTACTGTTATCGGCCTCATCCGGAACGGTGATGAGTCTGCATACAGACAGGAGGTGGAGCGGCTGGCTCTATGGTGCAGATGCAACAACCTGGAGCTGAACACGCTCAAAACGGTGGAGATGATAGTGGACTTTAGGAGAAACCCCCCTGCACTTCCCCCACTCACCATCATGAACAGCACTGTGGCTGCAGTAGAGTTATTCAGGTTCCTGGGCACCACCATCTCTCAGGATCTGAAGTGGGACATTCACCTAGACTCTATTGTGAAGAAAGCCCAGCAGAGACTGTACTTCCTTCGTCAGCTGAGGAAGTTCAACCTGCCACAGGAGCTGCTCGTACAGTTCTACTCAGCTGTCATCCAATCCATCCTCTGCACTTCAATCACCGTCTGGTTCGGCTCAGCTGCCAAAACCGACCTCCGTAGGCTACAGCGAATAGTCCGGACTGCTGAACGAATCACTGGCACTACCCTTCCTACACTTCAAGAACTGTACTCTTCCAGAGTGAGTAAAAGGACTCGCAAAATCACTCTGGACCCTTCACACCCAGCACACTTTCTGTTCGAACTGTTACCGTCTGGTCGGCGCTACAGAACACCGAGCACAAAAACAGCCAGACACAGGAAAAGTTTCTTTCCTCAGGCCATCTACCTCATGAACAGTTAATTATTCCCCTACTGTGCAATAAACATGTGCAATACTTTTTCATACGCATTTGTACACAGCACCTTAAAACAGTATACAGTGCAATACTTTCACCTACGCATTTGTACACAGCACCTTATAACTTGTAAAACTTGTATATTTATAACAAATCTGTACAACAATTCATCATCCAGAGCTCTATTGTCTAACTGCATCTCTGTTTAATGTTTGTCGTATTTTATTTAATTTTTTCTCATATTTATTTTGTGTTGTCACTTGTCACTTTATGTACACTGGAAGCTTCTGTAGCCAAAACAAATTCCTTGTGTGTGTGTAAGCACACTTGGCAATAAAACTGATTCTGATTCTGATTCATAAGTCCGTTTCTCTGATTAACATTAAGAATATCACTAAAGATTGATGCAACTCCACCACCACGACCAGTCTGACGAGCCTCATGCTTATATAAGAATCCTGAAGGAGTTGATTCATTTAAACTAGTATAGTCATTTTGTTTCAGCCAGGTTTCAGTGAGATAGAGTGCATTGAGATTGTTGTCTGTTATTATTTCATTTATGATAAGTGCTTTAGGTGCTAGTGACCTGATGTTTAGGAGACCAAGCTTTAAAAAATTGGTATTTTCACTTTTTTGCAGTTTTTCTGGTTTGATTCTTAATAGATTTTTTCTAGAGCACACAGTAAGTTTATTTCCTGATCTAATAATACGAGGAACAGACACAGTCTCTATGGGGTTAGCCAGATATGCATTACTGTGATTTAAGTGGGACGAGCAAGAGTCTATATGGCTAAAATGTGAATTTTCACTTACTAGTCAGACAGAACGAAGCATCCTGGAGATGTTGTCCGACAGGAGTTCAGCTCCAGCACTGCTGGGGTGCAGCCCATCAGCACGGAAAAACCTAGGCCGCTCCCAGAAAAGATTTCAGAACACCATGTTAATAGCCATTCATTCAGAGCAAATTGTCTACTGAACCTTTCATTTCCTCGGCGGTAGGTAGGAAGCGGTCCAGAAACGATGATCTGCGTGGCGGGCGAGGTGCGTCGAACCGTCTTGATCAGGCTCCTGAAGTCCCTCTAAAGGATCTTCGTCTGCTGCAGCCCGGTGTCGTTCGTCCCCACGTGGAGGACGACAGCTCCGATGCTCTCGCCAGCGCTCAGGATAGCGGGAACCTTAGCAGAAACATCCTTAACACGAGCACCGGGAAAGCAGTGAGTGCGTACATTGTTACCTTTAGTGGAAGCAGCGCGGACGCGGCGAACGATGGAGTCACCGATGATTGCCACATCGCGACCCGTCTCGCGGAGGGGGGCGAAGCGGTTCTCCGTGGGGATCTCGAACACAGGAGGAGGAGACGTTCTGCCCCGAGACCTGGTGTACACCTTACGCGGCTGCACCCAGGGGCCACGGTAGCCGGGTGCCGGAGTGAACGACCCCTGGACAAGCCGCGTCCTCTGTGCGCTGGGCCTGGACAGAGAAACACACGGGGTTGAGGTGGACGGAGTGTTGAGATTGTATCGCACGCGATAGAAGGTTAGAATGGTGCTGACATCAAGTGGTAAAAGGAGGAATTACATTTTTAAAGTTGTATGGTTTATTTATTCTGACAGAGCTAGCGAGCCATAAATAACACATTATAAGACGGAATCTGCGGGCCGTATGAAATCTGACTGCGGGCCGTGATTGGCCCGCGGGCTGGACTTTGGACATGCCTGCCCTAAGTGTTTCTTGTTAGCCTAAAAAATATGTTTTTTGTATACATTCCCCCTGCCACTCAGGTCTATGGGAAACACAGTCTCTGAATTTGCTTCATATGTCTTTGATTGTTGGCGTCATGCATTCAGTCAATCGCTATTTTGTTTTGGCTGTAATTTATGCATCACCTGGTTAATTGAGTCAAGTTTGTATTTGTATGACTGTATGTTTAGATTTTGTAAAGGTAAACAAACCCTTTGAGAAGCAGTGATCTACTATTTTAAGCATCATTCCCTCCTGCTGACTGTTTATAATCGATTATTTTTGTTTTTGTGTCTTCAGATCTTCTCTACCATATCCGGACCCTCAAGGCTATGAGGTTTGGAAATATTTTGCACATAAACCCTTGACTCAATAGAAACAAATTCACATTTTGTTTCCAAAGAATCGCTTAAACTCGCGTATTTATTTCTATTATCTTGAACTGTTTAAAGGCACATTATGTAGTTTTGGCCACTAGAGGGCGTGTATTCACAACAAACAAAGGCTTAGATTTTATTTCAGACATTAGTCAGGTTTTGTCCTCAAACATGTCCTGTGTGTAGCACTAGTTTCTCACACATCTCCTCCAAAGCCTTCTGTTGTGTGTTGATGTGATTTTTTTTGACTGTTGTAGCTGTGAAATAACTCATTCAGCGGGGTGATATGGAGCTGTAATGTGCTTAAAACCTGCTGGAACTACTTTAGCTGTGTGTTTATCTGACAGTAACCAAACACCTTAGAGTGATCATCAGCCAATCAGAGTTATCAAAAATGGTTACAGATGTTAAAATATTCTCCACATTGTTTATATCCCATCCCATGCCTGTCTGTCTGTCTGTGTGTGTGTGTGTGTGATCAGGGGTTTGTGGTCCAGCTGGTGTGTGATCTCCTGGAGGAGGGAAACGCTGTGTTTGCAGAGCGCGACTGGGTGCGGGCGCTCCAGCATTTCAGCGAGGCCATCAGTGTGGCTCTTTATGCTGAAGTCGAGGAGCTGAGCATTCCCTCCGGCCTGCTGGAGAGTCTCTACATCAACCGTGCAGTCGCTCATCAGAACATGGTGAATTTAACACCTGTTAAATGACATTTACAGAGTAATGCACAAACGGAATATAAAGAGGAGTCATTTATTATTGTGTGATGAATTTAGTAAATTTAGTGGATTTGATTATTGAAAACCCTTCTCTTAAAGGGACAGTTCGCCAGTTCAAATGTTAATTGTCATCTCATCCTTCACCTGATCCAAACCTGTTTGAGTTTCTTTCTTCTGTTGAATACAAAAGAAGATTATAACACAGAAAATTCAGTTATTGACTTCTACATTATTTTTTGTTCCGACTATGGATGTTAATGACTGCATTTTCTAGTCTTCTTCAGAATGTCTTGTTCTGTGTTCAACAGTAGAAAGAAATGCATGAAAGTTTACAACCACTTAAGTGTGAGTAAATGATGAGTAAATAAAAATGTTGGGGTGAACTAACCCTTTAGTTTAGACCAACAAGACACACTTAAAAATGAAAAAAGTGGCTGTGTATTTTGAAGTAAAAAAAACTCAATAAAATAATAAAAAAGCGGGTAATGCACTAATATCATGACAAATACTGTATATAAATCCATATGCTTATACAATGTGGTTTTTATTTAATTAAAAAATAATTTTAATAAACTCATACCTCACAGCAAGAAGGTTGCTGGTTCGAGCCTCGGCTGGGTCAGTGGGCATTTCTGTGTGGAGTTTGCATGTTCTCCCCGTGTTGGCGTGGGTTTCCTCCGGTTGCTCCGGTTTCCCCCACAGTCCAAACACATGTGCTATAGGTGAATTGAGTAAGCTAAATTGTCCGTAGTGTATGTGTGTGAATGAGTGTGTATGGATGTTTCCCAGTGTTGGGTTGCGGCTGGAAGGGCATCCGCTGCGTAAAACATATGCTGGATAAGTTGGCGGTTCATTCCGCTGTGGCGACCCCAGATTAATAAAGGGACTAAGCCGAAAATCAAATGAATGAATGAATATGAAGTGCCAATTGTATCATGCAGTGATTCTTTGGGTCAAACCGAACACTATTAGACATCTATTAGTGAACCACTATTAAAATGTTATTTAAAAAAGCTTAAAATGCAATGCACAGAATTTAGAAAAATAAAACAGAATTCAAATGACACTAATAATGCTATTTTTGTTAAACTTTTAACAAATTGTTAAACTGTGTGAGGCTGATGATTTAAATAAGTTGGTAAGACTTGACATAGTTTTAATTAGTTAATGTATTTACTAACATGAACAAACAATACATTACAGTATTTATTCATTCATCTTTGTCAAATGTTAATGAAATAACATTATATTCTCTTAAAGGGTCAGTTCACCAGACAATTGTCCTCCACTTGTTCAAGGCCTGTTTGAGTTTTATTCTTCTGTTGAACATAAAAAAGATAACAAACAAATACAGTACTATGGACATCAATGGCTGCTGTTTTCCAGTATTCTTCAGAATATCTTGTTCTGTGTTCAACAGTAGAAAGAAATGCATGAAAGTTTGCAACCACTTAAGTGTGGGTAAATGATGAGGAGCTTCACATTTTTGGGTGAACTAACCCTTTAAGTTTACACCAACAAGACGCACTTAATGTAAAATCTAAAAAAGTGGCTAATGTGTCATTTGAAGTAAAAAAATAATACACTTAAAAAAGGGAGTAATGCACTAATATCACGACAAAGGCTTTTTATTTTAGTTTCTTAAAAATATATTGTGCCAATTGTATCATGCTGTGATTCTTTGGGTCAAAGCGAACACTATTAGACATCTATTAGTGAATCACTATTAAAATGTTATTTAAAAAAGCTTAAAATGCAATGCACAGAATTTAGAAAAATAAAACAGAATTCAAATGGCGCTTATAATGTC
Organism: Danio jaintianensis; assembly: GCA_903798115.1. Classification (NCBI taxonomy): domain Eukaryota; kingdom Metazoa; phylum Chordata; class Actinopteri; order Cypriniformes; family Danionidae; genus Danio; species Danio jaintianensis. The sequence goes on from CAIGQV010019355.1 coordinate 7,115,453, forward strand.
ATGTTTTGTTAAGCTTTCAATAAATTGCTAAACTGTAAGGCTGATGATTAAAATAAATTGGGAAGACTTTACATGAAGCATTCATTAGTTAATGTTAATGTGTTTTGCTAACATGAACAAACAAGACATTACAGTATTTTTTCATCTTTGTTAATGTTAGTTCATAAGTCGTTCATTGTTAATGTTAACTCGCAGTGCATTAACGATTGATAATGCATATTAAATAATTATGATTATGATTAATAATTGCTGCACAAGTATTGTTCATTATTAGTTCATGTTAGTGCATACATTAACCAGTGGTGGAAAGAGTACTGAAAAATCATACTTAAGTAAAAGTACCATTACTTGCCTAAAAATGTAGTGAAAGTAGAGTTAAAGTATCTGTTGTAAATATCACTCAAAGTATGAGTAAAAAGTAGCCCATTCAAAAGTACTCAAGAGTAGTTAGTAGTGAGTAGTGCGCATCGATGGATTTGCTCTTCAGTGTTTGGACTTTCAGCAGTGAATATTAAACCACACTGAACTCAACTTAAACTCTAAAAACTGGACTGACACTGTTTCAATTGACTATAATCTTCTATGTTAAGCTGCTTTGACACAATCTACATTGTAAAAGCGCTAGAGAAATAAAGATGAATTGAATTGAATGAGTATTACACTGTAAAAAGCTGATGCATTTACATGTAATTTGTGGATGTGTGTAAACGTAACATTCTGTAGTGTATTTAGTTATTGCCCAGCAGACACACAGCGTCATAAGACATTAATATTAGATTCGGTTTAGGTTAGGTGACCAAAATTCAATTTCTAGTTAGTATCTAAGGACAACGTTATTTTGATGTCCAATAATGACGTCAAATTGCGTTGATATTTTGTTGATTTTCGGTTGTGTTAGAAAGTGACCAAAATCCAACATCGAGTCAACATCTTAAACCAGCGTCATATTGATGTCAAATGCTGACATTTATTCGTCAGGTATGGCAACCAAAATCCAACGTCTGATAGACATCATAGTGGTAACATCCACACAACGTCAAGCTGGAACATCATTAGACGTTGATATTGGATTGATTTTAGGTTGGACATTGACGTTGAGTTCTGATGTCAACCCAATTTTTATTTCCAAACAAAATGCAACGTCCCCATGACGCTGGGGTACAACTTCAATCTGACGTCATGTTGAGGTCTTGTGCCTGCTGGGTGTTTAAGGCCCTTTCGGTCATCATACAGTAAACATCCGTCGTCTTCTCATCAGTGACATGCATCTAAACAGTCTCTGGGTCAATGCGTGTAAAGATTTTGGACATCTTCTTGGACACTTTTAATGCTTCCAAACAGTTTGCTGCAATTATAAATCGCCCATGTCTTGAGGTAGTTCATTATAATGCGATTTACCTCTTTACTTCTATGTGCGATTTGATTGGACAAGAACCACAGGACTGATTTTTCTAATCCTCATAGACAAGAAAAAATAAAGTAGTGACTGCAGGTTGAAGGAAAGTAGTGGAGTAAAAGTACCGATACAGCACTAAAAATGTACTCAAGGGAAAGTAAAAGTACACATTTTTAAAACTACTTAGTAAATTACAATTTCTGAGAAAAACTACTGAATTACAGTAATTTGAGTATTTGTAATTAGTTACTTTACACCACTGACATTAACATTAACTAATGAAAACTTATTGTAAAGTGTGACCAATAAATAATTTTTTTTTCATATTATTATTTTTTTTAATGTATATTTCTCTCTGTTCGTCAGGGTGAGTTTGAAAGTGCAGTGCAGGACTGTGATCGTGTGCTGGTCATCTGTAAAGACAGCGCTAAAGCTTTGTACCGTAAGGCCGTGTGTCTGAAGGAGTCTGGGAGACTGAGAGAGGCTTTGGACTGCAGCGCTGCATGTCTTCAGGCCTCACCACAGGTCAACATCACAACACACACATCACAGGAGATCTGCATACATGGGTTTACCTGAATGGTCAAAATCAGTATGAGTAAAGAAGGCTGGAAAATAAATGATCTGGAGCACAAAGCCAGTCTTAGGGGCTGCACGATATTGCAAAAAATCTAATATTGCGATATTTTGTTATTCTGCAATATATATTTATATAAATATATATTGCGATATAAATACAATTTCACCACATGACTTGAATATCTCTATTTGGAAATAATTTATAATTTTAGATTGATTGGGATGATCCTGTAGGGGATTGCATCGACATAAAATATTATAAACTTATTAAAAGCATAGATAAATACAACAAAGAAAATGTACAATTGAAATAAACAGAGTTTTATCATTTTCCCAAGTCTAACAGTATTCAGGTACAATAATTGAATAATAAAACGTAATTCAATAAAATGAATTGTTATTAAATTTACTAATGGCACAATGTCTAATGCCTGAATGCTTTTCACATCCTCATACGGTCACAGACCTCAAAAACACATGCAAATAATAAATTGTAATCCAGACTCAACATTGCAAATCCTGTGATGTGACTATTGTGAATGATCACATTGCCATATCGATGCTGAAATGATATATTGTGCAGCCCTAGTTCACACAGAATGCGTTTTTCCTCTCTAACGCGCTACTTTTCTATTGTTTTTCAATATAAACACACGCTTGATGGACGTGTGTGACCATTATGCTCATGCCTTGTGAAGCACTGCAACTTTCACATGCAGCTCATCTCATCACTGTCAGTTCCAAAAGCAGTAAACCAATCAGAAGAGCTCAGAGGCGGGACAACTGTTGCAAGCTTCTGTTTGTAGTAGAAAGTTGGCATGACAGCTGTTTATTTACCGTTATATCATGACAGAGGAGGCATTCATTGTGGCTTTGTCCAGAATATCCTGAGTTATATGATGTATCTTCATGTGCTTGTCATGACATATTGTTTTACTATTTCTAATGGGTCCGTTATTGTCGTTATTACATCACTTTCATAATATCGCATTATGTGTACGTCACACTGCACTGCGCTTTTTTTTTTTTTTTTTTTTTCCTGAGCTCAGCGTCTCGCATTTTTAGAAGCAAAGATGTGTTCGGTGTGAACGAGGCCTTATTTTGCACAGGGATATTTTTTTGCAGTGTCTTGTATGGATCAAAAATCATTGATTTTTATTTTATGCCAGAAAATGATTTGCATATTAAGCAAAGATCATGTTGCATGAAGACATTTAGTAAATTTCCTACTGTAAATATGTAAAAGCTTGGTTTTTGATTAGTTATATCAGTGTTTCTCAACCACGTTCCTGGAGGAGCACTAGCTCTGCGCATTTTCCATGTCTCCTAACCAAACACACCTGATTCAGATCATCAGCTCATTAGCAGAGGCTGAAAGACCTGTAGTGGGTGTGACAGACAGAGGAGACATCCAAAACATGCAGTGCTGGTGCTCCTCCAGGAACGTGGTTGAGAAACACTGAGTTATATGCAATATTTCTAATGATTTCGATTTTTCAGATTCCAGATTTTCATATAGTTGTATCTCAACCAAATATCGTCATATTCTAACAACCCAATTCTAACAAAAATTGACACTAATGTCTGGTTTTGTGGTCCAGGGTCTCACATTTGTATTGTTTAGCCTTTTATCTTTTGTTCAAAAAGCCTTCACTAAAAGGAAAATAAAGGAGAATCCTGATTTCAGACAGACTTTTGAGACATTATAACAGTTTAATCATGGACATCTAATAGAGAAAGTTTAATAATACATTTTTATTCATGTTGTTGTGGAAAATTGTTCTAGTTCTTAATCATTTCTTTCCAAGTTCAGGAAAATCAAAAGAAGTCAGAAGTCGTGAAGTTGGGTTAGTCGTCAGAAGTCGGGTTAGTCGTGGTCTGGTGGTTAGAGAGTTGGACTTGTAAGCAGAAGGTTGTGGGTTTGAATCTCAGTGCCAGCAGACAATGACTGAAGTGTCCTTGAGCAAGACACCTTGCTCCTAAGTATTGAACACGTCCCCACAGTTTGCTCTGCAGTGATAATTGGCCTCTGCATGTACAATGTAAATGTAAATGTAAGTCTTCTAGATTTCTCAGGCTGAAGCGTTTATTGTTACAAGCAGCACGCAACAATAGACCCTTTTCACATTTCCGAGTTTGTCAGTAGCAGAAGTCGTCATAGTTGGGAAAACTTACAGCGCTGTGAATGGGAGAATGCAACAAATAATTTTTTTACAATCTTATTTGCTCAAATAATAAAAGAAAAACTCCACGATGGTGTGATCAAGACTTTCAGAAAAAGGAAAAAAATAGTGTGAGACTGATGATGGCAGCCAGAGGAGAGAATAACGTCAAATTTACTGTCCTGTCCCATAGACGCTGCAATAGAAGCACCTCGCACAAGCGGGAATTAGTTTTTTGTAATTTGAAGCAGAGATGATATACTACATACAGAAATACATAGAAATATTCATACGTTTAAAAAAAATCTAAATATTAAAAACTTTGAAGCATTTAAGATGCTGATGACCGTTAAACGCGTCATAACAGCCTTGTGGGTCCATAGAGGCGAAATGATCGTTCGTCTGTCTGATCAGAGTTTCACACACAGTTTTATACACACTTTTCTTCTCTCTTATAGTTTGAGATGTAATGCATCATGTCTCACAGATATCTACTTAGCATGTTCTGCTGTCTACAGCTTTGTCATCCATCATAGTTTACATGTCCCCAGCGGCATCCTGTTTCCCTCAGTCTATAGGCTTAATTGTTCTTTAACCCATAGTTACCCCGTCGATGAAATGTCTATGTATGTCTCTGTGTCTTATGAATAATAGCTTCTCTATTTAACTAGGAGATAATATGAGTGCTCTGTTAGGGGTGCCTGCAGGGCCTGTAATGATTTTGCATCAGACATGTAACCTCATAGCCAGTATTTTTGGGAGAAATGATACATAACATAGAATACATGTAAGATAAACCACACATTAGATGGAATACATGCGATTAGTATACATCTAAAGTACATATCAACACATACATCCAATAGAGTACAAGTACAGCGGGGAAAATAAGTATTGAACACGTCCCCATATTTCTCAGAAAACATATTTCTAAAGGTGCCGTTGACTTGAAATTTTCAACAGATGTGTATAACAACCAAAGAAATCCATATATGCAAAGAAAACAAATCTAATTAGTTTACAAATTAAGTTATTCGTAATAAAATGAAATGACGCAGGGAAAAAGGTATTGAACACATGAAGAAAGGGAGGTGTAGTTCGGCAGTGAAATCTCTCAGTAGTTCTTCAGCAACCCTCTGCCCTTCCTCAGAATATCAGCTGCTTCAGTCCATCATCTACATTAGCTGGAGGATGAAGATGAAACCAGGGTGGACATTTAATTTTGGCCATGACTGAGTTTATTTAGAGATATTTAAGTATTGTTTAAAATATTAAAAGAAAATGGACAATTAATACCAGGTAAATAAATAAATCCAAAGCATTTAAACAAACATCTGAGACACTAAAACTGAAATAAATGATTATTGTTATAAATAGGAATGATTGTATTGTGGTTGTGTGCTGCTGTAGGCAGGGCTGGATTAACAAAAGGGCTAGGTGGGGCTGAAGCCCCAGGGTCCACGGAAGAAGGGGGCCCTTGATTGGCTGAAGAATTAATTTGCGCTATGACGCGGGAAACGCCTCTTTGCGTTATGCTTTCTCTCATCGATAATGTGAAGTATTCCTTTCGGTTCGCTGCTGTTCAAAAACAGTGACACCACTGCTGAACTGGGGCTCGCAGTGGCTGTAGCCCAATCAGAATATTGAATAGCCCTGTTTTAGTCACCCATAAGGGTGATCAGATGTCTCAATTTTCCCAGGACAGTCCCTTATTTCAGCACTACTGCGAGAACCGTCCAGTCAAAGGTAGGCTAACCAAGCTCGTCATAGAACAAAAAATAAAATTCAAACAGTCTTTATCATTGATTAACTTGTACATGTAGTAACAGAAGCTGGGATAGGCGGAATCATGCTGAATGGACTCATAACTGAAGCGCAGTCTCGGCCGCAGCTGGACTCAAAAAACAGGCGCGCGCCCGCACAATCCTTCCATCACACAATATAACCGAGACAGTGCGCGAACAAATCAAATAGCCTACACAAGCAGTTATCAAAATATCCATCGTTGTGGAGTATCTATCTCAAGTAAATACACTCGGTTATGCTTTACAGTAAGTCTAACTGAACTGGTTAGAAAGCAAACTTTTTAATGAGTGTTTACTTTGCCCCTTTTATGAAAACGACAGAAATAATATGGAGCAATGAAATATTGGCGCTGGCTTGCATCAGACAATATATCTGATGCAAATAAATTAAATAAGGATGCTAGCCTTCTGTAACTCAGAAGACCACAATATTTTGGATATTAGAAGCATGGATTTTAAAGATATCGTATCATTAGGGATTTATGGTCAGCTAAAGTTCTAAAGAAATGTTTTAAAGGTGAACCCCTATTTAAAGTATTTATTATAAAGCACTAATTTAGGAAGTATTGCAAATGTTTTTTGTTTTGCTGATTTTTGCAGCCTGTTTTAACTTTAAAGTTCATATTATGTCATTACTTAATTTTGTATAGCCTACTAGCAGGCCTATTTTAATAAAATAGAAAAAAATATATAATAATCAAATATAAATCAAATGGTGGAAAAATAGATAATAATATTAATTTGTAAATTATTAAAAATAATAACCACAACAATATATATATATATATATATATATATACTTTTGTGAGGTAAAAAATAAATAAAAAGGGGCCCTTGGATTTGCTATAGCCCCAGGGCCCAATGTGTTAATCCGGCCCTGGCTGTAGGACCTGTAAACTCGATTCTGTTTATATATTTAGTTTTGCTTTCTGTTTCAGGATCAGTCGGTCAGTAATTTGTCTCAGGAGATTGCCGTGAGTCTGGGCCTGACACACAGAAAAGCTTCCAGCAGTTCTCAGGTACAGGATCTTCACTGTTTTTAACCTGATGTTTGCAGTGAGATGATCATATCTGATTTGTGTTGTTTTATTCACTGAATGCTGTTGTGTTTCAGAGTAATAAAGCAGCAGGATCTGAGGATGAATGCACTGCACCGTCACCTTCAGATGAGGCACGGCATCATTCATTCATTCATTCATCCATTCATTCATTTTCCTTCAGCTTAGTCTTTATGCCCTTCAAGCCGCAACCCAGCACTGGGAAACACCCATACAGTCTTGTTTCACACACATACACTACGGACAATTTAGCTTATTCAAATCACCTATAGCGCATGTGTTTGGACTGTGGGGGAAACTGGAGCACCCGGAGGAAACCCACGCCAACACGGGGAGAACATGCAGACTCCACACAGAAACGCCAACTGACCCAGCCGGGGCTCGAACCAGCAACTTTCTTGCTGTGAGGCGACAATGCTAACCACTGAGCCACCGTGCTGCCCCCACAACATAATTTACAAAACTAAAACTTCTTCTTCAAACTGTAATCGTTGCTTTGTGCATTTCATAGTTGAGCAGATTTACACTTTCAGTTAATTTTATTGGCATGATATACTTGGGTACATATTGCCAAAGCGTCGCTCATAGCAGAAAAAATGCTAGATAATAATAAAAATTAATACAGGTATGTATAATAAAATGCATTTGTTTAAAGTGTATATCAAATTAATAAAAAGCGATGCTTGTGTACCCAATGTCCTGCTGCCTTCAAGAGCTCGATTATACACAATATTTAGTGTTTTTGTAAGCAGCAGCAGTAAATGTGTCCCCTTCACCAATCATTGAATAGATTATTAATAACCAATCAAAGAAAGCTTCACTCGGCTCTTACCTGAGAGACAAAAACTTGATGGTTTTGAAAATAATGGTATTTCTGCCGTTAAAAATCTCATTGATCGAGCATGAGGGAAATCTGCTAGTCGATTGAGAGGTAAAAATTAAAATATGTTCCCATGAAATGACAACACAAGTAACAGAAGTACTAATACTAATATGAATAATCAGTGGACCCACTCTACCTCTAATACTCCTCTTCTCTTCTTTAATATAATGTTGATAAAAATGTCAATTAATAATATATTAGGACTGCACAATATATTGTTTCAGCATCGATATTGCAATGTGTCTATCACAATAGTCACATCGCAAGATATGCAATCTTGAGTTAGGATTATAGTTTATTATACCAGGAACCACAGGTCAAAACACATGAGATTTGTGGAGTCACTGCAGAATTAAACCACAATAGAGTGAAAGTTTTTAAGGCCTGTGGTTATTTGAGCATTTTTATAGTGTTTTTAAAGCATTCAGGCTGTTGGACTATCCCCTAGTCCCCCAAGTTCAATTATCAGTCAGAGGCTTCAAACAAGTTCAATCAATTTAATGAATCAAACGGATAAAGCATACAGAGCTTTGGTCTGCGAAAACTAAACCCTCTACAACATGAGTCTTATGCCGGGGCAGTCCACAGCAGCCCACTAAATCTCAGCAGCCAGTATTTATCGTCGTCTCGTCTTCAGCCACTCCTTTGTATTTTCCCCTCTAATGGCAACTGTCCTCTCACCAGTAGTCAGACAGGACACACGCACATATACATGCATATGCATGCATGTACACACAACAGCAGGTGCATTTTAGTAACATTTCACTAGCACATTCTGTAATTTTCCACCCCTTATCTATCACTCTATGCGCTGGATCAGCAGAAGCCTGTGACCGGACATCTGCCAAAAGTGCACAATCTCTCTCTTTCTCTCTCAGTCTCTCTCAATTTTACATTTTAATAATTATATTTATATACCTGAATACGGTTCCTATGTTTTATGTTTATAATAATATAGTATATATATTATATATAGTAATATAATATATAACCCCATAGATGACTTGGTCCCTGTGGTGGAAATTCATTTATATACATTACGAAGTCGGTTTTTCCTTCTTTTCTCTTTGTATACATTATTTAGTTAGACCATACGTGACTACTTTAACGACTGTTTATCGTCTGTCTTTTTGTATACATTACACAGTTAGGCCATACGTGGCTACCTTAACGTTTGTTTATCATCAGACAAGATCCATGATTGGTGACTTAACGAACTGTATGGCCTGGTGGGAGGTGAGACTGAAATATAGACGAGTAAAACTGAAATATGTGAAGTGGATAACTGATTCATGATGTATGTCACTGATGACCTTGTGAGCATTAGAGGGGAGAAACTAGATAAAAGGAGGACACACTCTTCCTGTAGTGTCTCACTCTGCAGAAACCTGCGTTGCTGTATGATTGTGTGACCTTCTTTGCAAAGAATAAAACTTTAAAAGACAATTTGGGTAAGACTTTGTCTTCTTGACCATTGAGAGAGCCTCTTTAAAGAAAATAGCCATTACAGTCCCCTACAGAATCATCCTAATAAATTTAAATTAATGACTTTCCAAATGGTATTGAAGTCATCTGGTGAAAGTATTCATAACACAATTTATATTGCAGAGAAAAATAAAATATCACAATGTCAGATTTTTCCAATATCGTATAACCCTATAATGTATAATTTTTTAGTGACTGAAATTTAGGAATGTTGGACGGTGTATATTGTAAAAAGATACAATAATAATACAAAAAAATAATAATATTAATAATTTTCTCTGCTTTTGTGTTTTACAGATGTCTCTAGCAACTCAGCAGGAGAAAGCCCCTGCCTCTGCAGGTATTTAAAACACACGTTTATTACATTCACAATATTGTATTCATATGAAGAATCAGCTGATTTTTTTGTAGTTCAGACAATCATGGTGTCAGAAACACCAAGGCCATGGGCTTGATTTACAGAGAAGGCATGAACTGATAACATACACACACACTCACACACGGTTGGTCAGTGTTGATAAGAGTTTGACTAATGCATGAACAGTTTGGCCTCAGAGAGTTATGGGTTAATGAAGAAAAAAAGGAATGTTTTGTTCATCAAGGACACATTTAATTGTTCAAAGTATTAATAAAGATATTTTATAATGCTTCAGAGACCTATATTTCAAGTAAATGCTTAAAATTTTCTATTCTATTATCAAACTTCTCTAAAATTTTGTTTCCACGAAAATATAAAACAGCATAAATTTGATCTGATGAGCAGGAAATATTACTGATTGTTATCAGCATTGAAAAAAGTACCGTCCCACTTTACTTAACATGATAAACTGAAATATCAGTGCTTCCCACACAGTCTTTACTTGGGCGGGCTGCCCAGGTATATTAACGGCTGCCCAGGTATATTTAGTGACATTTTTTGTTACTATTATTATCATCCTTTTACACTTTTTTTTGTATCTACCTAATATAACCAAACATCCGTGATCGATTACGTAGTGGAACATCTTCTCTTGTTTACCCGTTTCATTCTGTGTGCGCAACACCTGTCAACACTCCCACAGACAGTCTGACGTGCTCTGCAGACCCACAGACCCCTTTCTGGGACTTAAAAAATTTGCCCGGCCGGGGTTTTTGCTTTTGCTTTCTAAAGCTGTCGTTATTTAATCGTATGCATTTTTACATGAGAGCGAGATAAATATTAAATAATAATTCTTTATCTAAACGGCTCAGATAAACGTATAAACTATATGCTCGGAGAGGACTGGTCTGAACTGGCTGCAAAATATATGTACACCATTAGTAATGAATAATCAACGCATTTGCCTTATTTAAATAATCTACACGTTTTAATCTTGTAATTATTATAATTTTTTAGAGATATTATCTTTTTTTATTCCCTTTTCTGTCATTTATTTCTCATTTGCTGTATATTTTATATAATCTTAGCTTTTTTATATATTATATTTCTATATCTAAAATGCTTTGGCATTCAAGTTTGCTTTGACAGGTCAAATCTGCTTCTCTCTCTCTCAAGTTCAGTAGGTGCACATGGCTCCTGAATAGCATCAAAGTAAGAGAAATAGTGGATTTTTTTTATTTCAACAGTCTTTTTTTACTTTACCCATTGAAAAAAAACATTGTAAAACAGTGTCATAATAAATACAATTATTGTTAAAAATTACATAATGTTTTGTTTGTCGCATATAGTTAACTATTTATGTGATCTGGGTAAACGGTGTGTTTCAATGCGGCTACCACCGCAAGTATATTTCAAACCTGTGGGAAGCACTGCAATACTTTATACATTAAATTGAAGTAATATGACAAATACTGATGATTACACTGTGGTAGGATTTCATTAAGTCCCAGCCTAATTTTTCTTAGTATAGTTTTAACTATTTTTCAAAAGCAAAAACTTCATAATGCAAACCATTTTAAAAAAACAGCACAAATTATGCCGATCGATCTCTAAAAATAATGCTTGTTTGTGTATTTAGGGCCCTTTGAAAAATATGACTTTAAAGACTCCCACTATCTCTAACAACTGAATCACATATTCAGCTTCAATTATGATCACATTCAATCTAATTTTCTTCCTTTTTTTTTAATGTGTTTTAATTTTCTCTGTGTGACAGATGATTGTGAATTGACGTCTCCTGCTTCACCGGTGTCTGTGAGCGACTCCCATGATGCCGTGTGTGTGTCTGGAGGTGTTCTTCAGCTGCTGGAGGACGTGGAGCTGATGGGGGACGAGCTGGACCTGCTGCTGGACTGCATGAACAATGAGGAGGACAATACACAGGTGAGCACACTAAAGACAATCCACTAACTATAACTATAAAACACAATAATTATTACTCGTCATCATCTTCATATCATTCTGCTTCGATTTTACTGTTGTGTGTGGTAGAATTGTGTATATATAGTTATATCTGTTGTTCCAATCAATGAAAAGAGAAACACTTTGATTGTTTTATGATGTCAATTTACTCACCGTGCCTAGAACACGCTTTAATAAACGAGGTTATTAGCGTTTGCAGTCCTGCTGGTCCACTCTACCAATTCACATTAGACTTCCCCCTCTATTTCTGTGTTTGAGTTGGTTTTAAAGACCTACAGTACCTATTTTCTCTCACTTTTAATGCTCCTTGATCACTGTTTTATTGCTATTACTTATTAAATGTTTTCTTTTATATTCTATTTTCTTCTCTGTCTTTAGTACTCCTATGTACAGCGCTTTGGTTGTTTTTAAATGTGCTTTATAAATACATATTGCATTGTAGATATTATTCTTGGTGTGAATGGGCCTTAACTAATAATGAAACTGTATATAAGGGATGTGCTCTGCAGTTACTCGTTGGTGAATTCTCCTCTGTGTTCCTCTCTTAGACTGGTGTTGTTCCCGCCGGTCTGGTGTGTTTCTCCTCTTCATCTCCTGGTCTTCCTCCTGCGTTCTTCTCATCTGCTGGCAGTGAGTTAAACGCTCTGGACTCCTTCACTCCCGCTGAGCTGGACTCCTGCAGTGCTGATCTGGATGCTCTGGACTCCATCTGTCCCTCCGCAGGCTCTGGCTCTGTGCTGCTGGGAGGAGAAGGACTTGACTCGCTCTCTCACTTCAGCTTGCCAGGTCTGTGTATTCCCTGAGACTCATAGTTTCATTCACTGCCTATAAGCGGAGTCTTTTTAAGGCAAGTCATTTCACCATCTTTGAAACGCTGCTCGGGCATTCTGTTTGACATTAAATCCTCCAAAATTGCTTACCAAGCTTATGATGAAATGTCATATTAGGAATCACCAATGAAATGAAACCACAACTGTCTCTTTAGATTCATTTGTAAATGTTTGAATCTGCAGAAACTCACGTCTGAGCCGAGCCCCTCCCCCAGAGAATCCTCAGTCTATATCAATCATTGATTGGCTCCTGTACAAGAAGGCAGGGCTTCATTCGCCATATTGATCGTTACACTTTTCCCCATTCAAAACTATACAAGTGACATGTCTTTTGTATTCTCTAGTCTTTGCTATAAGTGAAGGTGTGGTGATGTTTAATCTCCATTATTTCTCTGTCAGATGTGAAAGCGTGTCGTAGTTTTCTGCCGTCAATCAAGCTGACACACTCTCCACAAACGGTGAGTTTTGTCTCCCTCACTATCTGATCATATGAATGCACTGTTGCATTTGTTTAGAAAATGAGACTGTGTGTGTGTGTGTGTGTTGAAGAGAAACGGTCATGTGGCTTCGACTCTTTCTAGTCTGTCAAAGAACCCACTGGAACCAACACACGAGTTCAGTCAAGCCTGCAGTGCCTGCTTCACTTCCACAGGTGACTCTGTCTGTCTGTCTGTCTGTCTGTCTATTTGATTTGTCTGTCTGTCTGTCTGTCTGTCTATCTGTCCTCAGCGAAATCTGAGAAGTTCCTCATCTGAACAGCTGAATGAAAGTTACGACTCGCAAATTAATGCTGTGCCTCAATCAGTACCGTAGCTCCTGAGGTCGCACAGCAGTAGGTTGTGTGCACGAATTAGTGCACTAGTAAGGGCACTGATGAGCTTGGTATACTACACATTGGGACACACTTGAGTGTGACATGAGAAAGTCCCCATTGTACATCATCAAAACTGGCATTTATAAACAACAGCAGAACAAGACGCCCTGATCAGAATATTTTTCAGTTTTTGTTACTGAAAACTACTGTTAGATACATAAAAAACCTGTAAAGCACTGTTTATTTTAGTTTTGTCTTTGTTATATTGTATTCATTTTGTTTTGTATTCTGCTTGTAGAGTCTTTTCTTTTTATTTGACAGTGCTTTTTTACCGAACATATCAAATACCGAACCGTGCCCAAACCATGACCCGAAAAGAGATTCGTAAGAAGTCTGTATTGTTGTCGTTGTGTCTCTAAATTGGTTAAAAAGGTCTTTAATTCCAAAATTTACCTTCAATAATGTGCTGGATTGCCTTTATCTAATACGCTAATTAAATAAAGAAACCAGAATCCTCTCTTGGCTATATTTCTTAGCTAGAGTTTTGTTTAGGACCATCTTTTGTAATGTTGTTCAAGGAATAAATCAGATTCATACTTTACCACACAAGGTAACTTGATGGGTTCTGCAAATGAAGCCAATGTCCACTCCAGTGAAGAAAATTAATAAAATATAAGTTTATTAATAAAATAAAATCCAGTGAAAAAGAAGAATAAACACAAATACAATAACAAAACAAAATCCTTTACTTTATCCTCCGTTGAGAATAAAGGGCCTAAGACATTCAGTGTAGAGAAGTCAGAAGCGCAATGCTGGTCTGTATATTCCAGCCTTTTATACAGTTAACACAGGAGAAGCCTTTGAAGTTATAAGTTGCATAAGTGATATATTGCTAAATTGTCTATGTCAAGATAGCTAGGAATATATCTAGAACATGTATAGATTTATATATGTCTAAACATGTAAATTAACACTTGGGCAGTTTTAGGGCTGTTCTTGCACCGCCATGCGTTCCAGCTGGATAATCATCTCATCTTTTGGAGATAAAGTTCCCATATTTCTTCCAGATAGTCCGCTTGACCTATGGGCTCTCTGTCGGAGGCGCCATTCCCTCCTCTTGCGTTTAGTCTCATCGCTAATAACTGCTTTCTTAAGCATAGGAACGTCCGAATACACAAGTGAAGTTTTGTGTCTTGTACAATTAATGTCATTTAAAAACAACCAGACACCACAATAACCTTGGAGAAACATTGATCTTTCTATGTATGTTTGTCCGTCTTTCTTTGACTTTGTTAATCTACTCATCCGCCTGTATGTTTTCTGTCTCAGTCATTCTGTCGGTGTGTCTCCTTCAGGTCCTGGAGTTCTGGACTTTGAGTTCAGCTCTGATGTTTCTCACAGCTGTAATAAAGATCTCCTGATGTGCCGGCGGAGGGGCGGAGCTAACTCACCCTGGAGGCGGATCCGGCCCCGCCCACGCAACAGCTTCCAGGGCGCATTTGCGCTCTGCAGAGGTGCGTCTGCTGTCCAATCAGTGATCCATTAACAAAAGAAACCCAGGGAGTGTTTTTTTTTTCGTATTGTGACACAGTTCCTAGAGAAACGGAATATTAAATGAGAAAACAGTGGGTGTGGCTTGTTTTTTCTACTGCGAGCTGATTGGATGTAGTAAAGTAGGCATTTCAGAAAGATGGGGAAAAGGGTTTGGGGAGAGTTATTACAACATAACAGACTCCTCCTCCTCACCATTTCTGTTTGTTGTCATGGCGTGGTTAAGTATGTTAGCCACGCCCACTACCTCAGATAGACCTAATCTGAGAATTGAACTGAAAACAAACAGGAAGTGCATTTTCAGATTTCAATTAAAGATTACAAGGGCAAACTATTGTTTTTTTTGTCATGATGACATGCACAGATGAATTGTTCACCACAAAACTACTGTAGCAATGTGAGCTAGCAAAATCAGTAAGGTTAGTTTTGATTTCATGTGTACTTTTAAGGATTATCTCACTTTCAGAATGAACGTTTAATTATAATTTGCCACCTTTAAACACCTCAATGTTGAACTGTGTTTGTTTAGTTGAGAAGAAATGAAGGTTTTTGAGGAAATATATCCACTATATGGAGAAAAATCCTTTGTTTTCCTCAAAAAACTTCATTTCTTTTTGAATATTAAATGACAATCAAGTAAACTTGATTGTGAAGCAATGAAGCACTTGAAGCAATGATAGGTGCATGGGAAAAATCACCATGTGAAAATGTGCAAAAGGGAAACAAACAATCCACCATACTATCAATGCTTGCTGTATGAATATTTGATTATATATGACGTTTCAGTCACAAGATATGGATAATCTACGAAAGCAGATACCATCCCCAGCCATATTCATGGGAGACTTAAACAGCCATAATGCGTTATGGGGTGGAAGCTATAGGAACTCAAAGGGAAAAGTAATTGAGGACTTCATTTTAAAAAATGACCTGTGCATATTAAATGATGGATCATATACATACCTGCACCCAGGACATGGAACTTACACTGCTATTGATCTAACACTCTGTCATCCTTTAATAGCTTCAGACTTTTCATGGAAAGTCTGGAATGACCTAAGTGGAAGTGATCATTTTCCATTGATTATTACCTCATTAGGTACTCAAAGACAAAGAACCCCAAGATGGAACCTAAAAAAAGCAAATTGGTATAATTTTGAAATACAATGCTATGAGAAATACAGAGAAATGGACCAAGTAAACCATAACTCAGTGAAAGTTTTTACAAACAAACTGATTGAAATAGCGGAAGAAACCATTCCAAAAACATCTGCACAGCCATATCGAAGAAATAATCCCTGGTTTGATGACAACTGCAAAAAGACCATTAAAGAACGGAAAAAGGCAGAAAGAATATTTAATAAACATCCTACGAATGAAAACCTCATTAAATTGAAAATATTAAGATCAAAAGCAAGAAGGACTATTAATGAAACCAAGAAACAGAGCTGGAAACAATATATATCAAATTTAACGTCACAGACACCAACTAAGAAAATCTGGGATATGATCCGAAAAATGAAGAACAAAGAAGGTGGATCACAAATATGTCACATAAATAGTCAAAGCACTCAACTAACTACTGAACAAGAAATTGCCAACAATCTTGCAGAAACTTTTGAAAGAAATTCATCCATACAAAATTGTCTTCCTCAATTCCAAAGAATACAAATGCAACAAGAACAAAACCAGATTGACTTTTCCTCTGATAATGCTGAAATATACAACAAATCCTTTACAATGGAAGAACTACAAAAAGCTTAAAAAAATTCAAAAGACACTGCAGTCGGACCAGATAAAATCCATTATCAATTTCTGAAGCACTTACCCTTTGATGTGTTGTACCTCCTTTTAAATATTTTTAACTATATATGGACATCTGGAAAGATACCATCTTGTTGGAAAGAATCTTTAATAATTCCTATACCTAAACCAGGTAAAGACCACTCAGATGCCAATAATTACCGCCCTATAGCCCTTACCAGCTGTCTATGTAAAACAATGGAAAGAATCATAAATGATCGACTTGTGTGGTCGCTTGAGAGGGACCAAAATATTAGTAATTATCAGTGTGGTTTCAGAAGAGGAAGAAGCACAATAGATCATCTAGTAAGACTAGAATCCTATGTGCGAAATGGTTTTATTAAAAAAAGAACATACTGTAGCAATATTCTTTGACTTAGAAAAAGCCTGCGACACCACTTGGAGATATGGCATTTTAAAAGACTTATATGAAATGGGTTTTAGAGGATATCTACCTGTTTTTATCTCCAATTTTTTAACAAACAGATGTTTTCGAGTTCAGATAGGAACAACTCTGTCAAATAAATATATTCAAGAACTTGGTGTGCCACAAGGAAGTATATTATCAGTTACTTTATTTAACATCAAAATCAATAGCATTGTAAATGCTATTGGTCTAAATGTATTCTGTAGTCTTTATGTGGATGATTTGTGCATCTGTTACAAAGGAAGAAACATGAACACTATTGAAAGACAATTGCAACTCTGTATTAACAAAATGCATGGCTGGTCAGTCAAGAATGGATTTAAGTTCTCCAGATCAAAAACTGTGTGCATGCATTTTTGTCAATTACGTTCTCTTCACCCAGAGCCAAGTCTCTTCTTGGAAGAAGAACCGATAAAAATTGTGAAGGAAACTAAATTTTTAGGACTCACCCTGGATAATAAACTCTCCTTTATTCCACACATCAATCTCTTAAAAACAAAAACCTTGAAAAAAATGGATATCCTTAAAATTCTGACCACAACAAAATGGGGTGCAGATTGTACTACAATGCTTCGTCTTTATAGAACCATGATCAGATCCCAAATGGATTATGGAAGTATAGTGTATGGATCCGCTAGAAAATCCTACATTAAAATGCTGGACACTGTACATAACACAGGACTACGAATCTCATTGGGAGCATTCAGAACATCCCCTGTTCAAAGTTTATATATTGAAGCAAAAGAACCATCCCTTGAAAGACGACGTTTGAAATTAGCACTCCAATATGTAGTCAAACTGAAATCAAAAAGAGGTAACCCAGCTTATCCTTCAGTCTTTCACCCTGAATATTTAGAATTGTATGAAGACAGACCCAACTATATCAGTCCTTTTGGAATTCGTATGAAACCCCATTTGAAGAATATGGGTGTTAATATGGAAAAGCTATCACTACCTGAATTGAGCCATATTCCTCCTTGGTGCACTACAAAAAAAAGAATCTTATGGAACTTAATTAAACAGAAGAAGTCCTTGACTCACCCAAATGAATACAAACAAGAATTCAAACAAATAACAGACAATCTTCCTCATCATAAACCCATATATACAGATGGATCGAAAACAGACAAAGGAGTAACTGCAGCAGTAGTTTTTAAAGAAGATGTTTTTGGTGCTCGGATCCCAGGAGAAAGTTCAATTTACACAGCAGAAGCTTATGCAATAAATATGGCTTTAGAACAAATGGAAAGGACACAGTACCGTAACTTTTTAATCTGCACAGATTCTAAATCCTGTCTTCAAGCACTTGAAGCTTCTAGGTGTGATCACCCAATAATTTCCATGATTGAAAAGAAAATGACAACGCTAGAAAATAAACAGTTCAACATTATCTTCTGTTGGATTCCAGGTCATATGGGACTACATGGAAATGAACTGGCAGATGAAGCAGCATGAAACAGGCTATCTCCTTGAAAGTGACAGAATGTTTAATTCCTCCTGATGACCTGAAACCTACAATTAATTTGTATATAAACGAAACATGGCAAAGGGAGTGGGACAACTGCATAAATAATAAATTACATGAAATTAACCCGAAAATAAATGAAAGACACTTTGCAAATTATAATTTTGAGACCAGGCATGAACAAACTGTCTATACTAGATGTCGAATTGGACATTCTAGGTTGACTCATTTGTATCTACTGAATAATGAAGCACCACCTAAATGTAATTACTGCCAAGCTGTTCTTACCATGAAACATATTTTGTTGCAATGTGGAAGTTTGAATACCATTAGGTCAAATTTTTATAAGGAGAGTACGTTGATGGGTATTTTTAAAAAGGTACCACCAGGAAGAATCTTAAGTTATTTATCAAAAATTGAACTGAAAAATCATATTTAACTTTGAATGTTTTTTTGTGTAAATAGTATTTATTTATTTCTATTTATATAATTGACTAAGTAACTTTTATTGTAATATGAGTTTGTTGTTATCATGTAATATTTTTATGTATATCCATTTTGCCATGAAATAGCCATAAGTTGCTGATGTGGCATTAAATAAAAATAAATAAATAAATAAATGACGTTTCAGTCCCATGACCTTTATCAGACATATACACGTGTAATGAATAATACACAAATATAATAAAGAAAAAATATTATAGGAAATACTGTGAAAAATTTCTTGCTCTGTTAAATATCATTTGGGAAATATTTGAAAAAGAAAACAAAATTCACAGCAGGGTGAACAATTTTGACTTCAACTGAGTGTGTGTGTGTGTGTGTGTGTGTGTATAGAGGTGTTGGAGACTCGGTCATGTAAGTACGGCGAGGATTGCACATTTGCATATTGTCCAGAAGAGATTGAGGTGTGGACGCAGGAGAGGCGGGGCTTGCTGATCCGAGAGCTGCTCTTCAATCCCCTGCCGACCAATCAGAGACGAGCGCTCAGCGTGGTGGAGCTGTTGAAGATGCACACGGGCATGTTCATGTTCCTCTGTGAGGTACAACACACACATCACCACACTGTTTACCGTTTCTGAGCTCTATGATGGATTTATTTGCAAAACTTAACAAGTCTTATAATGATGAAATATATTTAGTCAAGTTCTGATGGTCATGTGATCTCAGTGACAATACAAGCTGACACAAGTTTTCGTTTTATATGTTATATTATAACATGTTTTATACGCACACACACACACACGTCAAGCCTGAAATTATTCATACCCCATATATATGTGTGTGTGTGTGTGTGTATGAAACATACACTTAATGTCTATTCATACTGAGAAGGATTATTATAATGAAAACTATATTACCATCTACACCATAAGCTTTTTTTATTCATTTATTTATTTTTTCTCTGAAGCTTTAAATGTCCAAGGTGGATGAAAAGTGTTTTTAATATTTTATATTGTGCATCTGCTTAAAAAATTCTAAATCAGTCAAACAAAACAATTTTAAATCGCCATATCATTTCTGGATTGTTTATTTTAGGTCACTGTTATCATTCTGGCATCATTTTGTTTATTTTTATTAACAGTAAGCTTTATTGAAATATATTTAATTGTCATAATTTGATTAGTTTTAAATATTCTTTGCATAAAACAGTTAAATGAAGTTCATCACATTCATCAGACACCATTTTACACAATTATATCTTTACCTAAATGGAATAATAAAGTATTTAAAAGTCTCTTAAGTGTCTGCTCTGATGGTGAGATGTGTTGTTTTGTCTTTCCCACAGGCCTGCTTTGACTGTAAACCCAGAATAATCAGCAAACGCTGGAAGGAGAATCCTTCTGTGTGTGCAAACCTAAAACCACAGCATCAGTTTGACAAGAAGAAGTATGTGAAAAAAACACCACAGGACGTACAGTTGAAGTCTGAATGGTTTTAATATCTAATTTCTAATCGCTGATTTCTCTTATCTTTGCCATGATGACAGCACGTAATATTTGACTAGATATTTTCAAGACACTAGTATTCAGCTTTAATTAGTTAATTAGGCAAGTTAGGGTAATTTGGCAAGTCATTGTATAACAGTGGTTTTTTCTGGAGACAATCCAAAACAAATATTGCTTAAGGGGGCGAATAATATTGACCTTAAAATGGCTTTAAAAAAAAAATTAAGAACTGCTTTTATTCTAGCCGAAATAAAACAAATAAGACTTTCTCCAGAAGAAAAAATATTATAGGAAATATTTTGCCCTCAACTGTACATTAAGCACTATTTTCATGTTTGTGTGTGTGTGTTAAAGCTTGTGTCTAAAGATTGTGTGTGTGTGTGTGTTTGTGTGTGTGTCAGGTGTTTGGTTCATGCGTTGAAGGGCAGCTCTGTGAGTTACAGTAAGATCCGCGCGCTGAGCTCTCGCTGTGTGTTTGACGTGTGTCGTCAGGAGCTCAGTCTGGCCTGCAGGAGGGAGAACGGCTGCAGCTTCGCCCACTCGCTGATGGAGCTGCAGATCTGGATCCTGCAGAGAGACACCGGTTTCAAACATTACAAACACATGCATTAAAATAAACATTTTATTTTTGGTTTCAAAACGGAAAAACGAATAAACGGCTCGTTTGTGCCAAATTTGAACCTTCTCACGAACATAGATATTTTGTTTTTACATATATTTATTTTTGTTTTCGTGACATTTTGTTCTTACACACAAAATGAAAATGCGATGAAACCAAAACGAATAAACAGCTTTAAAATGTGTTCTCTGTACACGCCCCCTCTCCGCTGATTGGTCGATCAAACATCAAACTGTGCCATCATCAGCTGTTCCTCGGTTTTGCAACGTTCCCTTTTAATAACTAGAAAAGTGATAGATTTTTGGGATATTATGATAATTATTTCGGTAACGTCATTGACGCACAAGTCTTCCCTCTGTAGTTGTTTATCTTATGTAATTTATTAATACATTAGTGTGTTTCTTTTGGTTATTATTCTGAAATGCAGGATATAAGTGCTGTTGTTTTAGTGATTAGAAGTACTCATCTGAGATGCCATTTTGCGAAACATCGTTACATGAAATGGGCATGAAGTGAACTGGGTACCTCATTTGACCTTATGTACTCTCCAAGTGACTGACAGTAGTGATAGAGACTTTACAAAAAGCAACATGCAGCACGCCAAACCTACGGGTAATTTTTTGAAGCCATTATATAAAATTGGAAGTGCTTTCTCAGCTAAGAACAGATAAAATTCCTGAAATAACACTTGGAATAATAAAGTCAGAGAGATTAAGAGTATTTTTACAGTATTTATTTACATCAATCAAATGTTTGCTTTTGATGAGGTTTAGATTTTTCCCCTTGAATCTAAATTTAGCTTTAAATATAACATTCTTGTTAGTCATTTAATTAGAATAATATAGGCTGATAACAATTTAATAAGTGACTTCTATAGCATTATTGTGCTGCATAAGGGGTAAAGTATCTGCATCTAAAGTTGAATTAGATAATAAATGCATTTACATAACAATTAAAGTGGCAAAAATTAATGGGATTCAATTCAAACATAACATTCTGATCACAGAGGAGATCGGCAAAATGATAGTTGGATTCTGAAAATGCCAGCAGGTGGCAGCAAGTGATTGTGTAACAAACGAGTCGTTTATTTAACCGATAGTAAGATTTGCTAGTGAATGGACTGAATCCAGCCGTTCGTGCATGACATAACATCACCAATTCACCATACTAAATATTATTGATATAACGTTACTCAGCTTATTTTATTCATGTTGTTGCATATATGTTGCCTATGCTGAAGTCTGCTGGTCACTACAAATTCATTCGCTCCATGCTTTACAATATGACACAGTTTTACCACGGATTATGACAGCTGGTCAGCAAAATAAAACAGATGACATGCTAAGATACTTATATAAAATAATATTTTTAAGGCAAGCACAGGTTGCCCGATTTATGCCTAGACAGAAGTCCATAAATTGAGACGTTATTCCGCTGCATAAACCAGGGAACAGCTGCTGATGACGGCACGGTTCGATGTTTGATCGACCAATCAGCGGAGAGGGGGCGTGTACAGAGAACACATTTTAAAGCTGTTTATTCGTTTTGGTTTCATTGCATTTTCATTTTCTGTGTAAGAACAAAATGTGATGAAAAGAAAAATGAATATTTGTAAAAACAAAATATCTATGTTCGTGAGAAGGTTCAGATTTGGCACAAACGAGCCGTTTATTCGTTTTTCCATTTTGAAAGCAAAAATGAGAATTTTTACATGACAATGACAATTTTACATGACAATTATACGGACCCACCTCGAATTGATATATTAGAAACGGCTTCTAATTCTTGCAGCTGAACAACAGAAAACTGACAATATTAAATGCTAATAATGTGAGTTTGAATGCCATTTTACATGACATTTATTGCCATACTACTGAAAGCAGCAGCAGATAGTTCACCTCAGATCTGGAAAATAAAGTAGCGTGTTGTTAGGACACGGGGTTACAATGTAACCTGCTCACCTAATGTTTACGTTCCTAATATTTATATAATTTGCCAATTAATAACCTCATGTGGAACTCTGAATCTGCGTCTCATTTCGGAGTCTGCTACTGTCAATTGGAGGTCGCATTTCGGTCACAGACACACAATTTTGAGAGCCTTCCTGACTGAATGAATGAAATACGCTGTTTTCCACCAAGACAACCCGGTGCTGAAATATAATTGGCTAAACTGGCAGTGGGCAGGTTAAAATAACTAAAACAAAGACAGACTCTGGCTCGTAACACACATTTTCAAAGCAGAATATCTGACTTCAGCATTGTTTTTCAGATAAACAAGTATGTTCACTTGGCATGTTTCTGAATTATCTGCAAACATATGATGGTATTTTTATGCTTTAGAAGAGTCAAAAACTTAGTACGTAGGCTGAGTGAATGATATTTGTTGGTTTCTAACATTCATTTTCAAAAGTGTTTATTTGCATGATCTATCTGCTGCTTTCAGTATGGCAATAAATGTCACGTAAAATGGCATTCAGACTCACATTGGGAGCATTTAACACTGAATAAAGCACATAATCAGTACCTGAAGTGATCTTTGTCATAGTAGTTTATGCTGTTGTTCACCTGTAAGAAATTTCTAAAATAGATAATTCAGGTGATGGTTAGGACAAAAATTCCTCTAACATGGAAAATATTCTTTTTTGTCACGTGTCATTGCTTGTAGTTATGGGCTAGATTCGATAGTCAGGGTAGCTCTCTCCTGTTGGTGTTGTCAATCTGGCAACCTGCATTTGCATGGAGTCATTGGAGAAGGGGCCAGTTGAAGAAGTGTTTTGATTTTAGACTGCAGTACTTAGTTCAACCACTGGATGTCAGTCTTACATACCTCACCTTTAATATTTCTATAGTAGAGCTGCACGCTATATCAAAATCATTGTTATCATGATAATAGATTATACAATATCCTTATCGCAGATAGGAGCAATAAATTAAATTGATTTTATGTGTCCTGCATTTGTGTGCTGCATCTGTAGGTTGTAATCCAAATTTGACCAGTCATTTGGGGCTTTTACTATCTTTAGTCCAGTAGTTGCTGTTCTGCTATTGGTTGGAGCACCCCAAAGGTGAACCCAGAGCTGAAAATAAATGCTAATAGCGGGAGTCGAGACAAGGGAGGATAAATAGCCGAATCAGATTCAGAATATCTGCAGAAGTTACACTCATAATGTTTTAAAATCAAAATTTTGCATCCTGCAAATGTTTGAACCTTTTTTTAGCCTGAATTCGATTGAATTAGATCATAGAAATATCTGTTACTTGTTAATTTAATATGATCATTACGTAAAATTAGTTGTTGTTTTTTTTATTGCTAACAAAAATAGCCTTTCTGTAGGGAAGAAATATCGCAAGAAATAAGGTTATCGCAATACTAGACAACATCACATATTTTACCTATTTTCATCTTGTGTGTTTCAATTAATTATTCAAGTATAATGCAGAAAAGCTAAATATTGCCATGTCAGTTGTTTTACAGTGTCATGCATCCCTAATTTATACAGTGTAGATTTTGTCAAAACTGGATGAACAGACAAATAATAAATAAATAGTAATAATAATCTGTGTATGTAAATAATCTGTGTGTGTTTTTAGGAATCAGCCTTGAAGAAATAGCACAAGAGTCTATAAAACACTGGAACAAACAGCGTGTGAGTTTATTTTTTTATTATTATTATTATTATTATTATTTAATAATTTGTATTAAATAATTAAATAATTTCATTTCTGAATAATTTTTAAAGGTGCACTAAGCAATTTTTGAAAGGACCATAAACACAAACACCCATAACTAGATATGACTCTTAAATTTTAAAAAAGTTCAAGAGAAGTAATAATTTGTCATCATTTACTTAAGCTGGTGTTGTTTTAAAGCTGACCTTCTTTCTTTGTGACTCATCAATGGAGAAATATTAATAACTGCTCTTTTTCCACATGTGCTTATGACATTATAAGCATTATAATTAGTTACAAATTAACAAAGTTACTGTAAATAAATGACTTGTCTACTGAAAAAAGTAGAGGAAATACTTTTTTATTTTTTGGTAATTTAATTACAGTTGCTTGTAATGTTCTTGCCTTAAATACTGTAAATAAATTCAACAGTTCTGTATAAATCAATTCAGAGTAGCAGAGGGATTGGATTTTTATGTAATATGAATATTTTTAGCAGAATAATTATATTTTTTAACTAAAAGAAGGTCACGTTTAGAAAGACGATTAAGCATGCTTAAGAAACAATTTTTTTTTTTTAATTAATCAATGACAATATATTGGATGAAATATTGCTTCATAATGTTTCATGCTTTAATATATATTCTATATTTATTTAACCTTTCTTTTTGCAGAGTAATTTTGTTTGTTGACTATAGAAACATGCTTAAATATTACTGTTTTAAATAAAGCTAAAAGGCCAAGTTAGACTCAAGTTTTCAGAAATAAAGACTTTCATATGCAAACCTGAATTAAATTTATTACATAAAGAAAAATGATACTCATGTATACCTTAGAGTATTACAGGATGTTGTTTTAATGCTTGATTTTGTTATTGGTACACAGATGATCATAAAGCATGTGGGAATCTCTAAACTCATTATATTATGTTTCCGTCAGCCTGCGGTTGTAGCTTCAAACTCGCAGAACAAAATCACCACCGCTGCCAAATCAATGAGTTCAATCAGAGTGCAGGAGACCAATGGGAAGGCGGGGCCTGTGCAGGAAACAGGAAGTGCTGAGGCCAAGCGTCACAGGCTGGAACTGATGTTGAAGTTTGTGTGCAGTCAGTGCTGGAAGGACGGGCTGCTCAGTGAACCAGACCGAGCACTCAAATACTGTACTGCTAAAGCCAGACACAGGTACAGATGGACACACTGGATTACTGTTACTGACGACATATTATATGACAGAATTTGTAGCCTTTAGTCTTTTAGATAACATTTTTATGGTAACGCAAGTACTTTTGGATTACATTTAGATTACTTTTGCACACACCTTTATTTAATGCCCCAT
>CAIGQV010019355.1:7147392-7170375 GCA_903798115.1 Danio jaintianensis
GGCCTGAAACCTGACTGAAACACTTCAAAAACATTGTTCATCTGCAAGCAATATATGTTTTAATTGTCTCCAGAGCAAACCACTGTTATACAATGACTTGCCTAATTACCCTAACTTTACCCTAATTAACCTAGTTAAGCCTTTAAATGTCACTTTAAGCTGAACACTAGTGTCTTGAAGAATATCTAGTCTAATATTATGTGCTGTCATCATGGCAAAGATCAAAGAAATCAGTTATTAGAAATGAGTTATTAAAAATATTATGTTTAGAAATGTTCCATTAAATCTTTCCATTAAACAGAAATGGGGGGGGGGGGGGGGGGAATATACAGGAGGGCTAATAATTTAACTATATTCAGTTTTTTAAATAAATTGAATAATGTGCAAATGTTTAGATGATGTATTATGTCCAATAAAACTTATAAAGCAAACGCAACACTGGTGTTCATTATCATATAATGCATGCTGAAGTTTTGAGATTTTACTGTCATTTTGGGCTTACAGGGGTTTTGATGCATTTCTTCATGCTCATATTTTAATTGACTCACTTATAGATTTGCCTAAAAGGAAGCT
This sequence comes from Danio jaintianensis, assembly GCA_903798115.1. Taxonomy (NCBI): domain Eukaryota; kingdom Metazoa; phylum Chordata; class Actinopteri; order Cypriniformes; family Danionidae; genus Danio; species Danio jaintianensis. The sequence continues at coordinate 7,147,966 of CAIGQV010019355.1, forward strand.
ACACCCAGATTTCCACAGATTTGTTCATTTATTCAATATAATAATATGTGCTGCTTTGAAACAATAATTATTGTAAAAAGAGCTAAACAAATAAACTTGAAATGAATAAAATAATAATAATAATTTGTTTTTTAAACTAAATGTTACATTTTATCAAGATGATTGAACGTGCTTAAGAAACATTGAGATAAACAAATAATAATACTCTATAGTATGTGTAAAATAGGGCTGCAGGGTGGCGCAGTGGGTAGCACGTTCGCCTCACAGCAAGAAGGTCGCTGGTTCGAGCCTCGGCTGGGTCAGTTGGCGTTTCTGTGTGGAGTTTGCATGTTCTCCCCGTGTTGGCGTGGGTTTCCTCCGGGTGCTCCGGTTTTCCCCACAAGTCCAAAGACGTGGTATAGGTGAATTGGGTAGGCTAAATTGTCCGTAGTGTATGTGTGTGAATGAGTGTGTATAGATGTTTCCTAGTGATGGGTTGCAGCTGGAAGGGCATCCGCTGCGTAAAACATATGCTGGATAAGTTGGCGGTTCATTCCGCTGTGGCGACCCCAGATTAATAAAGGGACTAAGCCAAAAAGAACATGAATGTGTAAAATATGGTGTTATTGCTTTCAAATGTGTCATGTTTTGATGCATGTAATGTTTACCTTTTTCTGCAGTGCAAATTAATTTGCTAACTAAACAGTAATATGTTTGTTATTAAAAGGATTAAATATTCATTTCTGAATTATTTTTATTTATATTTAATGAATTAATTATATATTTGTAATTTAAGTATAAAAAAGTATTTGACTGGGATTTATATTGTCAGTGCATTGAGATTTATAGGGATTTTAATAGTATTGAGGCATTAAATTAAAAGTACTTATATTCTTCATTAAGTAGACATAGTAATTAAATAATTTAAATACAGTTTTATTGATGTAATTAGCAATTAATTACTTTTTTTTTTTTTTTTTTTAAGTAACTTACCTAACACTGGTCACAGTGTCATGAGACTTAAACTTTTTGGTTGGTTCAGAAGTTTGCAAAACGACATTTTACAAAACTTGAATGTTTAAAAATCTCTAATGACAGAGTTGGTCTGAACAAATGATTGGTTTAATTGATGTCACGTGATCTCTGCTGCAGTCAGTGACGTCCAAGAATTGTTTGAACTCTGGCTGTCAACGTCCAATCAGGGAAGAGCATCTGACAATACTTCACAGCTTCAGCCAATAGAAGAGAAGCAAATCACCATGCCGACGGACTTTGCTGAACCAATAGTACGTCCTCGTAGGTTTATTTTTATGTTAATAATCTGTGTTTGGTGTAACGAGTTACAAAGCAACGAACTGTAATTAATTAAGTAAGGGATTAATTTTCATTTTTAGGTCTTTTAATTACGCATACATGTAATGTACTTGCCTTAAATACTGTTACCAACGTGTGTTTGTTGTTGTAATGTTGAATGTGTGTGTTTGTGTGTGTGTGTGCACAGCTGGAAGGTTTCTACTGTCCTCTGTGTGGTAAACACAGTAACAGTGAGCGGCAGTGGCAGCAGCACATCTCCTCAGAGAAACACAAGCAGAGAGTGTTCAGCGGAGAGGGAGAGGACGAGAGTCTGGCCTGGTCCCATCGCTTCCCCGGACACTGTTTCTCCATCTGTCCCAGGTACACCTGCAACACACTTAAAATACACATCAAATCAAAACTAACCACACTGATTTTGTTAGCTCGTGTAACCATACTCTCTTTTGCTCTGTGTTGTTAATAACGATAGGACGCCATTTTGAGTCTGCACAGAGAATGTTATAATGTTTGGGACAGATTGTCAGCCTCAGCTCATACCATTAAATGTACACTCCTCAGTTCAGGGAAAAGGTGGAAAAGACCGCTCAAACAATAGTACAACAGGTATGGCTGCTTGGACTATACCACCTTGATGTTAACCCCAAGGGGGAGAAGAGGTGAAACCACTGTCGTTTTACAGACTCTTTTTACATTTATATTGTGAACACAAAACACTTTTAAATGAACAGAAACCAAACAAGAGAAAAATATAGTGAAATCAATATACTTGAAATGGTCCTGTTACCTCGCATTGCTAGTTTTGCGATGAACAATTCATCAGTGCATGTCATTAATAAAAAACAATAGTTTGCCCTTGTAATATAAAAAATCTGTGATTAGGTCTGTTTGAGGTATTGGTCGGGGCTAACACACTTAACCACGCCCCTCCAGCTGTCAGTTTTGACAACAATCAGAAATAGTGAGGAGGAGGAGTCTGTTAGGCTGCAATAACTCTCCCCAAACCCGAGACTTGGTGTCTTTAGTGACTTTATTGTTTTATGTACTTTATATGAAGTTGTGTGAACTTTATACTATCACCTTATATTTCTTATTACTGTCCTGTGTATGTTGGACTCTGAATATTATCCTGTGTATGTTTGATTCTTATCTGAATAACTAATCTTAAAGGTGCAGTAGGTGATCTGCCAAAATGCTAATGGGTTAGCATAATATCTTTGAAACACAGTCCTTCCCCTGCCGTCCAAAGCCATGCCTCCTGAAACACGAGCGCACTCACCTTAAAGATGACAGCAGACAACCCACCAGTTCATGTCATTCGCCACGTTTTCAGTTGTGTAGCAAGCAGAACTTGTCATAATGGTCTCACTCTCTCATGCGTGTTGTCCTAAAGCAACTACTGTATGCTTAGCGGTTGGCCGGCGGCGTGCAGGAATTACACTTATTACTAAGCCATACTTGCATGCTATTTCAGACGAATATTCAGAGTAGCGGTAAACAATATAGGGATCGCGTCACAGGCTGTCATTGTTCAAAAATGAACCAATGTGAATATAAAAGCAACTTTACCTCAGTAAAGCAGGCTAGGCGGAATAGTGCTATTTACTGATGTTTTGTTGTTAAACTAAATAAAAATCTACATTATCGATGCTGTAAAAGGACCTTATGAAACTGAAAATAGTCACATCAATCTTTCGCCCGAAGATTTCAGTGGCTGAACAACACTTCTGTGCATAACCCATTCATAACAACACAATCTACATCAGCTCTGCGTGACTGAAAGAGTTTAACACAGAACATTACCTGTCTAACAGAAATACTTCAGCCATGGTGTCGTCCTTCCTCCAGCGTGCAAAACTAACTCCAATATTGATTCAGGATTTGATTAGGCAAATGGCGGATCTGCGTGAACAGAGATGCGCTGTTGTACAAATCTACATTTGTTGACAGACAGTTTGGGCTACTTATCACAATTATGGGAATTATCGGCCCGACAATATTTAATAGGATGAACATTTTTTAGTCTTATGCCTCACCCAGAATATAAAAATACATATAAATACATTTAGATCATTTACTTTAATCATTACTATTGGAATGTGAAGAGACTTTCAACCAGCACAACAAAACCTGTTTCTGAAGACAATCACCTACTGCACCTTCAATATAAGGAAGCCATTGTTGGGCAGACTGAAGGCTAAATACAGAATATATGGAAGAACAAGAGATGCATAGAACAAGCCAAAAGGACATTAGCCCAGGGTTACATACAGCCAGAGATGCACTCTTAGTCTGAGTAAAAACCTGTTATATGCTGGTATTGTAGGATGTGCACGAGACCACAATTGAATTATGCAAACCACAGCCATGAGCAAAATGAATTGTCTTTGCCACAATTGAAGAATTTAGGATGAACTGGAACAGCTGGGGGTTTAATGGAAGTAAAAATGATTAAGATATGATGAATGAACTGTAAGACGGATAAGGGACTGAGGAAGAGGGTATAAAAGCTCTGTGTAAAAGTCAGACAGACAAGTCCACCGGTCGGTTGCCTCTGTTGTTACTGAACTGCTGTAACAATAAATGCTTTTGACTGAGCAACTTAGAAGACTTTTGACTTTATTTTTACCAACTTAGAAAATTCATTAATTCATTTTCTTTTCAGCTTAGTCCCTTTATTAGTCAGGGGTCACCACAGCGGAATGAACCGCCAACTTATCCAGCATATGTTTTATGCAGCGGATGCCCTTCCTGCTGCAACCCATCACTGGGAAACATCCATACACACTCATTCACACACACTACGGACAATTGAGCTTACCCAATTTACCTATACCACATGATTTTGGACTTGTGGGAGAAACTGGAGCACCCGGACGAAACCCACGCAAACACGGGGAGAACATACAAACTCCACACAGAAATGCCAACTGACCCAGCCGGGGCTCGAACCAGCGACCTTCTTGCTGTGAGGCGATTGTGCTACCCACTGCGCCACCGTGCTGCCCCAACTTAGAAAATAATTTCTGATAATAAGAATTAAAAAGAATTAGAAAATAATTTAATAACAATTTTCCACATCATCATCTGTAACCCTGTCATCTGACCAGTGAAGGTTTTTAAGAGTGTGAAAAGGGGTATGGATGAAAATATTCCCCCAAGAAATAAGACAAAAGTCATACATCATGCAAGATGCGATGATGTCATCTGTGGTGCTATAGTCATTCCAGAAGTACAGTAACTTTGAAAAGATTACTTAGGCTACGTTCACACTGCGAGGCTTAGTGCTCAAATCTGATTTTTTTCTCAGATCTGATTTGTTTGCACAGCTGTTCACACTGCTGTTATAAATGTGACCAATATCAGATTTGCAGTGTGAACAGATCATGGTCCTAAACTGACCCGCATGTGCAAAAGTACAGTTATGGATAGCACAAAATGTCTAATTATGCACACAATGTGTTTATGTATGAAGCACATTGTCAGATCATGCTTATATGATTATTGCCCTTATTATGTTGTTCTGCTACTACTAATGTGTATTTCGGCATTTGAGTACTAAAATAAGTATCTTGTGATTGAAAACATTGATTATTTGTGATTTATGACAACCGCGGTGCGTGTCTTTCTGACCACCGGCGTAGTGAACTCATCAAGGGTTAATGACCAGCCGCAGACTGAACTGTGTAGGCGGAGTTGGTTTATCTCTGTTTGCAGAGTTATTTCATTTTACTTCGTTATAAACAACAGACACGTGCAGAAGGGGGGTTTGGGTGCCTGAGTACCTGCCCTTTTTTCTCTCAGAGAGAAAGTTCCCCCTTAAAATTAAAGTGCCCCCTCCTTTGCGCATGGATTCCATATCCGCAACACCCCCCGACGCTCTTCAGCTTTGTGATCAACTCGTGCCCCAATCGTTAAGCAGATTAACAAGCACCAGTTTTGCCTTCAAAATCTTTTTCAAAATGAACAACCAACTTTCAGTGGTAAAGTAAGTGGTAAAGGTTTCAGTAGCCCTGTGTGCCATTCTACTGTGCTGCTGAGGAATAGATGATGTCTGCAGCACAGAATGATGACGCATGTCGCTCAAAGATTATGTAAATTCACATGAAATCTGACATAACCGTTCACACTGCGCTCGCAGAACATCAGATCTGTGTCTGATTTAATACGTCATATAAAAGTGGCACAAATCTGAAGTGAAAAGATCAGATTCCATGCGGTTTGGGCTGTTCACACTGTCATTACCTGAGTCACATGTGGGCAAAAAAATCAGATTCGGGCCACATTTGCCTGCAGTGTGAACGTAGCCTTACTCCCAGTCTTGTTTTGTTCTGTATTTGGTCTTTAGAAAATGTTGTTGTTTTTATTTCAGCTGAAAAGTTTCAGTATGAGCCTCCAGGTCTCCCCTGTTAGGATCATGAGACAAAGAGGCACGAAACTGTACTGTGCATTTACGCAGTGCTCATATTTATGGATGTAACCACAAGAAAACAACATTAACATTACACCAGACATGCTGTATAAAGTAAACTCCTTTCCACTAGACTTTTCTGACAGACTGTCAAGTCATTGAGTATCAGAATTGAAAATGCTGTTAGACTGTTGTGCAAGCGTTAATATAAATGACTATTGTTAGTGAATTTTAACATAAAACATAAACGATGTTTCAAACAGATTTTTTTTTTTTGTAAGAATTAATAAACATGTTTTTTGGGTATCTTTGGTCACTTGGGCTGCCATGTTGCCACTCTGTAGCTGGTGTATTCATGGAAATTTCTGAGAAGAGGGAGAGTAATTAATGACAGAATTTTCATTTATGTGTGAACTAACCCTTTTATTCACAGTGATCTGTGTCCTGATTGGCTGTGATGTTTGATTGACAGGCTGGATGATGGTTGTCCTGAAGGTGTGAGTTGTGACTTTGCTCACAGCGAGGAGGAGCTTCAGGAATGGTGTGAACGGAGGGATTTTCTGCGGAGAAGATTGAACAAAGCCAGAGCTGACATGCTGATCTCTCCGACCGACAACAACTTTGGGAACTACGACTTCCTCCTTCAGGATGAAACACACACATGTTAATAACTGTGTCTATGAGGGTTTGTTCAGGTGAGAGTTACTGCAGGCGTTCATGTGTTTTAATGAAGCGCAAAGATGTATTCTTGTGTATGTCATCCAGACGTGACCCAGAATACCCGTTTCCAAAATCTGTTTGTTTTACTTCATGTTGTTTAAATAGAGAATTAGTTAATTATGAAAAATAGGTGAGTTGAGTTCATTAGTTTGACTCTGTCTGGAGTGAATCTGAATCTCCTGAGCTGTTTTTCTATATTGTTCGTTTGGTTTATACACCAAATAAATGTTGATGTGTTAGACTGCACACAGGAGGTTTTATCTTTCAGCTGTTGACCTGCATGCAGAATCTGTCCACAACTTCAGTATGAAGAAAGGACAGACATTATTTTTGTAAGTTGTTACTTTGTAAGTATTATTACTGCAATTATTTGCTCATACACGACAGTGGAGCCTGCAGATATATCAATTAATCAAGTTAATCAGTGTTTTTATGAAATGTTTCGTTCTTTTGTTATATAATAAATTATGCTTTCATTTGTGTTTTTAAACAACAGATTTTTGAACGCGCTAAATTTATTTTATAATCCGAATGTAATTCTTCTCCATTCTGAACTCAGTATTTCAGGATATTATTTGATGCAGTAAATCAAGGGAATCTGATATTTGGTTTCATTTTTATTGTTCATGTGCACAAATAAGTTGTTACGGTCACTTAATGTTGTCTTAATCTTTTAAAGAACCAAATAAATTTGTATTTACATATTAATGCATTGTAGTTTCACTGTTGCGTACTCCCATTGTTTACATTACTCACTGTTCATGTCATATGCTGTTTACATAATGTTTCTTAGAAGCCAGTACAGTAATAAATGCCTTCTGATTAATTTAATTAGTGAATTAATGTTGTCACTAGGTGAAGATTACGGTCTGTGCAGATTTTAATGTTAATATCTCGCAGTAGAATTAACGTTTTCATCTACTACGGGAGATTTTACTTTGTAAATGGTGGTCATTTTATTTCTGTGAATAAAGAATTTTGAACGGGGCGCGTACGAGACGCATTTGTTCTACTGCGCATGCGCATCATTTCGCCTGTAACGGTCGTCAGTCGTTTCCAGCGGACGCCAGGGACGAGGTAAGCGCCGTAAATCTCGAATATATTCAGGTTTTTTTGACAGTGATATGTTAACCCCTTCAGACCCGAATTATGTTTTCACAGTTCTTGAGGCTCCTATAAATGAGACCAAATTATAATAATAAACATTCAACACCCTTTAAGTATATATATATATATATACATATATTGTCCATTTCAATGGACATCAGGTCAGAACAGTTGTACTTCCCGAACATTATACCAACATAAAATACAAATAAAAACATGCATGATTGCTGGTATAATCTTGAAACGTATTTTCAAAATCACAAACATTGAGATTGTAACATTTTTACTTTAACCTTGAGGTTTTTGTTGTATAGTTTGCACCTTGTTTATAACAAACTTTATCTTCATCTTCCTCATCACTCCACATAATGTCCACATCTGAGATATTTCCATCTGCTATATGCTCAAGAACTTCAAGATCTGTATATTCTGCATATGAAGTTGTTTCAGCAATGAATTAGTACATCGATATAGTTTTTTTATATAAAAAACTTCAATCAGCATTACTGGAAATTTAATTTCAGTAACAGATCTTGAACCCATTGTCCATCCTAATGGACAGACATATTTGAAAAAAATCCTGATCTAAAGCTTGCAATGTTACAAAAGATTTGAAACTTTTATTAGTAAGTCCAATCCCTCTTTTTTTATATACAATCTATGAAATATTGGCAAACATATCAATAAATCTGAATAAAAACATTGTAAATGTGGCTTACGTCTGTGTCTGGAGTGAACTGGTGCCATGCTGCTTTTCAGTGTTGTGGATTTTTTTCAAATTACAACATGCCGAGTCTTACTGCCATTTGATTGGATGACAATCGTCCACTCTCATGGACTGCAGGCTTTAAATGAGATGAAATGCTCAGGAACCACAAAAAACATGGGCTGACATGTGATGTACATTGTAATGGACACAGGGTCCGAAGGGGTTAAATGCAACCTTACATTTGTACAGCTTTGTGTTTTTTAAACCTTTATCTCCGTTTAGTTAAGTAAATGTCGTTGATTTACACTCGAACAATTTTGGCCGGTGGATTGAGGTAAAGTAGGCTAATGCTAACTCAGAGTCGGAGGATAAAAAGTTATAGTTCCCTATTATTTAGTGTAACACTGACCAGGACAAAATACACGATAATCACCCTTAACATTTTTAAAAAATTAGAAATGTACAGGTTTTTTTAGGGTCGTGCTGAACAGCTAGCTAACTTAGTATATAACGTTATATTCATCATTCACGGTTTTTTTCTTCATTGTAATCTAATTTGTACTGTATTTGAAAGTTTTTGTGGTCTATTTAATGGATTTTAATGCGAAATTATCTTTAAAGAGTGATTTCAGCCTCCCTACTCTAAAGATTTGGTCATGTTTTGTTTACTTATCTTTTTGTGTTCGATCTTTCATGTATAAAATGTACATTTATGAAACGGAAGTTGCCATATTTTTCCCCCCAAACCTAATAATTTATAATACCTTGGCGTATTTTATTTATTTTTCTTTTGTCACACTGGTAGCCAATACTGTAACAGCATTTTTTGACAAACAAAATTATCTTCCAATCACATTTCTAGATCGATCAACTTGAGGGAGTGAAGACGGGACCCGCGTCAGTGAGAGACTACACTAGACTATGAATATTGTCATAGCAAGGTAAAAATATGAATGAACACGTAAAGGTATGTTGAAAGAAACGGTACAACATCCTAAAACAAATGTATTGCATCTCATAAAATTGCTGAATCACAGTTTTACAATGAAACATCTTTTATCAGAATCAGAAAGAGCTTTATTGCCAGGTATGTTCACACATACGAGGAATTTGTTTTGGTGACAGAGCTTCTACAGTGCAACAGAATTACAGAGACAGGACAACAAACAGATAATAAATATATTTTAAAAATAAAAGTAAATAGCGAATGCAAATATACAAATTGACAAGTGTATGTACAGGAATATTACTATATACAACGTTATATGGCAGCCGTTATGTGCAAATTGGCATGTAAAGTATGTTGTTTTATAAGTGTTTATGTGTATAAAAAGTGTATAGCAAGTAGTGATGTTTGTTTCATAATTACTATCATTCAAGTGTTCATGAGATGGATTGCCTGAGGGAAGAAACTGTGTCGGGCTGTTCTGGTGCACAGTGCTCTGTAGCGTCGACCAGAAGGTAAAAGTTCAAAGAGGCAGTGTGCTGGGTGTGAGGGGTCCAGAGTGATTTTGGCAGCCCTTCTGCTTCTGCTTTATGTAAACTATATCACCTAATGTGAAATGCACCTCAGGAAAACCATCCAGTATATATTGTACACTACATTACACGACGCACACACTATACTATACCATACTATATGGAGAGCTTCACTCCAATCTTAATTAAATGAAATGAAACCACAAGCAAATAAATGTCTAAAGACTACTATTAATCTACGGGCAGGTACGTTTTTTAAATAAGATTGGATCAAAAATCTTGCAATACTGTGGCTCTACAAGACTGGACTTGTCCAAGTGCATTTTAAAGCATTAACTTGAAGGGATAGTTCACCAAACAAAATATCTTTTTGAGAACACAGTTTGAAGAATGTTGAAAAGCAGCCATTGACTTCCGTAGTATTTTTTTGTTTCTACTATGAATGTCAACGGCTGTTTGTTTTCTACGTTCTTCAGAATATCTTGTTTTTGTTCAACAAGACTGAAACTCAAAGTTTACAACCACTTCAGTGTGAGTAAAAGGTGAGTCAGTTTTCATTTTTTGGTGAACTGTGCCTTTAAGAAATCCTGACGTTGATGTCTGACGTAAATCATAAACAAGGATGTTCATAAACAGAAACTAAACCTTAAACAAAGTTGTCAGAAAGAGATTTTAATAAGCTCCTTCATCTTCAAACTGACTGCCGTGTCTTGATGTGCAATAAAAACAATCCTCATGGTAAATGAATGATTATACTTTAAAGAAACGTTTTTAAGAATTGATATGTACAGTTTCATTGAAAACAGAGGCATGAGTGAACCTGTGCTTTTAGGGAAACCCCAGATAACCCATTGAACTTTCTGAAGCATCATACAGAAACTGAAAGTAGGAAGTTGCTGTTGTTAAACACTGAAAATGGCTTCTCCAGCTGAGTATGATTATATTTGTCCCATCTGTCGTGATATTTTCAACGCTCCTGTTATTTTGTCGTGCAGTCACAGTGTGTGTAAAGAGTGTCTTGAGCAGTTCTGGAAAGTCAAGAAATCTCGGGAGTGTCCCGTCTGTAGGAGGTTATCAGCACATGAACCTACTCGCAATCTTGCTTTGAAAAACTTGTGCGAGTCATTTCAAAAAGAGGAAAGCGAGAGTTTATCAAGGTCAGAGGAGATCTGCAGTTTACATGGCGAGACGCTTAAGCTCTTCTGCCTAGAGGACAAGCAGCCTGCGTGTTTGGTGTGCATGACTTCACAGACGCATGACGCTCACACATTCAGACCCGTCGGTGAAGTGGCTTCATCATATAAGGTAAGAGATTTAAATCTGAGTTGGAATTATATCAAATAAGTATCTTAGTCAGGGTTCCCATTTTAGACATTGAAAGTCAGGGATTTTTTTTTTGTCCTGGAAAGCCAGGAGTTTTTGTTTGTTGCTTTTAAATAGTATTTTCCATTTATCAAAAAGTTATTTATCTAAATATTATGTTTTATATTGTGCTGTTTCATGTTTAGTGTTATGGTTTTCAGCTCCATGTTATTCCTTTCACGCTCATCAACTGGTCGTCACTTCATTCAAATGACTAAGGCTAACATACTGGAGTACAGTAGACAATAGGCATGCTCCGGTATAAGTTTCTGACAGTATGATAACCTTGGATAAAAATATCGTGGTTTCTCTGTATTGTGATTACTGCTCTAAAATATGAATGTCTTTTTGAATATGTCTATTCTTTTTGAATGTCTGGATAAAAAAAGAAAGAACTTTTTTCCCCCCATTGAACACATTTTATTTTAGGAAACATTTGAAATGTAAACATGTCAGGCTAAATTATTAAAATAAATCATTGACTTCTGCTGCCTCCATTAGTTTCAAAAACACTGATTTCTTTACAACACATAAAAACACACACACAAAAAACCCTTACATATACCTTAGGAACAGTATAACGGACAATTTTAGCAGTTTTAAAACCTTGACTTTTCCAAACCACGGTAAACCTTGAAACCGGTTATCGTCCCATGCCTAGTAGACAACAACATTTTAAGTGGTTTGAAATCTTTCGTCAAAGTTGTCCAAAATCTATTGAACAACACCTTTCATGTCCATTTCAAATATTGACTGCTGTACATTTTAAGAGCTTTGGCTTGAAAATGGCAACTTCAACTTTTTAATTTGCAGATTTTGATGATAGAAAAGCTAAATGTAAAAGTTGTTAAACTACTATTGAGCTAGCAAAAATTGGAGGGAGCACTTGATGCATTTAGTAAAGTTTTTTTTTTTAATTTTTTTATTTTTAAAATCTGTGATAAATTATCAGTTGTAGGACAATATATCGTTCAGCATCAATACTGCAATGTGTACATCCGCAATAGTCACATCGCACAGATATGCAATCTTGAGTTGACTATGCAGTGTAATTTTAACATTTACATATACAAAACCACAAAGCATGCACTGTTTAGTTCACTTTAATCTTTGCTTTATTGCATTCATCTATGATTGTAGTTTATTACATTTTATGCATGATTCTTTCCCGTACAGAATCATCCCAATCCCAAAATTAATACATTTGATAACACTTCAGGGACCAATTCTCATTAATAACTAGTTGTTTATTAGCATGCATGTTGTTGAGATCTTGGCTGCTTATTAGTACTTGTAAACTACCTATTCTAACCTAACCTAATTCTACCTAAACTACCTTAATAAAAGGGTTTAAAAGTGGTTGATGTTTAAAAAAAGTCATGGTTAATGGTTAAAATAAAGTGTGACCATAAATCCTTTCCAAATAGTCCTTTTCAATCATTTGGTGAAATTGTATAGATAGAGTGTATCACTATATATTGCAGAAAAACTAAATATCATTAATGTCATTTTTTTTCAATGTCAGCCCTAATCAGTTGTGCTATTAGTAGCTATTAAAGTGCTACAAAATGATATTCAAGCTAAAACCATTTTAATATTATGCAAAGCGGCAATAGCAAAAGCTTCAAAAATATACATTTATTAACTTAAAAAAGGCTATCACACAAAACGTCACACACTTTGTAATAGCCTTTTTGTAAAGTTAATAAATTGTATTTTTGGAGCTTTGCTGTTGCCGCCTTTGTATATATTTTTTGTACTTGTCGTTTGGCTGAGCACCCATTTTAGATGCGCGTGCTTTTGTGCATTTTTTATACTATGCAAAGAGCAACAGTGGCCTGTTTTCTATTTATTAGATGTCATGGAAAATTAAGTCAGTAAATGTCAGGGAATTTGATATTTGGCTTTAATTGGGAACCTTGCATAAACATATAAATGAATATTTTGCTCATGATATTTTCTCATGAAATATATGAACACATTGCAATATCTTTGTTTACTATGCATAATATATTTTCTGTCTTCATTTCTAGGAGGTGTTCAGTTCATCACTGAAGGCCTTACAAGAGGAACTCCAACATAAAGAAACAATAAAGGAGAAGTTTGAGAAAACGGTTCAACATATAAAGGTGAGGACTGATTCTTCTGACATTCATCAATTTATTGAATAAAGGCTGATTTGGTTTGACACAAAGATGAAATGATTCACTGAACCCAAAATTCAATTTGATTTGGTTCATGATTGTTTTTACAAAACAAGATGCAAGATATTATACAGTAAATGGAAACTATACAAAGAAAAAAATATCTTCATATTACAAATATGATTAATATTTAATACAAAGATAATTGTTTTCATTAGGTGGAAAACATTCATTTAGCAGATGCTTGTATCCAAAGTATCTTTGATGTCATGTTTTAGTTCTGACGCTTCTTAAAAGTTCAGTTATGCCTTAAATTTATATTAAATATCTGTCTACTTTAATATCCATGTACATTTTGAAGAATGCTGCTAGGTGGCACCCATTAAATTCCATAATATATATTTTACATACTATAAAAGTCAATGCGTGCCAGCTACCAGCATTCTTCAAAATATCTTCGTTTGTGTTCAACAGAAAAAAATAGTTTAAATAGGTTTTATCAAGTGAAGGGGGAGTAAATGACAGAATCTTCACTTTTGGTTGAACTTTCCCTTTAAGAAGAATGTGACTCTAATTTGCTTTCAGGATCAAGCCGATCACACCGAGCGTCAGATTAAACAGCAGTTTGAGAAGCTTCATCAGTTTCTCCGAGATGAAGAAAAATCTACAATCACTGCACTGAGGGAGGAAGAGGAGCAGAAGAAGCAGATGATGAAGGAGAAGCTGGAGGAGATGAACACACACATCTCAGCTCTTTCACACACAATCAGAGACACGGAGGAGATGCTGAAAGCCAGTGACGTCTGCTTTCTGAAGGTCTGATCAAATTTCAGATTAGTGATTTGATATATTGGGAAATTTCTGAATGATCAATTGTGTTTCTTTTGCAGAAATTTCAGGTTAAAATGGAAAGGTGAGTGATCTGCTGGTGTCTCTGCTCTCTCTGCTTCTGAAGCCAAAGCCACTGCCGTTCTGACTCCTGAATGTTCTTTCAGAGTCCAGATCTCACAGCCGGATCCACAGACGCCTTCTGGAGCTTTGATTCATGTGTCTCAGTACTTGGGGAACCTGCCCTTCAGAGTCTGGAGGAAGATGCAGGACATCGTCCACTACAGTAAGTCACAGTAGTTCCCTTTATATAACTTCATACTACAAAACTGTTTTGATTCTGATTGGCTGATGGTCGTTCTAAAGTGTTTGGTTGTTGTCAGATAAAGGCACAGCTAAAGTAGTTCCGGCAGGTTTTGAGCTCCATATCACTTCGCTGAAGGATTTCAGTTTTTTCACAGCTGCAACAGTCAAAAATCTAATCAAAACACAACAGAAGGCTTTGGAGGAGATGGGGAAGAAACTGGTCCTAAATGTTTTTAGGTGTGGGTGTGGGCGTTAGGTCATAGTATATGCAGAATAATTGACTACGGTCCATTGAATTATTTGATTGATAAAATGCATCTCGGATGTAACAGCCACTCAACTCCAACACATCACCACCACAATCACCATTCAATTATTTAATTCCTTACAGATTCTAGTGTCCTGTAATATTATATTGTATACCACCACTGTTTCAGAATGACCCATCAATAATTTAAAACTTCACACCAAATGTCACTTGCTTTAGATTACTTGCAGGATGTTTTTCAGCTCATGCTATATATATTTTTTGTGGTTAATGCAACATGTTTGCGGCAAATGCGTAAGCTACATATGCAAATTGCTTAAATTTGGATTTAGCGTGAACCCAGCATTCAGATGTGTATGCATAAAATATTACAGCTGGAGTTTAAACTGACCATAAAATGCATACAGATAATTAACTTTGACAAACATTGTAAAACCAAGCCAAAGTTAAAATCGTGTTTTAATTTGAGCTTATCTAAGACATGCTGTAGAGGATCCATCTTTTAGAAAGGGTTTGAAGCAGCAGCTCATTTGCTTATATAGAAACATACAGAAACAGTTTTTTTCCACTCAGAAATGGTATTATGGTACGGTATAACAAAAGATCTGTGATACGTTTTGGGTTAAAACTTCATGGGCACATTCTGGGGACATCCTGAGACTTATTACATCTCATAAAAGGGATATAATATGTATTGTTAAGCTTTAAAATGTTCAAAATATTCATCCATGGTCTCTCTAAGTCCTGGGGGAATCACCAGCAACACACATTAGAAGTGCAACATTGACATTTTGTGTGAATAACCAAAAGAGCTTCTACACTAAAAGTTTTGATAATGAAAAGAACATGATATTCAGTTTCAGTGATGCACCAAATCTGAACAGTTTGGTTTGATTGTTTTTATTAGCATCAAATTTTTTTTATGAGATTCAAATCTAAAATTTATCAAGCACATTTTTACTACACCAACACTGACAGTGATCAGAGAAAAAATTCTGAGGTTTTGGATCACTAGGACAAGTCTTCATAATTAGGGCTGCACAATATATGGTTTCAGCATCGATATCGCAATGTGCGCATCCGCAATAGTCACAGAGCAGACAGTGCAAAGTTGAGTTTATATGTTGGGATTATAGTTTATCAGGAGCCACAGTTCAGAACAGATAGTTTTTTTTGAGTCACTGAAGATTTGAATCATAATGGAGTGAAAGGTTGTTTTAAAGCGTGTGTTTCGAAGGTCTGTGACCATGTAAGCATTTGGAGTTTAAAGTATTTAGGCACATGAAAACTGTTTGAAGATATGAAGATATATTTAATGAAGATATATTTATTGTATTATTTATACAATATAGACTATACAGTGGTGTTTTACATTTGGTTATTCAATTTCTGTAGCTGAATACTGTTAAATATTTCACTTCTGTCTTCCCAATAATAATCCAGAATAATCCACATAATCTTCCAGAATAATCCCAATCAGCCTAAATTAATGAATTCTTTCCAAATAGAGCCATTCAAGATATTTGGTGAAATTGAATTCATATTGTAAACAAAACAAAATATTGCGATGTCAAATTTTTCCAATATCGTGCATCCCTATTGATAATTCATAGTCTGTGTACAGTTCAGTCTTAATACGAACATCAGAATAAAAGCAGCTGCTGTTTGTGTCTCTTCAGCTCCAATAATTCTGGATCCAAACGTGGCTCATCGAAACCTCTTCCTATCTGATGATCTGACCAGCCTGAAATGGAGCTTAAACAGTCAAGCGTTTCCTGATAATCCAGAGAGGTTTGATGAGTATTCATGTGTTCTGGGTTCAGAAGGTTTCACCTCAGGAAAGCACTGCTGGGATGTGGAGGTGAAGGAGAGTTTGTACTGGAGCGTTGGAGTAACGACAGCATCAAACCAGAGGAAAGGCTGTGTTTTCTTCAACTCTGATGTCTGGTGGGTGCAGTACGGACTGGATGACCGTTTTGGTTTTTCCATTAAACAGAAACTTGAGCGTGTGAGAGTTGAGCTGGACTGTGATGAAGGAACAGTGTGTTTCTCTGATTCTGTAAATGACACACATCTTTACACATTCACAGCCACCTTCACTGACACCGTCTTTCCTTTCTTCTGGAGTAATGATTTTAAGATTTCACCAGTTTTACCAGTTTATCGTCTGATTGAGGAGTTGTGACATTGCACTATTCCACTTTATGCTACGACTTTGGTTCGGTACGACTCGGCTCAGCTCGGTTTGCTTTTTCACAGCCTCATGTTTATGATACAACTTTAAGATGATTCAAATGATAAGTTGTATGTCAACTTAAATTGTAGAGCATTAGAGATGCGCAGATCAGATGTCAAAAAGCATTTGTAAAGCACGTTCATATTTTAGAGGAAGTATTTGTTTGCATAATTAATTATTGATCTTATCCACCCGTCACTGTCGTAGTTCCCGGCCTTTCCATTAATTAACCACAATCAGTCTGGAGGTTTTTAATACAGAAGATAGACTCTTTTATAAAGCTGAGAAAGTCCAGAGCAAACCCTAGAGCAATCTGAAGGCTCTCCTGGAGAATCTGAAGTGTCTTTGCACTGTTTATACAGTGTGTCTCCCCCCCGCCATCTTGGCATCTTGTTCAAATGTGACCATCTTAGGGTGTTTGTCTTGACTGAGGGGGTCAGTATATGTTTAGGTGCTCATGGTATTCTTGCTGCACACTCTTCAATGCAAGCAAATGTCTGTATACATTTGTCTCTCCATAGATCTCCATAACTTATTTGTCATCTCCATAACTACTTCTAAGTGTTTACATACATTGTCATGATGGTACATTAATTTGAATAATGTGTCAGTCATTCTCCTGAAAGCCTTAATAATAATAATTCCTTACATTTATATAGCGCTTTTCTATACACTCAAAGCGCTTTACACATTGGGGGAATCTCCTCATCCACCACCAGTGTGCAGCATCCACCTGGATGACGCGACGGCAGCCATATTGCGCCAGACCGCACACCACACACCAGCTGATTGGTGGAGAGGAGACAGAGTGATGAAGCCAATTATGATATGGGGATGGTTAGGAGGCCATGATGGACAGAGGCCAGTGGGCAAATTTGGCCAGGATGCCGGGGTTAATCCCCTACTCTTTTTCGAAGGACATCCTGGGATTTTTAATGACCACAGAGAGTCAGGACCTCGGTTTAACGTCTCATCCGAAAGACGGCGCTCACTGAGCAGTATAGAGTCCCCATCAATGTACTGGGGCGTTAGGACCCACACAGACCACAGGTTGAGCACCCCCTGTTGGCCTCACTAACACCACTTCCGGCAGCAACCTAGCTTTCCCATGTGGTCTCCCATCCAGGTACTGACCAGGCGCAGCCCTGCTTAGCCTTAACCTTAGACAGATATAGCTTCATATGGGTATTTTCATATACAATCAGTGCTTTAACATATTCAGTTATTGTCCAGTAAGCTTCTCATAGTGTTGCTCCTGCACCCTCCTCTACAGGCCACACATCTTACAGATTTAGGCTGGCTCAGTTCTTCTCAAATTCATGTTTAACTATCTTTAGTTTACATGCTTACTGCAAACTACTGCAAACTTTTAGAGAATAAAAAATCTTTGCTTTTGGAATACTTGACAAGCTTGACCCATGGAAGAAATAAAGCTTGTGGAGATTAGAGATAACTGTTCTGCTGCTGATTGTTAATTTAGGATTGTCATTTAATTTGTTCCATTTATTACTGTTGAATTTTTTTTGTGTGGATATCAATTCAGTTCCTTAAGTCTTTACTTCTCTGCTCTCGCACTTGACCTCACCTGAGCAGATTATAAGAACTTAAACAGACTTTAAGCCTGACTCATACTGTGTCATTTTTATTTTTAATAAATCTAAAAAATTGTAGCTCGTCAGACTGAACAAATGAAATTCCCATGCCAAACCGTAAGATCTCAGTTGTCATAATGTCAGACTGAATGACAAAGACGCTCCAAACACAGACACTCATGCAGAGTTTGACGTCATTTATCTGAGACACATTCAATAACCCACATTCTGAAACAATACCTCACAGCAAACATAAGAAATCTGTAGCTTTTACTTTTGCTCTCAACATACCTTAATCGTAAAACCAGAAGAAAAAAAAAAGCAGTTTTGACATTTCCTTGCAGTGGTTTGAAGTTGTTGCACTGATTGCGTTACCAGATCCTCTGCTTCTATTGATTCTTTGTGTGACACTCATTATAGCTTAAGTCACACTGCAGGAAAGTGTCGGAAATCTTCTGACACTGCCAGAACTTCAGGTGAGTAAAAATTTGATCATCATTAACGCCATTAAAGGGGTGGACCACACAAACATGAAAATTCTTATTTACTCATCCTTTCCTTTTTCCAGACCTGTTTGACTTTCTTTCTTCTGTTAATCACAAAAGAAGATTTTCTTTTAAAAGAATGTTTTGAAAACCTGCAACCAGTGACTTCCATAGTATGTGTTTTTCCTACTATGGAAGGCAATAGTAGGAATATCTCATTTTGTGATCAACAGAAGAAAGAGACTTGTGCTGGATTCCTTCATTTAATACCCTAATCAAATAAAGTACCAGGATCCTCTCCCACTACATTTCTTAGAGTTTTGTTTAGGACCGTATTTTGTAATTATTTTCAAGGATTTTGATTTTGCGTCGTCTTTTTCTGTCTTCTATACACTGATTTATTATACACTGGAATGTGGTCAACTTGGGTGTGACATTATTTCTAGCTCTGAAATCAGAACTTTGTTACTAATTTAGTTTTTGTGACCTCAATAATCCACTTGGACAGAGTTGACACCCTTTACATAAAGGACAGACCTGATTTACAATGACAAACTGGTTGGGTTGGTTCACAATGTCATTTTTAATCAAAATTTTCTAGTTTCACACTGATGATGCAAGTTACCCATACAATTCAATAGCCCCTCATGGGTGTCTGTTTTAAACCAGCCCAAGTATGCAGTATTCATGTGGACATTCTGCAAAGAGCATTCAGTGATTCTCTTTACAATGTGTATTATTTTTTTGATATGGATGCTTTGGTTAATTTGAGAAACAGTTTCCAACAAGGCATCCAAGAATAACTTATTTAGTCTTTAATTCTATTGTAAGGTGACAACACAAACTATACAATGATCACTTTAATGGTTTTTAAATATAAAACTGCAATAGGGAGTGTATTCATTGTAGACTGTTGATTGTTGTTGTTGTTAGTGACCCTTGTGTGAACCTCAGTGTATCTCTAAAGTGAACAAAACATTTCCCTGCACTTCCATATTATAGGCCATCAACAACTCAGTTATTTGATGAATCAGTAATTCAGTGATAATTCATAATAAAAGATGTTCATTTGTCACCATCTACTGGTTGAAGTGTCTAATACAATACTGTCCAAATAAATTACACTTTGTCCTAAGCAGTAGTGTAATATACAGTCGTGGCCAAAAGTTTTGAGAATTACATAAATATTGGAAAAGTTGCTGCTTAAGTTTTTATAATAGCAATTTGCATATACTCCAGAATGTTATGAAGAGTGATCAGATGAATTGCAGAGTCCTTCTTTGCCATGAAAATTAACTTAATCCTGAAAAAAACTTTCCACTGCATTTCATTGCTGTCACTAAAGGACCTGCTGAGATCATTTCAGTAATCATCTTCTTAACTCAGGTGAGAATGTTGACGAGCACAAGGCTGGAGATCAATATGTCAGGCTGATTGGGTGAGAATGGCAGACTTGACATGTTAAAAGGAGGGTGATGCATCTGCACGCACAGTGAGGCGGAGACTTTTGGTAGATGGCCTGGTGTCAAGAAGGGCAGCAAAGAAGCCACTTCTCTCCAAAAAAAACATCAGGGACAGATTGATCTTCTGCAAAAAGTATGGCGAATGGACTGCTGAGGACTGGGGCAAAGTCATATTCTTCGATGAAGCCCCTTTCCAATTGTTTGGGGCATCTGGAAAAAGGCTTGTCCGGAGAAGAAAAGTTGAGCGCTACCATCAGTCCTGTGTCATGCCAACAGTAAGCATCCTGAGACCATTCATGTGTGGGGATGCTTCTCATCCAAGGGAGTGGGCTCACTCACAATTTTTCCCAAAAACACAGCCATGAATAAAGAATGGTACCAAAACACCCTCCAACAGCAACTTCTTCCAACAATCCAACAACAGTTTGGTGAAGAACAATGCATTTTCCAGCACGATGGAGCACCGTGCCATAAGGCAAAAGTGATATCTAAGTGGCTCGGAGACCAAAACGTTAAAATTTTGGATCCATGGCCTGGAAACTCCCCAGATCTTAATCCCATTGAGAACTTGTGGTCAATCCTCAAGAGGCGGGTGGACAAACAAAACCCCACTAATTCTCACAAACTCCAAGAAGTGATTATGAAAGAATGGGTTGCTATCAGTCAGGATGTGGCCCAGAAGTTGATTGAGAGCATGCCCAGTCCAATTGCAGAGGTCCTGAAAAAGAAGGGCCAACACTGCAAATACTGACTCTTTGCATAAATGTCATGTAATTGTCGATAAAAACCTTTGAAATGTATGAAGTGCTTGTAATTATATTTCAGTACATCACAGAAACAACTGAAACAAAGATCTAAAAGCAGTTTAGCAGCAAACTTTGTGAAAACTAATATTTAAGTCATTCTCAAAACTTTTGGCCACGACTGTATAATGCAAAATAGGGGCTCTTTAATACATTATCCATACTGTGTAGTTATTATAAAGAGTTACCAACTTTTATCCAAAACGATTTATGTTTTATAAATGTACAAACATTTGTTTGTTTTAACAATTCTCAAATTAAGTGATATTGATACAAAGTTTCTGAGATTGTTTGAGAAATACAAGCTTTAATAGAGAAAAGTGAGAAACTGGACACAATTTTTGTTATGATGCCTTTAAAGAGAAAGTTCACCAAAAAATGTTTGTTTTTTTAAATGTACTAATTATTAAACCTGTAAGACCTTTGTTCATCTTCAGAACACAAATTAAGATGTTTCTAATTAAATAGACCTTCCATAGACAATTTTTTAAAATGTATTTATTTACATTAAATGGGGCAAAACATTAAAGGGAAATGAAGATTGCTTTGCCCTATTCACAATCAGAAATACTGAAATATTTTATGTGCATGAAAATATGATATTTTCAGTTCCCAAGGTCAAAACAAATGTTAGCATGACATTAGTATTTGTAAAATAAGTCTAAGGCTATGTTCACACTGCAGACAAATGTGAGCCAAATCAGATTTTTTTGCCCACATGTGACTCAGACCTCTTTTTGTCATGACTTTGTGTGAACAGCTGTCTATTCAAGTCTTTTTTTTTTTTGTCTTTTGGAATCGGTCTTTTCAAGTCCGATTTGTGCCACTTTCGTATGTGATATTAAATCTGATACAGATCTGATGTTTTGCGATCTGAACGGTTATGTAGGAATTCATGTGACTTTTACATAATTTTTGATCTACGTGCGTCATAGTTCTGTGCTGCAAACATCCTCTACTCCTCAGCGGCATAGTACAATAGCACACAGGGCAAATACTTTACCACAAAACATCGGTTGTTCATTTTGAATGTATTTTTTTAACTCACAACTGCCACTCATTAACCAATTATTAACCATTAACATTAAAAAAATGGTTAGATTTTACATAAAAGTATGTCCATAATAAAATTACTTATGAATAAAACAAATAGGGCGACGCGGTGGCGCAGTGGGTAGCACGTTCGCCTCACAGCAAGAAGGTCGCT
>CAIGQV010019355.1:7175375-7189140 GCA_903798115.1 Danio jaintianensis
ATTTCTGCTCTGTCTTCATTATTAAGTGGAGCGTCAGGAATAATGAGAAGGAAAGCATGAACTCCAGGATGACAGCGAGACACACAACGGAGAGTCTGACGCATTAATTCCTCCTCTGAGAGCCCAGTGTTGAACAGAGCTGGAAGCTCCAGCACATTGATCAAACGACCATGAAGATCCACGTCTGTCCTCACACTTTCTGATCTTCTGTGTGTGTGTTGCAGGATCAGCTCTGAGATGAAGGATTTCAGTGAGCCCTTACTCCCGCACACCAACACATTCAGTCTCTCACAGTCTGAAAGTAGAAAAAGAAAGTTAAATAAAGTTCATATATATATAGAAGCGTCCTGGTTACGTCCGTAACCCACGTTCCCGATTAGTGGGATATATCAGCTGGCAGCTGAGAGTGAGCATTAAAATTTTTGCCTGCTGGAGACTCAGCTGCTGTGGCAGTGGAGACACACGTCTCCGTTCCCTATTCGGGGAACATGTGTTACGGACTTAACCAGGATGTTCCCCTTCATGGGAACTCCAACGTGTGTCTGGTAACAGACTATGGGAGACTGTATGGAAAACGCCACAGCAGCTAAGCCCGTCACGCTCCTGATGTGAAATTTGCCAAGCATAGCGTGAGCGCACAAGCATCATCAAGAGCGCAACCTTCCAACGTTCCATAGGCCTTTAAATTACCATTACATGGGAATAATTAGAAAATTTAGATCAGGGGGTCGTAAATGTGCTTTTACCTAGCTAATATAGACTAGGAATTTTAGAATACGACAGTACGTTGGGAAAGGGTGCCAGTGCCCGAAGGGGGAGGACTCTGCAGAGGCCACCTGCTACCCAAGAGGGGAGACTTGATGGCAATAAGAACATATGGAATAGCCATATAGAGGGGGAGTGCTACATATGATAAGCTGGTTAGCGGGTAGGGAAGACACTGGTCCGCCTGGCTGGGTTTGCCTCCTCCGAAGGCAGCGCTTGCAGGTTCACCACCTGATCTCGAAATGGGGTGGTAGGAACCTTGGGCACATAGCCCAAATAATTCCAGGCACGATTTGCTGACCGAAAATGCCTCCAAACCCCGACTCTCTTGAACAATGTCAACGCGATCAGCAGAGCTGTCTTCATGGACAGAATTTTCAAAGATATCGAGTTGAGTGGCTCGAATGGATCTCTCTGCAGACCCGCCAGGATTACAGAGAGATCCCAAGAGGGCATGAGAGGGGGGCGGGATGGATTTAATTGCCCCGCGCCTCGAGGAATCGGATGATTAGATTATGCTTCCAGAACGTGCTGCCATCCACCGCGTCATGATGAGCGGAGATGGCAGCCACGTAAACCTTTAGTGTGGAGGGTGACAGCCTACGCTCCAGCTTATCCTGAAGGAAGGATAACACAACGCTAATCTGGCAAGTTCTAGGTCGACCTGGGCTTCCCCGAAGCGCTCCCATATAAGCTGCACCAAACCGGGGTGGAGTCTCCATTCTCCTCGGAACACTAGCTTCTGTGAAAGCGCATCAACTGCATGGTTGAGCTCGCCCGGAATATGAATGGCACAGTGTCATTCATTCAGTGAGCTGAGACATGCGATGGGAACGTATACCTCCATATGGTTGATATAAGCTACCATTGCCATGCTGTCCATCCTGACCAGCACGCTTTTCTGCTCTAAACTAGTAAAAAGCGGGGGAGAGCGAGAAACACTGCCAACAGCTCTAGGCAGTTGATATGCCAATGCAGACGGGGTCAGGACCATGAACCCACAGCTGCATGCTTGTTGCACATGGCTCCCCAGCCTGTGCTGGAGGCATCCGTCGATACGACAACATGCCTGGACACTTGCCCTAGGGCCACACCGGCCCATAGAAAAGCAAGATCCATCCAGGGATTGAGGGTGCGGCGACACAGCGGAGTGATGAGCACCTGGTGCGCGCCATGCCCGTCTGGGGACCCGATCCTGAAACCAGTGCTGAAGTGGTCTCATATGAAGCAAACCGAGAGGCTGCGGAAGCCATATGCCCCAGGAGCCTCTGAAATAATTTCAGTGGGACCATTCTGTTCCTGTCGACTGCGCTCAGACAGGAAAGCATCAGCCTGGCACGCTCCTCTGAGAGGCGCGCAACCATGGTGATCGAGTCCAGCTCCATCCTGAGATAAGAGATCCTTTGCAAGGGGCAAAGTTTGCTCTTCTCTCGGTTGACCTGAAGCCCCAACTGGTCAAGGTGCTGAAGCACCCTGTCCCTGTGCATAATCAATTGATCCCAAGACGAGGCTAAAATCAGCTAGTCGTCGAGATAATTGAGTATGCGAATGCCTGCAAGCCGAAGAGGCGCTAGGTCACCCTCCGCGAGCTTGGTAAAAACCTACGGAGACAGGGAGAGCCCGAAGGGGAGGACTCTGTACTGCCATGCTCGACCCTCGACCTGGAAAAATAGAGACATGAAAATACGCGTTCTTCAGGTCTATAGCTGCAAACCAATAGCGAGGACGGACGCACTGGAGTATGTGTATCTGCGTGAACATCCTGAACAGCATTTTGTGTAAATGGCAGTTCAGTCTGCGCAGATCTAAGATTGATCTTAACCCCCCGCTCTTATTGGGCACGATGAAATACGGGCTGTAAAACCCGCACTTCATCTCAGCTGGAGGGACCTGCTCGATTGCATCCTTTGCCAGGAGGACAGCAATCTCCTCTCGCAAGACAGGGGCACTCTCGGGACTGACCCTCGTGAAATGAACACCCGTGAACTTTGGAGGGCGAATAGCGAACTGTATCGCATAGCTGAGTCCAATTGTTCGTATGAGCCACCGCGACGGGCTGGGCAGTGCTAACCAGGCTAGCAGAGCCCGTGTTAATGGCATAATCGGAGTGATCGTTGACGTGGCAGCGGAGGGGCAGCTCGAGATGGGAGTGCCCACCCCGGGAAGCAGAGCGGCCTGAGGAAGAGCTAAAAATAAGAGAGTATCTCTTACCTTCCTCCCTGGATGAGGCTGGAGTTGAGAGAAAGGAGTCCGTTCTCTTGTACTCTGGGAGCCTGAGGCAGGGGGGCTGGTGCTGCGAGCTGGAAGGCGGAGTGTTTCAGACTGGCAAGGCTCGGGTCTGCACACCCGGAGAGAGAGGAAACTGCTCTTTTATTTAAAATTTGTTTACCGCCGGCCCGGAGGCCAGCAGTGGTGTTATTGTCGATGCTTCTGACGTTTGGAATGGTCCTTGGCCCTCCACCAAGGAAAGAGCAGGTCCCCTCTTCTCCAGGTAACCCGTCTCAGGGACGCTTTGTGGTCCATTTACCGGACTTAACGGTGCCCTGGGGCGGGGGTCACAGTCCTGGGGGGGGCTCTGCGTTACCGCTTAGCCAGTGGATCGGGCAGCGGAAGCTTAGCAGATTTTGGAGCCACTGATGGACGCCCTCGGCGAGGAGCAGCCGAGGTGCATGGATCAGTGGGGAGAGCAGTTTTCTGAGCCCGCTGGTAGATGACTTCACCCATCGCCTTGGACTGCTCTTTCACCACCGAGAACTCCTGGGTAAAGTCCCCGACAGTGTTGGCGAACAGGCCAGCCTGGGATATGGGAGTGTTAAGAAAGCAAGCTTTGTCAACGTCTCTCATATCTGCCAGGTTTAGCCAGAGCTGGTGCTCCTGGACCACTAGTGTGGTCATCGTCTTCCCCAGGGCACGAACAGGCAATTTGGTGGTCATGAGAGCATAATCGGTTGCCGTGCGGAGCTCATGCATCAGACCCGGGGAAGAACCACCCTCCTGCAGCTCAGCCAGCTTCTCTGCTTGGTAGCGTTGATAGGTGGTCATAGTGTGCAGAGCGGATGCAGCCTGGCCCGCAGCAGTGTAGGCTCTGGCCATGAGAGACTCAGATAACCTGCACGCTTTGGGAAGGGAGTTTGGGTGGACCTTTCCAGGTGGAGGCGCCTTGCGGGCAAAGATTGACCGCAATAGCACGCTCCACCTGAGGAATCGCCTCATATCCCCTGGCTGCTCCGCCATCAAGGGTGGTGAGACCGGGAGCGCACAAGGACTGGGCAGAAAAAAAGTGTCCTCCATGCCTGCGTGAGCTCACTGTGTACCTCCGGGAAGAAGGGGATGGGGGGCTTGGAGGGTCTCACCCTCTTCTTAGCCCCCACATAACACCCATCTAAGTGGTCCGGCCGCGGGGCTGGGGGACAAGCCATCTTCATTCCTATGGCCAAAGCAGCCCGGGATAACACTGCCAACATGTCCGATTCCAAATCTGAGACCTCGCTGACAACCCTGGAGGGTGGCAGGGGGTCCGGTTCTTCATCGGAGCATGTCAGCCCGCCCTCCTATGCAGCGATGGACATCACGTCCCCGGTGTCATCTAATGAGAGCGCGGCCATCCCGGAGGAAGGACCAGCGCTCCGACTCAAAGCTTGAACAAAGCAAACTGATGAGGAGCGAGGGGTTCGCTAGCCAGAAGGTGACAAATAAGCCCCCACTGTAACCCTCAGGCCTGCCCGAGTGCTAACCGACTGGCGGGGAGCAGCAGGGGTGGCGCACCCTAATGCAAGAGTACGCCGCGACCTCAGTTGTGCAACAGTCAAGCCCTCGCAGTGAGGGCAAGAACTGTACGTGAGCACCGCCTCGACATGCTGGACCTCCAAACATGTGATACAGTGCTTGTGACTGTCATCCGGGTCGAGGAAACCACTGCATCCAGAAATGCACGGTCGGAATGACATCTTGAAAAAGACACGCTGCTCGACCATGTGCTTTCTTAGAGAATTCTGCTCTTTTAGTTGAAACTGCTCTTTTTAGTACACCAGCGAAACGCCCAGGGGACAGGAAACCCAGATCGACCGCCGCTGTCGCATCTTCTCCCACACTGGTGAGTAACACTGCTTTCTTTGTTAGAAGGCAGGTTGGCAGAAGGATTCTTCAGTCTCGTGAGAGGCTCTGAAACTAATTCTAATGCTCACTCTCAGCCGCCAGCTGATATATCCCACTAATGTCTAATCACTGACAGCTGTGGAGCTGAGCTCCGCCAATTCATTTTGGCATTCATTGGCCTGTTTTCTTACTCTTCAGAGTGATTGGTCGCCTCACGCACTCCCATAGTCTGTTACCAGACACACGTTGGAGTTCCCATGAAGGGGAACATCAGATATAGTCACACTCACGTGTCTGTGTGTCCCGTTTCTCCACTGTGAAACACTGTGAGTCTCCAGATGGAGCTGCAGATATCAGGTGTCGTCCCTCATTGCTCTGCTCAATGTCCTCAAAGGCCTGCAGAAGATCATCAGGAGAGCTGCTTCTCTGAAGACTGAAGTGTCTGTTTGAGCACTTTTGGATGATCTTCTGCAGGATCTGATTGGGTTCAGTAGGCTCTTGTGTGCTGAGCACCAGGGTGTGTTGAAGAAGGCGCTCAGAGAAAGAGTCCTGCAGCTTCTCCACACGCTCTTGATCTTCTGCTGAACACTGCTGATGTTGGAGGAGCAGAACCACCACATGAGGTCCTGGATCAGACAGACTCACACACTCTCTGACTGTCTGTGTGATCTGATCATCTGAGATGTTTGTGTGGAGCAGCTGAGGACTGTTGATGACTGTCACGTATCTGTGCTTCAGTCTTCCACCGACTCTCTTCACAACATCTGGAGGAGCTTTTCTGTCAAACGCTGATCTGCCCAAGATCAAGTTTCCCACACGGCTGTTTTCTGAAGCGCTTTTCCCCAGAAGAACAATCCTCAGAGGAGCCGCAGCACTCACTGAAACACACAGAGGAGTAACATTTCCTTACATCTAAATCTCTCTAAGATCATCCCAGTTGTAGAAATATGAACTGGCTGGAGACATATTTGATTGTTTGCTGTAAACACAGATGCGGTTGTATATTTGTCTGTTAAGAGTCATTCTGACTGAGTCAATGCTGATTACTAGTCAACATATCAATATTTTTAGTCTTTATATTATTTGACCTTTTAAAATGTTGTTTTCACTAGCATGAGCAATGTCATTGCATCATTCAAATTAGCCTCAGTTTCTGACTCGCCAATTGCTATTGATTTGTAATATCACCACCGTTAAAGCATGATGAACACCTGAAGATGAAACATTCAGTACAGGGGCTATTATAGACAAAGGACTGACAGACAACGCAAAGAACCTGTAGGTGTTTTTATCTATTAAATTAGCATAGCCATTGAAGGTAGAACTTTTAAAATCAGCCAACATTTAAGTTTCTAAATACTTTTTGAATTAAGAGACGTTGTTATTGTGCTGTCTTTTCAAAACATAAGCTAAGTTACCCATGCTGCATGTTTTGTATGCTTTGCTTATCACTACTTACATTGGTTCTAATTTGAAATCAAGTGCCCTGCAAAGTGGACGAAGGGAAAGAGGGAGAGTTTCAATCAAACTGAATTTTAGTGTGCAATATGTGGTTTGAAAACATATTTATTTACCGAGGTATATTATTTAAAGGTGCAGTAAGTGATCTGCCGCAATCCTAACCAGTTAGCATAATATCTTTGAAACACAGTCCCTCCCCTGTCGTCCAAAGCCACGCCTCTTGAAACACAAGTGCGTGCACCTTAAAGATGACAGGCAACCCTCTCTCACGTGCTGTCCTGTAGCGACTCTGCTTAGTGCTTGGCTGGCGGCGTGCAGGAATTGCACTTATTACTAAGTCATACTTACATGCTATTTCAGACGAATATTCAGAGTAGCGGTAAACAATATAGGGAGTGCTTCACAGGCTGTCATTGTTCAGAAATGAACCAATGTGAATATAAAACCAACTTCACCTCAGTAAAGCAGGCTGGGCGGAATAGCGCTATTTACTAATGTTTTTTTTTGTTAAACTAAATAAAAATCGACATTATCGATGCTGTAAAAGGACCTTATGAAACTAAAAAAAAGTCACATCAGTCTTTCACCGGACGATTTCAGTGGCTGAACAACACTTCTGTGCATAACCCATTCATAACAACACAATCTACATCAGCTTAAATGCTGACTAAAATACTTTAACACAGAACATTACCTGTCTAAGAGAAATACTTCAGCCATTGTGTCGTCCTTCCTCCAGCGTGCAAAACTCACTCCCATATTGATTCAGGAATTAAAAAAAGTTTTGATTCAGCATTTCTTTTTCTCTCTGTCTCTCATGTGCAGGTGAACGTGCATGCATGCATGTGCCCGCACAAATGGCGGATCTGCATGAACGGCTGCAGATGTTCAAATCTACATTTGCTGACAGACAGTTTGGGCTGCTTATCAGAATTATGGGAATTGTCAGCCTGACAATATTTAATAGGATGAACATTTTTTAGTCTTATGCCTCACCCAGAATATAAAAACACATATAAATACATTTAGATCATTTACTTTAATCATTACTATTGGAATGTGAAGAGACTTTAAACCAGCACAACAACACTTGTTTCTGAAGACAATCACCTACTGCACCTTTAACACTTTTCTAATGAGTTTTGTCTGTGTGACGACGCCACAGTCTGTAGCATAGTGTAAATCCCCGATGAAGGTTTCTAGGTGAAGTAAAGATTTCCCTTGCTGAGGGAACAACAAACGGCACTCTGTCAGTGGGAACAGAGTTCATGCATGGAGCTCTCATTTAACAAGCTGGTTATTTCAATCGGGTTAAATAAGAGAAATAGTAAAAATATTCAAAGTGATGGAGTGGGAGGACTGGCATTGAGAACTATTGTAACTGTTAGATTGATCATGTGCAGGTGTGATATACCCTACTGTTATTAACTAATTTACATTTGAATGTTTTAAATTCAGTTTGATTTTTCTTTATTTCTATAGCGTTTTTACAATGTAGATTGTGTCAAAGAAGCTTAACATAGAAGAAAAGACATTTCATTGTGTGGCTAGCATTATAAATGACCCAATGAACATGTAGATATGCAGCACTGCAATGATTAGGAACATGCTCACTATTTTATTCCATTTTTATCAAGTTGGCTTACATTTTTTTTTCTTTTTAATTAATTTTTACTGTTTTAGTTTGACATTTTGTCAAGGTATTATTTACATTTGTAATTTTTCATGATACACTACTGAATATCAGTTGTGACTTAAATAAAATTATCTTATATAAAATAATTTTTTTGTATAAATTGCATTGCTTAGATTAGTTAATAATAATAATAATAATACTTGATAAATTAGTAGATAGATTAATCAATATAAATATAGTCCTAGCCCTAGTTGTTCATTCATTCATTCATTCATTTTCTTTTCGGCTTAGTCCCTTTATTAATCTGGGGTCGCCACAGCGGAATGAACTGCCAACATATCCAGCATTTGTTTTACACAGCGGATGCCCTTCCAGCTGCAACCCATCACTGGGGGTAGCCCTAGTTGTATTTACTTTTATTAAAAATTCAAAATTCCAAGCATCTCTTCCAAAAGAGAAAATCGATCGCATGACTTCTCTTTGCCAAATCTTCCTCGAAAATCTTTCATGTACCAAATGAGAACTCCTCTCCATTCTCGGCCACTTAAATTTCACCATGCGCATAATTCCCCAAGGTCGTCCGTTTATTACGCACCTCCTTCAACTCTCCACCACAGTTCTCGGTTTAGATGACACAATCCATCTCTCTAAACCCAGTCGCGACGAAATCAGCTTATGGATCTCCTTCCTTAAGCAATGGAATGGCTGTTCCTTTTTCTACAGCGATCTCATAGCATCGCCAGTAGATATTAAATTATTCACTGACGCCGCCCCTTCAGTTGGTTTCGGAGGATTTTATCAGGGCCGTTGGTTTGCGTCACCTTGGCCCCCCCAAATGCTGGAAACACCCCAAAACCAACATTCATCCGCACTTTTCAAATTATATCCCATCGTCGCTGTAGCCATCCTGTGGGGGGACGAATGGTCCGCCTCTAGCATTCCCATACACTGCGACAACGAGGCTACAGTTCAATGCATTAATAAACCATCCATCGCTCATGTCCTTATTAAGGCGCCTCATTTGGATGGCAGCCAAAAAACAATTCCTCATAACTGCTGAACATACCAGGTTCCAAAAATCAAATTGCTGACTCTTTCTCGTTTTTCTTTCCAGAAGTTTTGGCAATTGACACCAGAGGCAGACCCTCATCCAACACCTGTTCCTCACTATTCAGAGATGACCTTGCCATAAACCACCCTTTATATCACCTCCGGGAATCTACCATATAACTCATCCTACAAGCAGTTGCCCCTAGAACTCTCCAGTCATACCTCACAGCTTGGAGCTCTTTCAAACACTTTCACTCTCTTTATAAAACACCTTTCCCAGACTTTTCCCTCCTCTCTATCACCTCATTCATTGCACATTTACACGCTTCAAAAAACATACAAGCTAGTTCAATACGAAGCTACCTCAGTGGGATTCAATTCTTTCACAAATTGATACACGGGTCCCCTTCAGATGCCATATCAAACTCTAAAACCACCCTCCTTGTCAAAGGTATATAAAAACGCCTCCAACGGTCCTCCAACGCCTTTAAATCTTACATTCGCCTTAGCCAATACCACCTCAGGGAAGCCCAGCTGATCCTCTCCAGCCGACTTCCACCCACATGAGCTTCTAGCTATAAGCACGGCTCTCCCATTCTCCTCCACGTGGGGACGAACGACACCGGGCTGCGGCAGACGGAGATCCTGAAGAGGGACTTCAGGAGCCTGATCGAGACAGTTCGACACACCTCGCCCGCCACGCAGATCATCGTTTCTGGACCGCTTCCTACCTACCGCAGAGGAAATGAACGGTTCAGTAGACTTTTTGCTCTGAATGAATGGCTATTAACATGGTGTAAAGAACAGAAGTTGCTCTTTGCCAATAACTGGAATCTTTTCTGGGAGCGTCCTAGGCTTTTCCGTGCTGATGGGCTGCACCCCAGGAGTGCTGGAGCTGAACTCCTGTCGAACAACATCTCCAGGATGCTTCGTTCTGTCTGACTAGTAAGTGAAAATTCACAAAATTCACATTTTAGCCATATAGACTGTTGCTCGTCCCACTTAAATCACAGTAATGCATATCTGGCTAACCCCATAGACACTGTGTCGGTTACTCGTATTATTAGATCAGGAAATAAACTTACTGTGTGCTCTAGAAAAAATCTATTAAGAATCAAACCAGAAAAACTGCAAAAAAGTGAAAATACATATGTTTTAAAGCTTGATCTCCTAAACATCAGGTCACTAGCACCTAAAGCACTTATCATAAATGAACAACAATCTTAATGCACTCTGTCTCACTGAAACCTGGCTAAAACAAAACGACTATATTAGTTTAAATGAAGCCACTCCTTCAGGATTCTTATATAAGCATGAGGCTCGTCAGACTTGTCGTGGTGGTGGAGTTGCATCAATCTTTAGTGATATTCTTAATGTTAATCAGAGAAACAGACTTATGTTTAACTCTTTTGAAGTATTTGCGCTTCATGTTATGCTTGTTATGTATGTTATCTCTCGCTTTAATCACCATATATAGACCCCCAGGACCCTATGTCAATTTTCTAAAAGAGTTTTCTGATTTTATTTCTGACTTACTAGTTAAAACTGATAAAATACTAATTGTAGGAGACTTTAACATCCACATAGATGACGCTAACGATACATTAGGGCTCGTGTTTACAGATTTATTACGATCACTTGGGATAAAGAAAAACGTTGTTGGTCCAACCCATCGCTTAAAGCACTGATCATCAACTGGCGGCCCGCGGGCCGAATCCGGCCCACTGAGCCATTCAATCCGGCCCGCGACTGGATTCCAAAATTGTGAGGATCAAAAAGAAAATAGTGGTTCATATTATTAAAGCAACTAAAAATAACAACAACTGAGTCTCTTGTCAGAATAACCACCATTTATTACTATATTTAGGCTACACTCCAAAATGAGGACAGACTTGCTGCATTAAGCATTTATTGTTTCAAACAGGTTTAAAAAAAAAAAAAAAAGAACGCATAACTTTTCCTCATGCCCTTACTTAACATTTGTTTTTTTATTTTTATTTCTAAGTCTCAACAACATGCTTGAAACTAGCAGACTCCTCAGGACTAAAAAAGGAGGAAAAACAATCTGGCACAACTTAAAATAGCATGGTAAATAAATAACCTGGTACCAGAACAAAACAGGTCACAAATAATGTTCGCACATCAAATGAAACGTTAAGTGGGCTTGAATTCAAATCACAATGCTGAAGCGGGCTACTCACAGTGCTTAATCAGTGGCTAAAGTTACATTTCCCCTCTGACACCAACTTTTTCACATCAGGCTTGGCCGCAGTCAGACTTATGCGCAAACAGTCCTCCAAAGACTGGGTTGACAGTCGGTATCTCTTGTGTGTTTTTATCGAGTTCATCTTGGAGAATGCAGCCTCACAGGTATAGGTTGAACTGAACATGGTGAGCACATACATAGCCAGCGTTTTCAATGTGACATAGGTCTCAGGACAAGATACCCAAAATGCACTCAGGCTTTCAGCACCACGGAGAGCCGCCTTCATGTCGCCTGCGGCCTGAATTTCAGCCAACTGGCTTTGAATAGTTGCCTCGTCTAATGGCAGCATTTTCACCGCGTTTGTGGAGAATTTTCCGCTTGGGCTGATGGTGAATGGGTCACGCGCAAATCCAATGACATCCCTGGAAATGAAAGTGTCATCAAATCTTGCAGAAAAGATTTTCTTTGAAGCTGGAGATTAAGTGTATTCAAATAGGAGAAGATGTCTGTTAAAAACGCAACGTTGCACACGTATAATGTGTCTTGCATGACGCGGAGATGGTCAGCTGCTGCTTTGGATTTACTTTGTTTTAAAAAATCCACTACTTGTGCACGTAGTTCAACAAAACGCTCCAGTGCTTTGCCCTTACTAAGCCAGCATACGTCATTGTAGAGTAACAGGTCATCATGAGAAGCCTGGGATTCAAGCACAAATTTGCGGAACAGGCGGTGCTGCGTGCTTGAAGTTCCTCTGATGTGGTTGATAATTTTCATCCTTTTCTCCATCACCTCTTTGAGCTCCCCACTTAGCTTTGCGCACAGCATGCTCTGATGGATGATACAGTGGAGTGCGTTAGTTTTAGGAGCAACAGTCTTTATTCTGCTCACCAGACCCTTGTTTTTTCCAATCATGGCAGGTGCACCATCTGTCACTGTCAGGTTAATTTTTTCCAGGGGCAATCCATGGCTTTTAAAAAAATCCTCCAGTTTTCCAAAGATGATGTCAGCAGTGGTGTTGTCCTCCAGCGGAAGCAATGCCAGCAGCTCTTCTCTGTAATGTTTGCCATCAAAGTATATGACAAAAACGCACAACTGTGAGATATCTGTGTTGTCAGTGGACTCATCAATAGCTAACGAAAAGTATTTGGCTTCCTTAACCCCGTCAATGACAGCTTTCCGCACTTGCTCTGCCAAAACGTGCACACTACATGCATTAGTTGAGGCAGATAGAGGTACTTGTTTGATATATGCAATAATTCTGTCCATTGATTTGTCGGGGGCAAGTTCCTCCAGAACAGAGATCATGCTCTCCTTTAAAACCTCACTTTCCATGAAAGGCCGGTTATGTCTGCAAAGCACCCAAGCAGCCTGCAGGGATGCACACGTCACTCTCCCTTGATCAGTTAAAGTTCGAGTAATAATGCCACTTGCACGGGAGTAGACAGATTTCAATGTGGCGATTTTTCTCTGATGGGCCTCTGACTGCTCAGGATATGAAACCTTGAAATTAGAATGATTTGTGTTGTGTTGACGGCGCAGATTGTACTCTTTTGCAACAGAAACAGTTTCGCTACAAATTAGGCATACTGGTGACATTTCGGAAGTTTGGCATGATAAATGCGTACTTTTCAGTCCAGTCATCATTGAAGGACCTGTTTTCTACATCAACTTTGCATTTCATGGTCTTTGAGAGTGCCATTTTACCTCTGTTAAGAGACCTTCCTGTCGCTTCCTCCGTGTTTGTTTTTCAAGTGCTCTATAAATAAAGTTGACTTAGCCTAATTGAATTGAGGTAAAATATCTATCACTTCTAGTGGTTGGACTGTGGTATAGGTGATGGGAGCCTGAATCAAATGCCTTCAGTTTTGTAAATAAGTCAAGTCAAGTCCAGTCAAGTTTATTTATATAGCGCTTTTCACAATGTAGATTGTGTCAAAGCAGCTTAACATAGTTAGCTTAACATAAAGTCCAGATTTCAGAGTTGAAGTTCAGTGTAGTTTAGTTCAGTGTGGTTTAAATTTCACTGCTGAAAGTTCAAACACCGCAGAGCAAATCCACCAAAGCACAGTTCCACAAGTCCCGATCCGAGCAAGCCAGTGGCGACAGTGGCGAGGAAAAAAAACTTCACCAATTGACGAAGTGAAGGGAAAAAAAACCTCGAGAGAAACTAGGCTCTGTTAGGCACGACCATTTTTCATCTGGCCAAACGTCCTGTTCAGAGCTGCAGTCTAGGCGCTGAAATGGAAAATAAAATGGAAAAAGTATAAACATTAAAAATAATGTTAAGCCAAAATTAGATTTTTATTTGATTTTCTTCCTGGGAAGTCCGACCCCCAAGGAAACTGTCTGGTAAAACTCTGGCCCTCTGACAAATATAGTTGATGACCCCTGGCTTAAACCATACATTAGAGCTAATTTTGTCTTATGGAATTAAGGTCATTGATGTAGACATTATACCACAAAGTGATGATATAACAGACCACTACCTCTTACTATATAAGCTGTGTTTACCTGAAATTAGCAAATCTGCACAGATATATCGCCCTGGTAGA
>CAIGQV010019356.1:7306-21179 GCA_903798115.1 Danio jaintianensis
GTTGCTATATAGTTGCTAGGTCATTCTTAGGGGTTGCTAGGGTGTTGCTAGGTGGTTTATTAACAAATCTAGAATGAAGAGAGTCTTTGGGATATTCCTGTCTCTTGAATTTATTCAGAAAATTGAATATCACAAATCGGATTGCTTGGATGTTGCTGTTTAGTTGCTAGGGTGTTTTGAGTGGTTACTAGGGGATATAACATGGTTGGACATGGAAATAAACTGTGACTTTATGTACAGATTTTATTTTGTGTAAACTCAATAAAATAAAAATAAATAAATAAAATTAGACCATATATTTACCATATAGTTACCAGGGCATTTGGGGTAGTTGCTAGGGTGTTGCTAGGTTGTTTATTAAGATCTGAAACGAAGAAGAGTTTTTTTTTTTTATATTATCTCAAGATTTTATTCTGTGCAAGCTGATAAAGGCAAATCTTGTCACATGGATGTTGTTAAATAGTTGCCAATGCATTTTAGATGGTTGCTAGGGTGTTGCTAGGTGTCTTATTATGGTCGGAAATGAACAAAATCTGTAATTTTCTGATCTCAAAATTAAATTCTGGTCAGTGGGAGCTGAAAATCATGAATCTGATATCATAGAAAAGTAACTGCTTGGTTTGAGGTATAAATCATTTGCACAGCACAAATGTTTCACAAGCGTTAAGGGTTTTGGGTGTCGTGCATTTAAGTTAATTGTTATAAACTCATTCATTCATTCATTTTCTTTTCGGCTTAGTCTCTTTATTCATCAGGGGTCGCCACAGCGGAATGAACCGCCAACTTATCCAGCATATGTTTTACGCAGCGGATGCCCTTCCAGCTGCAACCCATCACTGGGAAACATCCATACACACTCATTCACACACATACACCACGGACAATTTAGCTTACCCAATTCACCTATAGCGCATGTCTTTGGACTTGTGGGGGAAACCGGAGCACCCTATCAATCTCAAATCTTCCCTAAATAAAATAACCTACTTTGCTACAACACAGCTTTTGTCTTCACGTTTAGGAGGCTGAAAATAGATTCATGGACACAATTAGGTCAGACATTTTTCCCTAACCAAAACATCAACGATTAACAAATTGTAATTGGTTAAATTTTTCAGTCACCAAATAAAAATCCAGTGACATGAGTGAGTTTTTCTGCCGGTTCTGTATTTATTTAAACAACACTGACAGATGAAATGTACGAAAGACGCTATGCAATCAAAAATGCAGACACTCATTAACATAACTCGGCTCAGATTAAGGCTTCATTGATTTATCGAGAGGGATGCGGCTTTTGTTTTCTGACTCATTAATTTCTGAAATGATCCATCTCAATTGTTTGCCTTTTCAGTTCATGTTTAATTCCTCGTTCATATCTGCCCTCCACCTCGCGGCGCAGCTTTGTGAAACTCTCATTTATTTGTAATCCTTTCTGCACTTCTCTTCTCAATCACGCATTGTTGGCGAATGAAGTCATCGGGATGACAATTATAGCTCTTGCCAGATCCTCATGAATAATGCAACTGATTAAACTTCACTAAACTCCGCCTTAAAATGCTACTGACTAATCCTGGCCTAGCAACTGTTACAACCTCTGTTACTTTTTACCTTGCACTTTTTTGTTAACATTTATTATTATTTATTTAGGATATGCGTTTTCACATTCTGATTCCAATGCCTCATTAATACATAGTTAAAATGAAATTTTGTTAAGAATAAAACATAAAGGGCCCTATCATACACCCGGCGCAATAAGGCGTAAGTGATTTGAATATGGCGTGATTTGTTGCTATTTTCAGACCAGTGCAACAGTAATTTTCATGTTTTTCGCCATGTTGTTTAAACAGCAAATCCATTTGCGCCACTTTGTGGACTCATGGGTGTGCTGGTCTGAAAAGGAGGTGTGTTAAGGCGCATTGTTGGCGTGTTGCTATTTTGTGGAACTGAAATAGACCGCACCATTGACCAACTGAAAGCTGCTCTAAAGTCCAGCGCAGAGTGCATTAGTTATGTGCCTATGCAGGTCCAAACGCTTACACATTGCTTAATACACACAGGATGTACAGAAATACACATATATCTTTACAGATGAAAACAATTTAAGGATTAACACCACTGCCTCCATGCCTTCTTCCTCTTAGGCGGCTTTTTTCAGTTAATTCATGACAATTTGCATTAGTATAATGTTGTTATTATTAGCAGTATTATTTATTATATGCATATTTATATTTGTTTTAATAAAAACAAGTTTAGATGTGTCCACCTGTCGGGTTTTGGAGACGTCTGCATCACCATATAGGGCATAAGAAAAGAACGTGTGTTTGTATATAGCTCAGTTGTTTGACCACACTTCGTTATTATTGTTCATTTATTCGTCTGCTGGAGATTAGAACTCAATTTAGAAATAGTTTTGAAACAAATCTTTGCGCTTTACAAACTAAATTAAATAGGCTAATGGATGTCTTCAGTGGAGTGAGATTCCACCGTTTCCTTACTCCACGAAAGTAAAGGAGTAAAGTAAAGAGAAAGTAAAGAGGCTGAATGGAGGAGGCTCGTTCTTTATCCTGGCGCTGCAGATGCTCTGTTTAACTGTTTTCTCGCTAGTGAAGCGTTCAGTTTTTCCACTTACAAAGTCCGTGATGTAAATAGAAAATGTACCATGGCGCGACACAACTGACTCTTAAAGGGAATGTGAGATGAGACTCTGATTGGTTTAATGCACGTTATGCTCAAAACACACCCAGAACTCATTAAGAGAATAAGCACAACCCTGTTAGACCATGCGCCAGGGCGCAAACTGTATTTTTCCATCCTTAAAATAGCGAAAGTGGATTCGGACACGCCCTTAATGCTTTTGCGCCATGCACTCTAGACTTTGTGCCTAGATCGTTAAAATAGAGCCCTAAGTGTTCTTTGGAAGAGTGTACTTACATTATGATGCTATTATATTGTCATTCTGGCATTATATAATGACTGGCATAAAATGGTCTTAAAATGACAATAATATCATTTATCGCAATATATTTTGAAGCAATGTATCGTACAACAAAAAATAGATATCGTGACAGGCCTACAAAGAGCATATTTTTAACATTAAACTGCCAATGACACAATCAAACTGAAAGCAATCTATAGAATCTTTTTGGTTCTGATTGGTCTTATTTTCTGAACTGCATTATGGGTAATGTAGTTTTCTGCACTAATTCGGGCTACTAGACATGACTGCTTTAAAAATTAGTTGAATTAAAATGAACAGAAGGCAGCATGGTGGCTCAGTGGTTAGCACTGTCGCCTCACAGCATGAAGGTCACTGGTTCAAGTCCTGGCTGGGCCAGTTGGCATTTCTGTACGGAGTTTGCATGTTCTCCCTGTGTTGGCATGGGTTTCCTCCGGGTGCTCCGATTTCCCCCACAGTCCAAACACATGCGCTATAGGTGAATTGGATGTGTGTATGGGTGTTTCCCAGTACTGGGTTGCGGCTGGAAGGGCATCCGCTGCGTAAAACATATACTGGAATAGTTGGCGGTTCATTCCGCTGTGGCGACCCTTGATAAATCAGAGACTAAGCAGAAGGAAAATAAATGAATGAAAATTAACAGAATGGTTCAACAAAACAACCTCAGAGCTCACAACAGCAATTTAGAAGTTATTATTAACAATCAAGACAGAGAAAATTAATTTGAGTTTTTTATTTCCGGAATCAAACTGCGGCGCCGTACTGAAATATCTGCGAGATTAGTTTGTCAAGTGTTGTTTTCCTGATGCAGTATAGTGGAAATGCTACAGTAAGGACGAGTCTCTCATTAAAATGAAGATGTGGTTCGTAATATGTTCCCGGCTGCGGCGTGATGCCAGTATTTCTTTGTTAAAATCCTCCTGGTGTTGTGCTGTAATGATCCGCTGAGAGAAGTCCACTTGTGCTCGACTCCGTTGTTTACTGAAGAGTCAATTTGAGGTTAATGGATTTTCCTCTTCCTGTTTGAGACAATTTCGTTTTCTAATAAGTCATTTTCTCAGAAATTGCGATTCTTGACACCTGCTTGAGCTTTGCATTTTTTTTAGATAGACTCTATTAATATGTCATAATTCCTCATGAGAAGTGATGCCGAGGCATATGTTAACAGAGCTCACCTTTGACACTGAAGGCTTTTGTGAGATTCAAAGGTTAATTTGGTTAACTTCCCTTCCCTCAATGCTGTGGTCAAGATTTGCATTGCGAGGTTAAAGTCAAATTGTGTTTGCAATCGGTTTTACTCTCATACTATGTCTTATTTATTTTTTATATGTGTTTCTGTTCACCGTGGCTGCAGTTAATTAATCAAACATACAGTAGAAGCAGTAATACTGTCAAATATTGTTAACTTTTAACATCACTTTTTTATATGTAAATACAGTGGGGGAAATAAGTATTGAACGCGTCATGTTTTTTCCTGGAAATAATATTTCTAAAGGAGCTTTTAACATGGAATTGAACCAGATTTGGGTAAAACAAATAATAATAATAATAATAATAAAAAAAAATCATAAAAATAAAATAAAACAAAACAAAAATCTGAGAAATGAGTTCTGTGTAATAAGAATGAAATGACAGAAGGAGAAAGTGCTGAACTACTGAAATGTATTTAATACTTTATATAAAAGGCTTTTTTGGTGATGGCAGCTCATATGACGCCTCATATGGAGAATGAAGTCACATGCATTGCTCAGGTGTGAGTTTTTCCACAGACTTCAACAGAGTGTCAAAATCTTGATGGTTCTTTGGGTCTCGTCTTTCAAATCTGAGCTTTATTTTGTATTTTATATTGGATTCAAGTCATGTGATTGGCTGGGCCATTCTACAGCTTGATTTTCTTTCTCTGAAAGCATTTGAGAGTCTCCTTGGCTGTGTTTTGGATCATTATCTTGCTGAAATGTCCACCCTGGTTTCATCTTCATCCTCCTGCTAATGTAGATGTTGGACTGAAGCAGCTGATATTCATTTACACTGAGGAAGGGCAGAGGGTTGCTGAAGAACTACTGAGAGATTTCAGCTGCTGTCTGGGCTTTCATTGCCTTTCTACACCTCACTTTCTTCAAGTGTTCAATACCTTTTCTCTGCGTCATTTCATTTTATTATGCATAACTTCATTTGTAAACTAATTAAATTTGTTTTCATATATGGATTTATTTGGCTGTTATCAACATCCTGGGAAAATTTGAAGTCAACGGCACCTTTAGAAATATGTTTCTGAGAAAAATGGTGACGTGTTCAATACTTATTTTCCCCGCCGTACATAGAAAAGTTGTATTTATTCCTGTCATTCAGTGCTGAAGTTTTGCATAATTTCTGCAATCTTCAGTGTCACATGATCCTTTAGAGATCATTATAATATAATGATTTGATAATCAAGAAACATTTAAAAACTAATTAGGTCAAATCAGAATTGATTCACATTTGTGTGGAAATCCTCATGCTTTGTTTCTTTTTTTATGAATAGAAAGTTCAAAAGGAAATCATTTATTTGAAATATATTTATTTTGAGACATTATAAATATATGTGTAATTTTGTGATCAATTAAACACATTCTTTATGAATAAAAAATACATTTTAAACTGTAATTTAAATGAACTAAAATAAATTTTAACTGTTTTTAAAAATGATAAACTGAAAATAATACAAAAAAACATTATAATAACACAGCGGCACGGTGGTGCAGTGGGTAGCGCTGTCACCTCACAGCAAGAAGGTGATGGGTTGCAGCTGGAGGGGCATCCGCTACATACAACATATGCTGGATAAGTTGGCGGTTCATTCCGCTGTGGCGACCCCAGATTAATAAAGGGACTAAGCCGAGAAGAAAATGAATGAATATTATAATAACACAAAATAAAAATAAAAAAATATATTATTTCTAATAAATACAATAAAACACACACACACACACACACACACACATATATATATATATATGTATATGAATAAAAACGTTTAAGTATGATGCACTGAACCCTAGCATTTGAGCAGTAGAGTATATTTCCAGATATATTTCTATATTTCGAGTTCCACATGGTGTAAGAAAATAAACTATTATGATATTTTGATTAATTAATAGATTTTTTTACTATATTTTACTGCTATTATTACTTTTCTTAATGGCCTGAAAAATAACGTCACTGTGCCCGAAAGATCACAATGTTTTTGAAGTTAAATTTTAATAAATGCCATTTTTGAACTTGTGGTACAGTGAACTTTCCTATTCCTAAAGGTCAAAGAAATTGCGATTCCTCCTAACACGATATCTGTTCTGATGCCACGTTCACATCTGTTGAGTAAAGCTTCTCTCTTCACAATGACAAGAGGTGACCGTGGTTCTGTGTTGTGGCTCTGGAACTCGCTAAAAAACACTTAAAGACACATCCATTTGGACACATCTTTGCCATGATGACTACATATTTTACTAGATTTTATTCAAGATACTAGTATTCAGCTTCAAGTGACATTTAAAGGCTTAACTATGTTAATTACACAATTTAGTTAGTGTAATTAGACAAGTCATTGTATAACAGTCGTTTGTTCTGTAGACAATCCAAAACAAATATTGCTTAAGGGGGAGAATAATATTGACCTTAAAATGGTTTTTAAAAATTAAAAAACTGCTTTTATTCTAGCCGAAATAAAACAAATAAGACTTTCTCCAGTAGAAAAAATATTATAGGAATTACTGTAAAAATTTCTTTGCTCTGTTAAACATAATTTGGGAAATATTTGAAAAGATTCACAGGAGGGCTAATAATTTTGACTTCAACTCTACATTGTACTTACTTCTGTCTGTCTGTTTGCTTCTACAGTCCTGGTGCTACTAATCTTAACCCTAAAACGCCACCGAAAGGGTCAGCGGATGTCCGAGGATGAGGAAGACATGCGGGACAACGTTATTAAATACAACGATGAGGGTGGCGGAGAGCAGGACACGCAAGCCTATGACATGAGCGCCCTTCGCAGCCTCTACGACTTCCCCGAGGTCAAAAACTCCGATTCGGGCCCGGACCTGCGCTCCGTCCCGCAGTGGATCCAGAACAGAGTGATGGGAGACGGTGGACCGGCCGATTTCTCGCTTTTCAAAGGCTACATCCGCAAGAAGGTGGAGCAAGCGGACTCGGATTTATCAGTGCCGCCGTACGACTCCTTCCAGACTTACGCTTTCGAAGGCAGCAGTTCGCCGGCGCTTTCCTTGAGCTCCATCCGCACGCTTTCCACCACCTCAGAGCAGGATTTTTCATATCTCAGCGACTGGGGGCCGAGATTTAGGCAACTGGCTGGATATTACGCCCCCCCGGCCCAAGCTGAGGAAGAGGGATCCTAGCATCATCCTGATTCGCATTCATTAAAAGAAATGGAGTTGTTTTTTTTCCTCCCTGCAGCAACAGCAGCTTCTTTTTATTTAATTTTATTTATTTTTTTGGTGAGGTTTTCTGAATCCCTAGCAGTCTGTTTGGGGAGTTTTAATGTCACCCGTTTTTGGACTTTCTAAAGTGACTTCTTGTCTTGTAGGAAACGTTGTAGGACAAATATATACTGTATTGAAGGAGAAGAACAGTGCCATAAATGTACCTCATTCTTCACTTTTTGTGTCATTTCGTTTGGCCGTCTGAAGAAGGACACTGGGATTATTATGAAGGCAATTGAAATGGCTAGACGTTTCAGGAAACAAACAGTTATAATGCGTATTTATTTAAGGACAAAAATGGACCAGAGGAAAGTTCAACTATTTATGTATTTATTGCTTTCTATTTATTTATTTATTCATCCTGGCAGTGGACTGAAGTACATAAAAAAAATAGGACATTTTTTTGGATGAATATTATCAGGGTGAACAAAAACAAGGTTGACTGAAGAAAAGAAGGAGTTGGGGTGGGTTTGTTGAAGACAGTAAATTAGTCTTGAGAATATTTGTATTTATTTTTTAGAAACCTTTTTGTAAAATACAAGCTGGAGGATAAAAGTTGCGGATATTGGGGTGAATCTCACTAAAACACGTCCAGATCATGTTTCAC
This sequence comes from Danio jaintianensis, assembly GCA_903798115.1. Taxonomy (NCBI): domain Eukaryota; kingdom Metazoa; phylum Chordata; class Actinopteri; order Cypriniformes; family Danionidae; genus Danio; species Danio jaintianensis. The sequence goes on from CAIGQV010019356.1 coordinate 15,339, forward strand.
TCCTGAAATCGACAGAATATGAATTAAGTTACTTTTTTTTTAGCATGAAGCCTCTTTTAAATGGAGTTTATGATAATGAAGTGTTGTCCCACTGGAGCGCATTTTAACACAACACTGTTTTCAACCAAAAAACGGAAAACTCTGTATGTTTTGGCCCTTTGTAAACGAGTTTCAAAGTATACGTTTTTAAAACCGATACCACTATTGATTACATGTAAACTAAGAGATGGTAACATGAACTAATGTTCTCTTACCTCACATGTAATAAACAGTGGTATGGTTTTTAAAAATACATACTTTGAGTCCCATTTACAATGACTGTTCATATGTGTAGGTTCAGCCTAAAGCAGTGTTTCTCAACTAGCGGGTCTCAGAAGTGTCTTAAAGGGATAGTTGACCCAACTTTTTATTGTTCCTGAAGTGGTTCCAAACCATTGTGAGATTATTTCTTCTGTTGAACACAAAAGAAGATATTTTGAAGAAAGCTGAAAACCTGTAGCCATTGACTTCTAGGAAACACAAATACTATTAAAGGCAATGGTTTAAAAAAGTGCAGGTAAGTTACTGTAAATTTTACATTAAATTGTAATTATTAATTTATAGTATGCTTGTAAATGTACAGTCTCACTGGCAACCAATATTACATAGTAATTGCTAGTAAGTTACTATAAATCCCATGGCCAAACCAGTTGAGAACCACTGATCTGTAGTCATAAGTGTGTACTGGACCAGATGAACAACTCTGCTGGACTTCAGGAGTGTATTTGAGCCTGGCCTGCACAACACTGCTGTTTAAAACCCTTTTTTCTTCTTCATTTTTTATTATTCTTTATTTAAATTTTTTTGCAGTGTGGACGACTGCGGAGGCCAAAAGTCTTTTAAACGGAACTTATTTAGTTATTTTCAGTTATTTTGTTTGTTTGTTTTTTATTAACACAATTTGACCTTTTACACCATAAAAAAGTGATTAGTTTGCTTTACTTTAAAAAGTGAGTAAACTCATTGCCTTAAAATTATCAAGTAAATAAATTATGTGCACAATTATACAAATTAAGTTGTCAATTTAATAATCCCAAGTTACAATGGATTTACTCACTTTTTAAAGTAAAGTCAACTTTACTTTAAGGTTTACTCACGTTTGTAAAGTAGTCCTGTCAAACAATTAATCGCAATTAATCACATCCAAGATAAAGGTTTGTATTTACATAATATATACATGTGTACTGTGTATATATATATATATATATATATATATATATATATATATATATATATATATATATATTCATTCATTCATTTTCCTTCGGCTTAGTCCCTTATTTATCAGGGGTTCCCACAGCGGAATGAATCACCATATATACATATACTGTACATAAAATACAAATATATATATATATAGGGGCAGTCGTGGCCTGGTGGTTAGAGTGTTGGACTCGTGATCCGAAGGTTGCTGGTTCGATACTCGGTACCAGCGGGAATTGGGGGTGGGGGGAGTGAATGACCAGCACTCTCCACCACCCTCAATACCACGACTGAGGTGAGTCCCTTGAGCAAGGCACCGTTCCCCCCAACTGCTCCCCGGGCGCCGCAGCATGGCTGCCCACTGCTCCGGGTGTGTGTTCACGGTATGTGTGTGTTCACTAACTGTGTGTGTGCACTTGGATGGGTTAAATGCAGAGCACAAATTCCAAGTATGGGACACCATACTTGGCCACACTACACTTCACTTCACTTCACTTCACTTCATATATATATATAAATATAAAATTTTAATTAGGGGCGTCACGGTGGCGCAGTGGGTAGCACGATCGCCTCATAGCTAGAAGGTCGCTGGTACGAGCCTCGGCTGGATCAGTTGGCGTTTCTATGTGGAGTTTGCATGTTCTCCCTGTGTCGGCGTGGGTTTCCTCCGGGTGCTCCGGTTTCTCCCACAGTCCAAAGACATGTGGTATAGGTGAATTGGGTAAGCTAAATTGTCCGTAGTGTATGTGTGTGAATGAGTGTGTATGGATGTTTCCCAGTAATGGGTTGGGGGACTAAGCCGAAAAGAAAATGAATGAATGAATGAATATTTTTAATTTGTATTATATAAAAATATTTATATATAAATATAAACAAGCATTTTATAATATATAGTCATGCAAATATGTATATACACAAAAATATACACAATATGCACAAATATATTTTGTAAATACAAACTTTTATTTTGGATGCGATTAATCGCAGTTGTTTAAAAGGACTATTTTAAAGTAACTAACCACTTTTCACAGTGTAAAAGCAGCAATTTTGAACAAGTTTATGTTTCCTCAGTTCTTATGGAAAGAGGTTTACCTCTTTTTTAGGTCTGATTTTTTTCATAAGCAGATGTCAATTAGTGATGGGTCATTCTTGAACGATTCGTAAATTTTGAACAAATCTTGTATGTGACTTGAGAACGATGAGTCCTCTCAGGGAGTGATTCGTTCATTCACGCATGCGCACATTTGTGCAGGTGGAGGAGAAGATTAGTTCATTTTTTGAGTCCTCTATCGGGTTTAAGTCGTTCGTTCATCACGTGAAAGATAGAAGCCAATCATATGCATTTAGAGCCAGAAAAAGATTTGATCCGTTCTTCTCTCGAGTTCTCAGTTTGAGTTGTTCATTCATCACGTGAAAGACAGAAGCCAATCATATGCAGTCAGAGCCGGAAAAATATTTGATTGGTTAATTTCTTAATTTCTTTCTCTTTACATGCTGTCATGTGATGAACGAACGACTCAAAAACCCAAAGACTCATGACTGTACGTATTGGTTAAGCTTATATGGGACTATCAGTGTCAGGTGAACAAACGACTCAAATTTGAAGACATGTCAGTAGAGGTGAGCAGAGCTAATCTGACTCGAAAAAGGATTCGTTCATCTCGATTCGTTCATCTCAAAGGTCCGAGTCAGTAAAATGATCCAAACTTCCCATCACTAATGTCTATACACCACCTTCATGAATAAACATGATGTCTGATGTTTGTACACCCCAAAATACAGTTCCAGAAAATATAGTCTTAAATACTGCCCTCTTATTGGCTGATGTGTTTGTTGACGTTTTGGCAGTGTGTTGATCCAATTTTGTCCCCGATCACCTTCCATATTGGAAATGTGTCTAAACAGGAATCACGTAATAAACACAGTTAATTTTAATATTTAAAGACACAAATAAATATTGTATTTTTAGTTGGATTAAAAGTGAAAAATATCTCTTAATTTACTCGCCCTCGGGCATTTTTTTCTTTCAGACAAACACAGTTGGTGTTTTATTAAGTAATATTCTGGCTCTTCTTCTTCTTATATTGTAGAAAGTGTTTTTTGAAGCTACGAAAAAAAACAAAACATTCATAAGTTATAAAAGTAATCCATACAACTCCAGTGGCTGAATGAATTCTGAAGCCAAAAGTTGAGTTTTGTAACAAAAAAAGCATGTTGCAATACAAATAGGCTTTATTTTCATTTGCTGCAAAATGTTATTAATTCTTCCTCTGTTCGATTTTGGAGTGAAATATGATTTTTTGACACGTTTGGTGAGCTTTGGTTTTGTCTCGTCATTCATTATGTGTGTTGTGTTGCTTTTCAGCTTATTATCCAGATCATTGTTGTGGATTGATTCTGTCCTATGAAGATGGTTTTTGACAGACAACATGGCACAATTCACAATGAGAAACAAAAGAGGCCATCTGACAGCTTGTTTTTAGCGGTTCTTTTCTAGATATTCCAAGATATACATGTTTATTGATGATTTGTGTGTGCCAAGATGTTTCCAGATTGCTTTCCTCGGGTGATTTGATTGTTTTCTGCTCATTCTGTGTTGGGTTGAGGCTGATGGATTGACACCGCTCCTGTTTCCGCCCCCAAACCAGCACTCTTAAACGTCCACCCAAAAATGCAGATGTATGGCTAAAAATACAATTGAAATCATCAATAAATATTTACGGTTTTTCAAGATTTTGCTTATGATGACTTTTTATCACCTATATGTCAATCTCATGAACATATATTAGCTCATGATTTATGCCACAAAAAAATATTAAATAACCTAAATAATTGCATTATAAATAAATAAATAAACAAACCATATAGGCAAACAAATCTAAATCAATCAAAAATCTATAATATATATAAAGCAATTTATAAATCTATAATATAAGATAAATCTATACATAGGGGTATGAATAATTTTGAAATCATTAATAATTGCTGGCTATATATATATATATATATATATATATATATATATATATATATGTGTGTGTGTGTGTGTGTGTTTTTATATCTTTGTATTTAATACATTTAAATTTAATTGTTTAAAAATTTTAATTTAGATAAGATAAATATAAATTAAATTAAATTAATATTAAATGTTTATTTCAGATTTTTCATTTAGTTTTATTTGAAGAATAATTAAAATAAAATTAAGAAATGTTGACTAAAAGCAAAAATTAATATACAGACTTGTTTTCATTCATTTTCTTTTCGGCCTAGTCCCTTTATTAATCTTGGGTCGCCACAGAGGAATGAACCGCCAACTTATCCAGCATATGTTTTACACAGCGGATGCCCTTCCAGCTGCAACCCATCACTGGGAAACACCCATACACACTCATTCACACACATACACTACGGCCAATTTAGCTTACCCAATTCACCTATAGCGCATGTGTTTGGACTGTGTGGGAAACCGGAGCACCCGGAGGAAACCCACGCCAACACGGGGAGAACATGCAAACCACACAGAAATGCCAACTGACCCAGCCGCAGCTCGAACCACCAACCTTCTTGCTGTGAAGTGACAATGCTACCCACCACGCCACCCCTTTAAATAAAATATTTAAGTTTTTTTTTTTTACATACATTTATTTGGATTATATACTATATAAGCTAAATAAATAAATAAATTTTTTTACTTTTTTTAATTAATTAGCATAAATGAAATTTTGGAATAATAAATAATTTCGGGCTTGACTGTGTACGTATATTTGTTTTTAAATCTTTGTCATTCATTTATTCATTTTCTTTTCGGCTTAGTCCCTTTATTAAACCACGCTAAACTGAACTACTACTCAACTCAACTACAACTTCAACTCTGAAAACTGGACTGACACAGTTTCAATTTACTAGAACTTCTATGTTAACCCACGCCAACACGGGGAGAACATGCAAACTCCACACAGAAATGCCAACTGGCCCAGCCGGGACTCGAACCTGCGACCTTCTTGTTGTGAGGCGACAGTGCTAACCACTGCACCACCGTGCCGCCCTTAAATCTTTGTATTTAATACATTTAAAATTGTTGTTTAGAATGTTCAATTTAAATAAGATATTTAGGAAAAATCTTAAATGTTTATTTCAGATTTTTCATTTAGTTTTACTTGAGGAATAATTCTAATAAAATTAATAAATGTTAATTAAAAACTAAAATTAATGTACAGAAATAAAGCCATTAATAGGCAGACTTCTTTAAAAAATGATTCTCCGTACTGTAATACCTTCAATTCCTAATTACAATTAAGGAAAAATCTGTAATACCTTATTTAAAGTTTAAGTAAAACATTTTTATGTAAATGTTGCTTTTGTTTGGCTTATATAAGCGAAATAAATCAATACTATTTTTTTTCTTTTTTTAATTAATTTGCATAAAAGAAAGACTGTGGTTCATACTTTTCATAACATTTTTTTATGAAATCATTTTTTCCTTCTGATTTCAGAGGTGACCCGTCTGACATTTTGTGACTTCATGAAGTGCATCAGGTCTGCAGCACTGGTGTTGTTGAGGTGTTTCTTTTTTTACACACACACACACACACACACACA
>CAIGQV010019356.1:43139-56020 GCA_903798115.1 Danio jaintianensis
TCTGCAATAAATGATTAATAGGCCCGCCCTAAATGACTGATAGCCCCACTCAAAAGATCTGATCGCTCCGCCCTAAAGGCATTCCATGTGATCCAAAGTCATTTCAAGCGCGAGGGAAGGTTATGATATTTGATTAAAGATTCTAAGGGAAAATGTATGTTAATGTATGCAAAATTTTATGAATACAAAATAATGAAGTGCACAGATACATTGTTTATAGCATGCGCTACTACACATAAATATAAGAAGAGTACATTTTTATTTCAATACAATTTTAAAGTCGGAATGTTTTCAAACGTTAGCCTTTTTCAGTCCTCCAAAATGCTCCTGTCATATAAATAAATAGCCAAAATGCACAGAAAGTTTTCAGTTTTGGGTTGAAATCATGTTAAATGTCATTCCTTGAGTGAGCAGTCACACTTTGAATGACTTACTTATTGTCTTCCTGTATGTTTCTTCTATTATGGAAGAATTCACCTTCAACACCAAGACCAGTTTCAGATCTCATTCTTTCATCCTCCATTGATTCTCCTGTTCTGAAACTCCTCCGTGAAGAAATGAACGTGGCCTGTGTGACGTCCTCCGGGACCGAGCGTACGAGCTGATATTCAGTCTTTGAAAAGCCAGAGATCCGACACAATGCTCGCGGCGTCAGAAAGTCATTTCCATCTCAATGACACACGTCTTAACATTCCTCCAACAGAGATATAACAAATAACACAATAATTAGACGCGATTCCGTGTTGAGGAGCCCATATTAGCATGATAATGAGAAAGTAATTAGTAATACCTCCGTGAGAGGCACAGATCGACCGGCTCAGCAAACTCGGCTGTATTGTTATATCACTTTCCTGACGATTGTGATTGAAAGAATGGCCGTGTCGTAAAAATCATTGCCGCCTCCGAGGAGTCTTTTGTGGCCTTGCGAAATGAAATAACGCCAGGTTTTTTGGATGAGGAGGAATTACAGGACGAGAGGAGTAATTATATTCGATTGTTTCCAGCGTTCACCTCTGTTCTTCGTCACGCTCTGCACCATCAGCCTCCCTCCGAGCACATCTTTTATTATGACACTCTCCTCGGCCCGTACACTACATCTGATCCCCTCTCATTATGCAAATCAATTTCATTTTGGGGAGAAAAAAGCAGGGAGTTGGTGAACAAAGACAGCTGAAGAGGACGCCGAGGGGAGTGAAAATTGGAAGTGGGAATGGGGTCCTCGATTAATTTTTTTTCTGGTGGAAATCAAATCTGTGGTTACTTGTCTTCGCAGTCAGTTTAATTTTCCACATGCACCTTTAAAGAGTTTAGACAATATTTTTCCTTTGAAATCTAGCAAGGTTGCTCAGATTTATTATTAAAGTCAGTCAGAAAAATAGCATTTTTGCACAGACAATGGCAAATCCCTGAATAATAGCAATGCCATTCAATAAATTTATGAAATATTAATTTATATTTCAATATAACAGCATTATCAAAGAAATGAAGTTCATTCATTATGCCAAAACATGTTAACACATTAAATCTGGCTAGAAACATGATAACAATGTGTTACAACTTTGTAGAAACATGATAGCAATCGGCTAAAGCATGTAATGTTAGCAATATTAGAATTAGCTTGAAACATGATAGCAGGGGGGTAAAACAATTAAGCAACATGTTAAATATTAGCCACATGCTACAACTTGTTAGAAATATGCTACAATGTTATCATCATGAGACCAATGTGCTAAAACATGTAAACAAAATGTTAAACCATTCTAGAAACATGACAGCAATATGATAACCTAATAGCAACATGTTACAATTCTGTAGAAACATGATAGCAACGCTAAAACGTGTAGCAAGTTAACAATATGTTAACATTTAAACATGATGGCAGTGTGGAAAAGATTTCAGCAACATAGACATGCTAAAACTTGATAGGAATATGTTAACATCATGACAGCAATGTGCTAAATTGTGTTAACAACATGCTAAACCATTCTAGAACCATGATAACAATGTGGTAAAATCATACAAGCAACATGTTAAGACCTGTTACAAGTTAACCATATCTAAAATATAACAATATCTTAGAAACATTATAGCAGTGGGGCAAAGCATTTTAACAAACATGTTAAATGTTAGAAACAAGCTAAAATGTGCAATAAAAATAGCAATATGGAAAGGTGTTATCAACATCTGATCATCATGACATTAATTTGCTAAAACATGTTAGCAAAATGCTTAAAACATGATAGCAATGTGCTAAAATATGTAACGTTAGCAATATGTTACAATTTGCTTGAAACATGATAGCAGTGTGGCAAAACATTTAAGCAACACGTAAAATTTTAGCCACATGCTAAAACTTGTTAGAAACATTATAACAGTATGCTAAGATGTTATCACCATGTTTTCATCATCACACTAATTAAAACATGTAAACAAAATGTTAAACCATTCTAGAAATATGATAGCAATGTGATAAAAAAACATACTATCAACATTTGAAACTCTGTAGAAATATGATTGCAATGCTAAAACATGTAGCCTGTCAACAATATGTTAACATTTGCTAGAAAAATGATAGCAGTGTGGAAAACATTTTAACGTACAAAAAAAAGGGGAAAACGTGTGGAAAACATCTTAGACATATGCTAAAACTACATATCAATATGCTAACATGTTATCATCATGACAGCAATGTGCTTAAACGTTAACAAAATGCTAAAAACATGATAGCAATGTGCTAAAACATGTATTTTAGCAATATGTCGCAATTTGCTAGAAACACGATAGCAGTGGGGTAAAACATGTTAAATATGTTAGCAACATGCTAAAACCTGTTAGAAACATGATAGCAGTACGCTACAATGTTATCATCATGAGACCAATGTGCTAAAACACGTAAATAAAATGTTAAACCATTCTGTAAACATGATAGCAATGTGATAAAATCATACTAGCAACATGCTAAGAAACCCTGAAACAATGTGCTAAAACGTAAACAAAATGTTAAAAACATGATAGCAATGTGTTCACATACTAGAAACATGTTAACCCGGTAGAGATAGTACATAACATGTTAACAATATAATGCTAAAACCTTTCAAGAAAAGTGATAGCAATATGCTAAGATGTTATCAACAATAAAACATGCTAACAATGTGCTAAAACTTGCAACATGTTAGCAATATGTTAAAACTAGCTAGAAACATGATAGCAAGAAACTTACGATGTTATCAACATGCTAAAGACATGCTAGCAATATGTTAAAGCAACATGTTAACTATGTAACAAACATGATAGCAGTGTGTTAAACATGTTAACAACACGTACATAAAATGTTAAACCATCAAAAAACTGTCTAGAAACATGATGGCAGTGTGGCAAAACATTTTGTCAAACATGTTAAATGTTAGATACACGCTAAAATGTGCTATAAACATGATAGCAATATGTAAAGATGTTATCAACATCTTATCATCATGACAGCAATGTGCTAAAACATGTTAACAAAATGCTTAAAACATGATAGCAATGTGCTAAAACGTAACGTTAGCAATATGTTACAATTTGCTAGAAACTTGATAGCAGTCAGGTAAAAAATGTAAGCAACATGTTAAATATGTTAGCCACATGCTAAGACCAAACATGATAGCAGTATGCTACAATGTTATCATCATGACACCAGTGTGCTAAAACATGTAAACAAAATGTTTAACCATTCTGGAAACAAGATAGCAATGTGATAAAATCATACTAGTAACATGTTAAGAAACTCTGTTAACATTTTACATGTTTTAACTCTTTAACTTGCAACGGCCCGTATTCGGGCCATCTGGGAGTGGCTGGGCGGGGCTATAGAATTTATTACCTTTGTTTATTACAAATTTTCAACTATTTATCAAAAACAAGGCATCATTTGAAAGCTATGACACTCTAGTTTCATGTTCTAAACTTGTGTTTTTAATCTGTGCACCAGAGAGGGAAGGGTTAAATCAAATCCTGAAAGACCGGACATTTAAACATGCACAAAATGCACGGTAATGCTTACGTTTATCGCCTGTAGTTTTGATCAGCGGGAACGATTCCAAGAAACAATAGCATGCAGATAAGTGTAAGGGTCTAGTATTCAAAATGCATCCTAGTTTTTCATCCAAAACAAAGGAAGAATTAGGAAAAAAACGAAAGATACTTTCCAAGCATTTAGGCTCCGATAATGCATGATGTCTATTTTAAATGAAATATGGATTATACTCCGCATGCCAGTGATAAAAAGCCCTGCTATTCTCATAGTTTAGACTCTTCCAGACAAAATGAGCCCTCCCCCATCTTTTTCCTTCAATCACAGGCCCTGTTACTAGTCAAAAAGGACACCAGCTCCTGACTGGATCAGCGAGCTGTCAATCTTCGCACCTCGTGTTTACGCTGAATAATACCGGCCAATGCCTAGCCAGCAAAGTTTTGATGGATGGATAAAGTAGCCAATCAACTGCCCTTTACAGTGATACACAGTTTACGTAGTTTGCGCACACCGTTTTGGATATAATCCTTGTGCATTTTTCGTGCGTTTCCGCCATTGCGCGCATAGCAAAAGTACTATGGCGAAGTCTTAGCTAGCGACCTCCCGATCAGTGCATGGATCGGTCTCCAAAGTTCACCTCTGAGCCTCTCTATCAAGTAAAGTCGACATCAGAACATTTTTGTGATCTTCATACTGTCTTGGAGGATGAAAGGCGAAGAATGGACGCGGAAACACGGATCGAACAGCCTGGAATAGTCACTAATCGAGCCATGCCCTGCTGAAAAATCCAGCTTAAACCAGCCTAGGATGGTTGGCTGGTTTTACCTGGTCGACCAGCCTGGTTTTAGAGGGGTTTTGGCCATTTCCAGGCTGGTTTCCAATCATTTCCAGCCTGGTCTTAGCTGGTCAGGCTGGGAGATGACCAGCTAAAACCAGCTTGACCAGCCTAGCCAGACTGGGAGCCCAGCTAAAACCAGCTATGTCCAGCTTAAACCAGGCTGGTCAAGTTGGTTTTAGCTGGTTTTAGCTGGTCATTTTCCAGCCTGACCAGCTAAGACCAGGCTGGAAATGGCCAAAACCCCTCTAAAACCATGCTGGTCAACCAGCTAAAACCAGCCAACCAGCTTAGGCTGGTTTAAGCTGTTTTTTTCAGCAGGGTGGATCCATGGAATGTACAATATCTAAAAAAAAAACTATATGGAAGCATGATAGCAGTATGGCAATACATTTTAGCAAATATGTTAGACACAAGCTAAAATGTGCTACAGAAATGATAGCAATATGTAAAGATGTTATCAACATCTTATCATCATGACAACAGTGTGCTTAAACATGTTAATAAAATGCTAAAAACATGATAGCAATGTGTTCACATACTAGAAACATGTTAACTCGGTAAAGGTAATACATAACATGTTAACAATACAATGCTAAAACCTTTCAAGAAACATGATAGCAATATGCTAAGATGTTATGAACATAATAAAAAATGCTGACAATGTGCTAAAACTTGCAACATGTTAGCAATGTTAAAACTAGCATGAAACAATAGCAATAAGGTAAGATGTTATCAACAGGCTAAAAACATGCTAGCAATATGCTAAAACGATATGTTAAAACTTGCTAGAGACATGATAGGAGTGTGTTAAACATATCAGCAACATATTAAATGTTATCCACATGCTAAAACAACATACTAGCAATGTGCTAAAACTTGCTAGAAATACTCTCATCGAACTACCAGCTAGCCTTTAACAAGCGCCCAGAATACCATAGCTAACAATGCCCTTGCATCTGAGAATGTTAAAAGCTTCAAAGTTTGTTTGTTTGTTATCCTCATCTCTGCTTATTGGTTAATGATCAGGTGACATGCAGGTAAACAAATATAACAGTTGACCTTTTTAGTGTTAGCTTAGCTAAGTTGTTTCAACCTGTCATTAAAATGAAGCACCACAACATATCACTACCAAAATAGCGTATTTAGCTGGAAAAGGCGCTCAAGTACAAAAGTTAAAGGGTTACAGGCTAATTTATTGAGCATGATAAAGAAAAGTGAGTAGAGGATTTTAGCTGTTTCTCCCAGACAGCAGTGGTTTTTCTGTCGTGTAATCTGACAGACGAGAACAGCCTCACGATCCTCGCGGTAAGAGTATTCATTTATGCGCCGTGATTAACACACTAGCTGGTAATTTATTGGTAATGTTAAGTAGTTAGTGCTTGATTAGGTTGAGGTGAAGCTGCCACAGTAAAGGTCGAGTTCACCGTGGCTTTGAGGTCAAGTTAATAAAGTCACTAATTAAACAGAACAAAATTACTCATGCTTCCTCGTGCATATATTGACGTACAACTGCAATCTTACTGTAGCTAATGTCAAATGTGTTAGTGTGTAATTTAAAAAGAGCTAATGGTATACATATGTCCAATATGACACAAGCAGGAGTATGATTTGAACAACGCATATTTTTATAGAAGTATAGTTTTTGTTAAGTATTAAAGTGTTTATTACTACTACTACTACTACTACTAATAATAATAATAATTGTTTTTAAGGAAATTAATTTAACATAATAGGTTTTATGAGTGATGTGTAAATAAACATATATTCCTAAACATAATTTATTGCAATTACTTTATATAAATGTTGTTTTTACAATACTATATAACAAAATAACTTACGATAACGGTAAAAAAATGTGTACATCCACATTTATGTTAGGGAAAAATATTAAATGCAAATAAAAAAAAAAAGGAAAAATCTGGAAAAACAAAAAATATATCAAATTTAGTTGAAATTTTTTCATTCATTCATTCGTTTTTTTTTTCCGGCTTAGTCCCTTTATTATTCTGGGGTCGCCACAGCGGAATGAACTGCCACCTTATCCAGCATATGTTTTACGCAGCGGAGCCCTTCCAGCTGCAACCCATCACTGGGAAACACCCATTCACACATATACACTAAGGACAATTTTAGCTTACCCAATTCACCTATAGTGCATGTCTTTGGACTGTGGGGGAAACCGGAGCACCCGGAGGAAACCCACGCCAACACGGGGAGAACATGCAAACTCCACACAGAAATGCCAATTGACTCGAACCAGCGACCTTCTTGCTGTGAGGCGACAGCACTACCCACTGTGCCACTGTGCCGCCCTAGTTGAAATTTTGTAGTTTGTAATTTTTTTTGCAATATTTCACTTGAATTTAAATGTATTATTTTTCTGTTTCTAAAGATGTTCAGGGACTAAAATATTATTTAAATAATTATATCTGTTTAATAAATCAGTTTTGTTCAAATGCACCAAAATACATTGTCTATATTTACTGAGAAATGGATAAAAATAAAAATATTTTCAAAATGGAGTGTACTCAATTATGCTGAGCATAATGTGTGTGTGTGTGTGTATATATATATATATATATATATATATATATGCAAAAACAAATATCTAAGAAAAATTTATCAACAAATAATTCTATATTATATTGTTCATATTTTATATGTTTTGCATATTCTTCTTTTTATATATGCAAAAAATATAATATATGAACAATATAATATAGAATTATTTGTTGATAAATTTTTATAAAATATTTGTTTTTGCACTGGGTAGCACAATCGCCTCACAGCAAGAAGGTCACTGGTTCAAGCCTCGGCTGGATCAGTTGGCATTTCTGTGTGGAGTTTGCATGTTCTCCCCGTGTTGGCATGGGTTTCCTCCAGGTGCAAGTCCAAAGACATGCAGATTCACATAGGTGAATTGAATAAGCTAAATTGTCCGTAGTGTGTGTGTGTGTGTGTGAATGTGAGTGTGTATGGGTGTTTCCCAGTGATGGGTTGCAGCTGAAAGGGCATCCGCTGCGTAAAACATATGCTGGATAACTTGGCGGTTCATTCCGCTGTGGCGACCCCAGATGAATAAAGGGACTAAGCTGAAAAGAAAATGAATGAATGAATATTTTTGCACACAAATAACATTGCATAATAATTATTATTATTTTTATGTCATTAATGCATTTTTTTTCTCTTTTTTCTTAAAATACTTGTAATTAATTTCTAATTCCTAATTGATTTTTGTATGCTGCATGTGTTAAAGTAACAATTTCTTTTAACCTCTGATCACCTTCCAAAAAAAAAAAAAAATTGTGATCTGACACAATCTGGGCAGTGGCTGAGAAAAAAAAAATAGTAGCATTACAGAAGTAATAACTCTCCAACATGATCAGCACTTTGCCCTTGACCGGGTCACATTATCCTGCAGCTGCTCCTACGGGACCATCCACGCATGCAATCCATCTCCTGTAAAAACTCTCTGGATTCATAAAAGTGTCCACTAAACACCGCATTATCGCGCTGTCACGTTCGATTCCTCATGCAACTGGATTATAGAAATGTGCATGGCATTCTTCTGCACGTCTCGCGCTGACAGATGGATTTATGAAGTCGCTGCATTTCTCAATCAGCTTAATTGAATTGTTGGTCTGCAGAGGAAGCAGAAATGATCCTGCAAGTTGCGGATTGATCAAAGCGTGGCTCCCTCACAGCAGGGTCACGACCTCACTCCGTATGTGTGCTGACTGACGCCGCGCTGTCTCAGCATGCTACTGATGCCAACGGCACACACACGCACACAGAAAGAGAGAGTAGCCATTGGCAAGGTTAGCATCTCCCCACCCTCCTGTCTTGTATTGAAAATAATGAGGATGTCACTTTGTGCGGCAGCATGCCAGACTATTCTTTAGATTTGAACAATCAATAGATGAAATTATTTAATGCATGTTATATTCAGAGTTTAGCATATTACACTGTAAAAAATGCTGGGTTCCAGACAATTCATGTTTATGTTGTCCTAACACAAATCCATTAAGTTAACTTAATCGTTTTTACAAATTTAAGTGGAGTGAACTTAAAACAATTAGTTCCAAAGAATTGTGTTGTTTCAACTCATTTTGAATAAGTAGTTTGAACAAGCAGCAAAGGTTTTTGAGTGTATATGCATGGAGTAAATCTGAGAATTGCTACTTATGGTTGAAGACAAGATTATTATTCATTCATTCATTTTCCATCAGCTTAGTCCCTTTATTCATCAGATGTTGCCACAGCGGAATGAACCACCAACTATTCCAGCATATGTTTTACGCAGCAGATACCCTTCCAGCTGCAACCCATCACTGGGAAACACCCATACACACTCATTCACACACACACACACTCATACACTAATTCCCCTATGTGCATGTGTTTGGACTGTGGGGGAAACCGGAGCACCCGCAGGTAGGCATGGGACGATAACCGTTTTCAAGGTATGCCGCGGTTTGGACCGTCAAAATTTTCTGCAATATCGTTCCTATGGTATGTGTACAATTTTTTTATTTTATTTGTTTTTTAGGACAACAGTATCTCCAGCAGAAAAGATATCCAAAGATGCTGTTTTAAATTGTAAAAACAAATGAAGACAGCAGAAGTCAATAATTCATTTAGCCTGACATGTTTACTGCTCCAAAATATTTTAAAAGTTTCTCAAAATAAAATATACTGTGTTCAAAAGGGAAAAAAGTTTTAGTTTTTTACCCAGACATTTAAAAAGAACGTATTTTAGAGCAGTGATCACAATACCGCGAAACCGTGATATTTTTATCCAAGGTTATCGTACCGTCAGAATCTTTAACCGGCCCATGCCTACCTGCAGGAAACCCACGCCAACACGGGGAGAACATGCAAACTCCACATAGAAATGCCAACTGACCCAGCCGGGACTTAAACTAGCGACCTTCTAGCTGTGAGGCCACCGTGTCGCCTTATATTATTATTATTATTATTAATAATTTTTTCTAATATTTCCTAAGTGCTGTTTAAAGGAGATATTTTTCAACATATTTATGAGCATAATTTTAAGAAACTAATGTCTAGTAACTAATTTATTTAGTCTTTTACATGATGATGTCACATAATATTTTACTAGCTATTTTTGTAAGATAGTATTCAGCTTAAAGTACTATTTAGCTAATCCCAAAAAATGATATTTATCTTGGCAGTTTTGTATTTTTTTTGTATTATTATTATTCCAGCCAAATTAAAAGAAACAAGTCTTTCTCCAGAAAAAAACATATAATAGAAAATACTGTGGAAAAATGTCCTTTCTGTTAACACACTGTAATATGTGATGATATATTTGCACAATATATATTTTACACACACAAACACATGTTTGTAATCATATTTATGTTAAAATTTTTACATTATAATATTGTCATAAGATATTGTCAACAAATTCTTATGTCACAATTTGTTATATTTGTTTTCTTCTTAAATACTACTACATATTTCCATGTTTGAAATAAGTTATATTTGCAATATTTAAACATTATATTTGGCCATGTATAATCTATTTTTTGTAAACAAGTATATTTGTTGTTGTTGCTGTAAAGCATGACATTTAATATAATGTAAAATAGTAAAAATGGATTAAGAATTCGGGAGGCACGGTAGCTCAGTGGTTAGCACTGTCTCCTTACATCAAGAAGGTCGCTGGTTCGAGTACTGGCTGGGCCAGTTGGTATTTCTGTGTGGAGTTTGCATGTTCTCCCCATGTTTGCGTGGGTTTCCTCCGGTTTCCTCCTCAGTCCAAACACATGCGTTATAGGTGAATTGAATAATCTGGCCATGGTTTATGAGTGTGTGTGTAAATGGGAGAGTGTATGGGTGTTTCCCAGTACTAGGTTGCTATGGAAAACATATTGTGGTGAGGGGGCGGGCCGAGACGTTTTAGTGTGCTTTCACACTTGGTTCAATTGCCTGGACCGTACCCAAGTTCGATTGTCCCCCCTTGCCACCTTCTCGGTTGGTTTGTGTTCACACTGTCTTTTTTCCTTCTGAACCCCGGTACGCTTGAGTCATCGAGCTGTTGCTAGGTGACGGTCACGAAAGCAAATCGCCAAAATGGAGAGACGTCCGCACATCACGGTCGTTCTGCTTTTACTGAATCTTTTGGTTTTGGACATACACAAAGCGACTCGCGTCTGTCTGCTGCAACTGTTTTATAAACGTTCAGAACATCACACAGTGTCTGCAGAAGCAGTTTTTGCAGGAGGACAAGCAGACATTATCACTGTGATTGCCCTGGCTCAGTCCCGCTTGTCGCCAAGGTACAGTATGTAATATAAAGACACACACACACACACGAATAAACGTTATGAAAACAATAGTTTGTTGTACAGTTGGCGGTTCACTTCCGTTATTTGGTACGATTGCATTCATACCAGAAGTGATCCTCTTTCAGGCGGACTCGGGTACGGTTCGTGGGTGTGCACCCGAGTTCAGAAGACACGTTCACACTAGCTAAACGTACCGTACTCTGACGTCAAACAAACCCAGGTGCGGACCAAAGTGCTAGTGTGAAAGCACCCTTGAAAGTTTTACATTGCACTTTATTAAGTGCATGCATGAGCACAAGAGAGCTGCATTCACTCACATTCAAGGCTTCTGCGTTATTTTATTTTATATTGTCAGCGCCGCCATAACCTGTCCTTTTCTTAAGCCTATTGTATTTTTATAAACAAGCAAGCAGTGCGAAGGAGGCAGAGAGGAGACACGGTCATACGTCAGGCCGCGAGAAGAGACAGCATCATTTATCTTTCTGTTGGGACCTCAGAAGGCTTGCAAAGTTTCACCAGGGACATCTGATATACTGTACAATCTTCCTCTTCACGAACCTAAAATAATCACACATGACCTTGTTTCAGTCCCTCAGAAATTGGCAGCGATCGCAGATCACAGAGGTCGAACAGGAGTGCATTGCCAAACCGCAGTATGTAGATCTATTTTAGAGACCTGAAAAGAAGCTGAAAGTAGCAATGCAACAAATCAAATTTGGTGCTTTTAGACGCCTCGCGTCAAGATTGACAGAAATGACAAGGCAACGTTTAGCTCGCTTGACGTTCAACTGCAAAAACTAGATTAGTGAAGGATTTTATTCAATGTCACACACATGTTTTTGGACTGTGTTTTTGACAGATGTGGTGAATATGAATTGCATCTTCCTTTGTTGTGCACAAAAGCAATTAAATCTGTGGGGTTTGAAGTGGCTTGAGGGTGTATAAATAATAATAGAATTTTTCTTTTCACCTTTTTCTTTGTCAGTGGTGTGACAGTAGCTCAGCAGAACACTGTGTTTTCAGTGTCAGAAGTGCTGCATCACTGTCTCCAGTCCTGCTGTTCTGCTGCTGAGCTGAAAATCAAACACTCTGCTAAAATGTGGAGCCTCCGGAAAGTAATGAAGGGAATCAAAATCATTTTAGTGATTCAGATGATGAATGTGTTAAATTCAGCATAAAACGAAAGTTAAGATTGTAATTTTTTTTCCTCTATCACGACATACATCCACTTGAAGTGATCATGAAATGAGAAAATTAAATGTGGGGAGGTGCCTGATTTCGTTCTTTGGGAGCTGATTGGATTGTTGATTGTTAATGGGCGTTGCTAACAAAATGACAGGAGACAAATGGATGAATTCAGGGCAGAAATGAGACACACCCTGATAGCTCCACCCTAAATGACTGATAGCTCCTCCCTAAAGGATTAATAGCCCCTCCCTAAAGCACTGATAGCTCTGCCCTAATGGACTGATAGCCCCACCCTAAAGGACTTATAGGCCCGCCCTAAAGGACTGATAGCCACACCCTAAATGACTGATAGCTTCTCTCTAAAGGGTTAATAGCACCACCCTAAAGCACTGATAGTTCCACCCTAATGTACTGATAGCTCCTTCCTAAAGGACTAATAGCCCAGCCCTAAAATACTGATAGCCCCTCCCTAAAGGACTGATAGCTCCTCCCTAAATGACTGATAGCTCCTTCCTAAAGGACTGATAGC
>CAIGQV010019356.1:56030-71358 GCA_903798115.1 Danio jaintianensis
CTAAAGGACTGATAGCCCAGCCCTAAAAGACTGATAGCTCTGCCCTAAAGGACTAATAGCCCCTCCCTAAAGGACTGATAGCTCCACCCTAAATGACTGATAACTCCGCCCTAAAGCACTAATAGCTCCATCCTAAAACACTGATAGCCCCGCCCTAAAGGACCGATAGACTCGCTCTAAAGGACTGATAGCCCTGCCCTAAAGGACTGATAGACCCACACTAAAGGACTGATAGACCCGCTCTAAATGACTGATAGCCCCGCCCTAAAGGACTGATAGCCCCACCCTAAAGGAATTCCATGTGACCAGGAAGTGAAGTCGTTTTGTTTTCAAGAACTACTTTATTCATATACAAATAAGAAAAGTACATTTTGATTTCATGGCGACTTTAACATTTTGGCTAAAGCGTTTTTAACTTGCTAGCATGTTTTTTTTGTTGTTTTTTTTAGTTTAATGCATTGTATCACATTGCTTGAAAAAAAAAAATAGCATGGCTTAGGATGTTTGCATGTTTATCACGTTGCTAGCAAGGTCAGCACATTCTTGTAATGAAGCTTTATCATGTTTAACGAAGGGGCAGTCGTGGCCTGGTGGTTAGAGTGTTGGACTCGTGATCCGAAGGTTGGGGGTGGGGGGAGTGAATGACCAGCACTCTCCACCACCCTCAATACCACGACTGAGGTGAGTCCCTTGAGCAAGGCACCGTTCCCCCCAACTGCTCCCCGGGCGCCGCAGCATGGCTGCCCACTGCTCTGGGTGTGTGTTCATGGTATGTGTGTGTTCACTAACTGTGTGTGTGCACTTGGATGGGTTAAATGCAGAGCACAAATTCCAAGTATGGGACACCACACTACACCACTACACCACACTACACTTCACTTCACATGTTTAGCATGTGGCTTAAGCTTTTTAACTTGCTAGAATTTGTTTTATATTGGCTGCATTGTTACAATGTGGTCAACTTTATCACCATGTTAGAAAAAAATAGCATGTTTCTAGCATTTTAACATATTTTTAGCATGACTTCCAGAGTGTTTATCTTTTTGAAAGCAATGTTAGCATGCTTTTGTAATAAAACTTTATACGGTGTTGTTAGCAACCACATCGCTAACAAGAATTAGCATGCTGCTAGGGTGTTTCTAGTATTAATAACAGTTTTGTTAGAACAACTTACTATGTTTCTAGTGTGTTTATCAGGTTAGCATGTTGTTATGAAGCATTATTTTGTTTAACATGTTTAACCCATGGCTAAAGCTAAAGCATTTTAGATTGTTAGCATGTTTTTTTTTTAGGTTTGATGCATTATCATGTTGTTACAATCACATTGCTTGCAAGAATCAACCTGTTCTTGCATTTTTAACATTGTTAACATGACTTTGTATGTTTCTAGAGTTTTTATCATGTTGCTAGCAAGGATAGCACAATGTTGAAATAAAGGTTAGAGAGCTGCCACTGGAGCGACACCTTTTCAAAAGGTACACATTTGTACATCAAGGGCACATTAGCTCCTAAAAAGTACAAAAATGTAGCTATTAAACAGTTCTTTTCCCAGTGATGGGTTGCAGCTGGAAGGGCATCCGCTGCGTAAAACATATGCTGGATGGGTTGGCGGTTCATCCCGCTGTGGCGACCCCAGAGTAATAAAGGGACTAAGCCGAAAAGAAAATGAATGAATGAATAAACAGTTCTTGTACCATTATTTCTGAGAATCTAAAACCAATGTAAATATGCAAAAACGGAAATTTTATGAACTATTACAAGTATGCTAATGTGTGGTATTCTTTCAATAGTTCTAGCTCATGGTTAATCAGGCTTTCAGACAGGTGAATCAAAGGTTAGCAGAGGCTCCTGTTCAACATTCCACGTTTCTCCGAGCAGCATCCATCAGAAACAACACTAAGCGGAAGAGACATCATTCATTTATCAAGTTAAAGAGCGACGGGTTTGTCCTCTGCTGCTCGACTCTTGTGAGAAGCACATCAGGCTAATATATATTAACTCTATTTTCAGCTAATGCCTGCGAGTCGATACTCTCCTCCAAGACGGCGAGCGCAGAAGCGATGGTTATTACATGGATGCCCATTTAAAGTGCTATTGCTGTTTTACAGCAGGTGCTCCGCAGGTTTTTTTCTCTCTCTCCTGTCAAGCAGTTTAGCATACTTATGAAAATCATCACAACAACAACATTCTTTGCGTGGAGTTATGGGATAAATCTCGACAGCTGCAGCGGCCAGATTTTAGTACATAAACACATCAGACTCTCGCTGACATCATTTATTTGGACTCATAAATCAAACGCACTCTATGAACACTGCTTATTATAAGATCTATGCATACACTGTACATCTACACAGACAGACATACAGATAGATAGACAGACAGATAGATAGACAGACAGATAGACAGTCACACAGATAGACAGATAGACACACAGATAGATACACATAGACAGACAGTTACACAGATAGACAGACAGATAGATAGACAGACAGACAGACAGATAGACAAACAGATAGATACACATAGACAGACAGTCACACACATAGACAGACAGAAAGACAGATAGACAAACAGATAGATACACATAGACAGACAGACAGATAGATACACAGATAGACAGACAGATAGACACACGGAGAGATACACAGACAGACAGACAGACAGATAGATACACACATAGACAGACAGCAAGACAGATAGACACACAGATAGATAGACACACAGATAGATACACAGATAGACAGACAATCACACAGATAGATACACAGACAGACAGATAGATAGACAGACACACAGATAGATAGACACACAGATAGATACACAGATAGATGGACAGACAGACAACAGATAGACACACAGATAGACAGATACACAGACAGACAGACAGACAGATAGACAGATACATAGACAGACAGACAGACAGATAGATAGATAGATAGATAGATAGATAGATAGAAAATGCAGTGATCTCAAAGAGGGATGGATGGATGGTAAATACAGTGACCTCATAGATAGATTTGCAGCCTAAAATGCAGCCAAACATTGTATTCTTTCATCAATTCTTGTGTTTTACTGTGTGTATATATATATATATATATATATATATATACCTGCGTGTGTTATATATTTATTACTATACTAAACAATTCATTCTGTCGCTATAGAAAAAATAAAAACTTCAAAGACTACTTATAAATTTGAGTAATATGTTAAAAATATTGTAATTTTCATGAATAAAATAGTGTAATTTAAGCCCATTTTCAACACAAAAATTGTCTGAATAACACATTTAATTTGCATTTTTTTTCTTTTATTATTTTATATATATATATATATATATATATATATATATATATATAGAAATATATATATATAAATATATATATATATATAAAGAAATATTTATCTTTGGTTTCAGCCATTACTTTGTTTTAAAATCCTCAAATTATGTCCAGGCTATCATCCATTTTCAAAGTGGTATATCCAGTGGTGGAAAGAGTAGTGAAAAATCATACTCAAGTAAAAGTACCATTACTTGGCCAAAAATGTAGTGCAAGTAGAGTAAAAGTATCTGTTGTAAATATTACTCAAAGTATGAGTAAAAAGTAGCCCTTTTAAAAGTACTCAAGAGTAGTGAGTATTACACTGTACAAAGCTGATGCGTTTACATGCAGTTTGTGCAGGGATGTGTAAACGTAACATTCTGTAGTGCATTTAGTGATCTTCCTATATTACTTCCTTCCTTCTTTCCTTCCTTCCTTCCATTGTTTGTTTGTTTGTTCTGTCCTTCATTCATTTGTTTGTTCGTTCCTTCATTCATTTGTTCCTTCATTCTTTTGTTTCTTCCTTCATTTGGTTCTTTGTTCATTCATTCATTCATTTATTCATTCATTCGTTCCTTCGTTCCTTAGTTTGTTCAGTCCTTCCTTGAATCCTTCCTTCATTCATTTAGCCCTTCCTTCCTTCGTTCGGTCCTTTCTTCCATTCCTTGTTTGGTCCTTCCTTCATTCAGCCCTTCCTTCTATTCTTCATTCGTTCCACTCAGTGATTGTTTAAGGCTGTTTGGCGATTTCAGTCATCATACAGTCGACATCCTTCATTTTCTCATCAGTGACATGCACTCTATAAAAAGTCTCTGGGTCAATGCGTGTAAAGATTTTGGACAACTTCTTGGACATTTTTAATGCTTCCAAAAGGTTTGGTGCATTTATAAAGCGCCCATGTCTTGAGGTTGTTCAGCATGATGCGTTTTACTTTCTATATGTGATTTGACTGGACAGGAATCACAGGACTGATTTTTCTACTTTAGCCAATCACCATAGACAAGAAAGAAATAAAGTAGTTACTACAGGTTGAAGGAAAATAGTGGAGTAAAAGTACTGATACAGCACTAAAAATGTACTCAAGGGAAAGTAAAAGTACACATTTTTAAAACTACTTAACAAATTTGAGTATTTATAATTTGTTACTTTACACCAGTGGGTATATCGGACTTCTGGAAGCCATTATCCATATATATGTATTTTTGATTATTATTGCATATAAGTGGGAAGAAATGGGACAATTAATTACGAGTGTTTTTACATCATTAGTTTTATTAATGTCATATGCAAATGCGAAAGGCAGTGATGTGCTTGCGTTCTTCTAGATGTGAGTAAACAGATCATTACACTGATGCTTTCTGAGAGGATTCACACCGTAAACATTCACAGAGTCAAGTGCTATAGATTGATGATACCAGGACTAACTGCTAGTTGAATGGTCAGCATTGACATTTGACCACAGCATATTGCATTCGCTCTGTAAAATCAATAACCAGCCAATAAGACCGCAGGTTATTATTATGACAATTCAGTCCATGTCTGATTAGCCTCTGCTGCCTTTCATATTAGCATTAGCTTTAATTTTTATCACCGATATGTCCTTGCGATTTCAAGTGTCATTCTGCATGCATAAAAGTGTATTTTGCTCTCATGAAAGATCCAGAGTTGACATTTAATCTATGATTTTCCAATTTTAAGCCACTATGTTCACCTAGTATATTCATTTAACATATCACATGTGTCCTGAGCAAAACATTTCATTACCGTCTCCAGGCTGATAAAAGAGGGTAATTAAAGACAACCTGCGCAATTACACAGCTTTGTGTCAACCGGCCCCTTCAAATAAAGCTGCTTTTGTCCCGACTTGTAACCAAGCACATTATTAATTGCCGTTATATTCACAATTAACAAGACATAGTGATTACCCCCTCTCTCTTTCCTAATGGCATCCCCGTGTCGAACGGATGAGAGTAAGATTAGTATCTGGGAAGGGGAAGACGGCTGAAATAAATAATGGTCATTAGAGGGTGTTCACCAGTGTGTCTCGTTCTCGTATCCTACCTATTAGTCGCGCTCGGATGCGCTGGAGCTTTTCCAGAAAACCACATTTACATTAGGGTTAAAAATAGGTTTGATGATAATTTGATTAATAGGACCCAAAGCTAGTTGTCAAGCGCTCACAACAAACACCAAGAACTTCTGTATTAGCATGTTACTGGAGCAAACTGAAGAAAACTGTAGATTTGAGGTGTTTTGTTATATTGCCTTGCAAAACTTCAATCACAAATAGCCAGCGTTGGGTAAAGTTACTTTTAAAACATATATATTACAAACTTGAGTTTCTGTGTTTTGTGTTTTCCATTTATTTGTCCACTTTTGATGTTGAAAATTTCTTTCAACTTTTATTGACATTTTAATAGTTTGAAATAATGTAATGTAGAAGAAATAATATATAGAGAAACACGACTGTAATAACAGAAAATGTACTGGCAGTTTATTACATGGTTTTTGTAGCGTAATATACAACACCAACCCAGACAATATATCTCTTTAAATTATTAAAAATGTTCATAAAAGTCACTTTTTGGAACTTTTCAAGGTTAAAAGTTGTCAGAAGAAAGATCAAGATATCATAATTCAAAATCATAAATAAATGAGGAAAATATCAAAACATGAATCACAAAATACAGAAAACTGCTAATTTACGGATATTTTTTAAGTGTTACTCAGATATTTTTAAGGACTGTAATGTGAAAGTATGTGTTGTGTTATTTTTTTCAGATTTTTATTTTTTTTTTAAGATTAAGATTATAACATACTACGTCGTCGGCGCAATAGCCCAGTGGTTAGCATGCTGACATATGGTGCGGAAGCGCTCTGGGCGTTCAGAGTTTGAATCCCGACTGGTGGACCTTTCCCGATCCTATTGTAACATACTACTTTTAAAAGTAACTTTATCCAACACAGCATATAGTGCACAAGCACTGTAAAAATATCTGTAAATTAGCAGTTTTCTGTATTTTGTGATTCATGTTTTTATTATTTTATTTTTCCCCATTTTTTTATGCTTTTGAATTGCATTATGGGACCTTGATCTTCCTTCTAGCAACTTTTAACCTTGAATACTTCAAAAAAGCGACTTTTATGAACATATTTAGTAGTTTGCAGTGCTATATTGTCTGTGTTGGTGTTATATATTGCGCTACAAAAACCTTGTATTAAACTGCCAGTACATTTTCTGTTATTGTACACACTTATATCTCTATATATTATTTCTTATACATTATATTATGTATTCAAACTACTAAAATGTCAGGCACTTTGTTAAACTGTTGTGTTGAATTTTCAACATCAAACATCAACAGAGCAAAGATCAGCATCCCATAATGCAATTCATAACCATAAATAAACGGAAAACCAATGTGAAGCACAAAATACAGAAACTGTTCATTAACAGATATTCTTTAAAGTGTAGTACAATCAGTGTTGTGGGTAACGCATTACAAGGAACAAGTTACATAATAATATTACTTTTCTAAGTAACAAGTAAAGTAACGCATTACTTTAAAAAAATAAGTCATAATATTTGAGTTACTTTTTTGAAAATGTAACGCGAGTTACTTTTAATTTAATTAATTAGCTTTTAAAAAATAAATTCCTGAATTAAAATTAAAGTAGTCACAATGAATCATGCAGTCAATGAGAGAATGTGTTCATTATTTTGAACGCATTAAAGAAAAGGAAAAGGGCATTACAGTCTCAATAGACAGTGATTTTACTTAAGACAAATAGTACACAAGTAGCAAACACATTGCTTTAAACCTTCAAAAGCTCTGGGCTTAGGAAGTTCTCAGATAACATTATCCTAAAATATCTATTTTGTATGTATTTTTTTTAAAGGTAAATGAAGGTGTGGGTTATACAGTGCGTTGTTAATTGCAGAGCTCCTCTATTAAAACAAGTTCTGAAAGAGACTTGTAACGTAACACATTACTTGCCATAAAAAGTAACTAAGTAACACAACTAGTTACTTTTTTGGAGAGTAACACAATATTGTAATGCACTACTTTCAAAAGTAACTTTTCCCAACACTGAGTACAATTATTGTAAAATTTGAATAAAACACTGTAATATAATCATAAGTAGGCGGCACGGTGGCTCAGTGGTTAGCACTGTCGCCTCACACCAAGAAGGTCGCTGGTTCGACTCCCGGCTGGGTCAGTTGGCATTACTGTGTGGAGTTTGCATGTTCTCCCCGTGTTGGCGTAGGTTTCCTCTGGGTGCTCCGGTTTCCCCCACAGTCCAAACACATGCGCTATAGATGAATTGAATAAACTAAAATTGGCCGTAGTGTATGAGTGTGTGTGTGTGTGTGTGAATGTGTGAGTGTATGGGTGTTTCCCAGTACTGGGTTGCAGCTGGAAGTGCATCCGCTGTGTAAAACATATGTTGGATAAGTTGGCGGTTGAATGCATGAATAATCATTAGTATCATATACATACACAGACGTCTCATTTTGTAGTCCACACCAGATTTTATAAAATGCAAGGGAAGTTCATGTTTTAATGTTTTAATGATTTTTACACAATCACACCAGGACAATCCAGTTTTTAAAGCATTAATTTAATCTATTAGTGCAATGAGTTTTGTTGTTGAAAAGGGCCTGCAGGCACTATACATTTTTAAGACATTAAACCTCCAAAATGTCATATCATGCAATATTACAGGCAAATCTGTAGTCATTGTTCTTTTAAAATCTGTTTCACACTGTTTTATAACCCAAGCCTGTAATTAGATCAAATACAGTTTGATTTGACCCCCGCCACAAAGCATGCTGGGCAACCACATCAGTTCCAGTGCAATTCAATATTGAAAATGTACAATATCAGCCAGTCTATTAGGCTTATATTATCAAAATGACAATAACCATTAACAAATATGAATGTGTGGAATATGAGCAAAGTGAGAATATTTTTAGGCATCTAGCAAGCAGTTCACTAAAACAGATCATGGAGTTCAAGTGATTCATATGGTGATTCAGTAAATTGCTCTAAAAGATTCACAGATTGTGTCTCAAATCACACAGGCCTACTAGTATTCTGCTCCTGCTGGAAGGAAAAGTCGAAACTGAAACAATTCTTCTCCAGTGTTTTACTTGCATCTACACTATCTAAACCAGAGATGCCCAAAGTAGGGCCTGCGGGCCAAAGTTGGCCCAGGGTAACCTTTTATTTGGCCCGCCATCCCATCTGAAAAGAGAGGGAGAATGTTGGGGGTTGGGGCGAATGCCTTTGACAGAAATCGTCATTTTGAATTTTGAGTTTAATGTAATCTTTTGTTTCTTAGTTTTATTGAACTACAAAAAAAGGCAACTGAAATTAAATGATTCAATTAAATGTTGTAAATGAATCATACTTTTAAAATGTAAATACTGTCACTTGACGTACAGTACATCTGACATCTACGAGCATATTAAGGTAAAGGCAGGTGCAGCTCGACCAGTGTATGCCGTTATAAATGGAATTGTTTATGTTTTTACAGTAATTAGTTCATTATAAAATTAAAAAAAATTATACTGCATTAAATATTAAATATGATTTAAAGCAACGTTTTCTAGTTTCTTTAAATATTACAGAATAAATGAGGAAATTCCCCTTGGCAAATTTAATGTAGAATGAATTGGTATATATTCGGCCCACAGCCCTCAATCAAGTTTGGCTTTTGGCCCTTTATAGGAAAAACTTTGGGCACCCCTAATCTAAACAGTCAGAACACATACTGTCTAAAGCAACTACTTATTTTGAATAAATAATTACTTTAATCCCACTACCATATCATATAAATGTGTGTATGACTAATCTGGACATAGGCTAAGTACATTTCATTGTTATATATTGGCCTAGGCTATTATGAATTCAATATATACAGTAATTGTGTTGTCACATACTGTACATATGTTTCACTTACTAATAGAGAAATATGTGATTTTGAATGCATCCATAAAGTTTTACACTAATAATGTAAAGTCTAGATGGGATACAGGTGCAGATAGGTTACTCACATCAATATGGCATCATTTTGTGACACTGTATAACAATAATTAATCATTTTACATTACTGTGATTGTTGAGTTTAGGGTTGGGGTGGGAGTAGATGTTAATAAAATACAATTTAATGGTAGTTTAATAAATAATATGTATAATTGCTGTTCTTACATTAATGCATACTCCTTTCGACCCTCAAGACCTTGGGAATCTCTGATACGGCTTTCCAATGGTTCCAGTCTTACCTCTCAGGTAGGTCCTTCAGGGTATCGTGGAAAGGTGAAGTCTCGGAATCGCAACATCTCAAGACCGGCGTCCCTCAGGGCTCAGTGCTCGGACCGCTGCTCTTCTCGATCTACATGACATCATTGGGATCCGTCATTCGAAAGCATGGCTTTTCCTATCACTGCTATGCGGACGACACGCAGCTTCACCTTGCGTTCCATCCTGATGATCAATCGGTTTCAGCACGCGTCTCGGCATGCCTGAGTGACATCTCGCTCTGGATGAGGAACCATCACCTACAGCTGAACCTTACGAAAACTGAACTTCTCGTCATCTCCGTCAACCCTAAGATCCGTCACAACCTCTCTGTTCAACTGGGATCATCGACCACTGCACCCTCCAGAACAGCCAAAAACTTGGGAAGTATACTTGGGAGTAATAATCGATGACGAGCTAACCTTCACAGATCATATTGCCAACACTGCCAGGTCCTGCAGATTCCTTCTCTACAACATTAGGAAGATCAGACCTTTTCTCTCAGAGCATGCTGCACAAATCCTGGTACAAGCTCTGGTCCTGTCCAGGCTGGATTACTGCAATGCTTTACTCGCTGGACTCCCGGCCTGCACTATCAAACCTCTACAGATGATACAGAATGCAGCGGCAAGAGTGGTCTTCAATGAACCGAAAAGAGCGCATGTAACACCCCTCTTTGTCAGGTTACATTGGCTCCCTATACCCGCCCGCATCGAATTCAAAGCTCTGCTCATATCCTACAAGACCACCACAGGTTTAGCACCCGCCTACCTTCACTCACTAATACAGACATATTTACCCTCCAGACCACTGCGCTCTGCTAATGAGCGTCGTCTCATGGTGCCGTCCCAAAAAGGTAAGAAATCACTCTCTCGCACTTTCTCTGAATCGGCCCCACGATGGTGGAACGATCTGCCTCTTACAACACGTTTGTTAGACTCTGTGTCCATCTTTAAAAATCGCCTTAAAACTTATCTCTTTCATCTACACCTGACCCACTAAAAATAAAAATAAAATAAAAAATAACCTTGACTGCACTTAGCTCATATATTGCGTTTTACCTACTCAAGACTAGTCCGATTTCACTTATGTATGCTTTGTTTCCTCTTGTACTGATTGCTTCTTTTGTGAACCTCAATTGTAAGTCGCTTTGGATAAAAGCGTCAGCTAAATGACTAAATGTAAATGTAAATGTGATGGTTGGGTTTAGGGTTGGTGTGATGGTAGATGTTAATAAAATACAATTTAATGGTAGTTTAATAAATAATATGAATAATACTCTGTATAATTGCTGTTCTTACATTAATGTGATGGGTTAGGGTTGATATAAGAATAATTCTCGTTAACTTCCGGCCACAGCTGTATCCCCTCTAGATTGATTCAAACCGGCAACTCTCGAAACCTTGCTGAACGAGTCATTGGTTCGTGAATCACATTGCAGGATTGATTATTTTCCCCGCGTTCGCAGAGGAGTGCGTGCGCGTCACCATTAGAAAATGACAATAGAAAACACATCGGTCTGATATAAGCTTACGGCCCGTCATGACAGAAAACAGTAAGTGTTTAAATATTTATAAAATAGTTAGCATATTTTGACATGCAATGAATGACCATTTCACCATCATTATCATACCTTGCTCAACTGATTATTCGTACACGTCACCAACTGGCAGCGTTGGAAATTTAAAGCAGGTTTCACCGTACTATACAGCTTGAGGTAAAGTTGGTTTTATTTCGGCACATTCGTTCGTTTTAATGGTAACAATATACTGTAGTTACCACGAAACTTTGAATATTCGGTCTGAAATCACATTGACTTCAAAACAACACTATTTAATTGACTGTGAACAATGTTGTGCTTTGATAGTCATCGGCTGCTAATATGCTTTCACTATTTAGAATTTCAAACAATACTTTTCTGAAATTATATTAAGAAGCTGAAAGTCTGAATAAAGCCAACATTACCCCATACTGAACAGTAAACAACAGACAAAACCAGTCAGCGGTTTACTGTCCTTAGATATAGTTCTAAAATATAAAAATACACTTTTAAGATTGCTTGAATTGTTGTACAGCGCTTCATAGTTAATTATTACAAGGGTGTATATTAGGCTATTAGTGATTGAGGTAAAGTTTTTTGAGGTTTTATATTCGTTCAGTAACAAGCTCCCTGTATTGTTTATCATGGTACTTTGAATATTCAGTCTGAAAGCACATGCAAGTACGACTTCAAAACAACATTAGCACTATTTAATTGACTGTGAACTATGTTGTACTTTGATAGTCATTGGCTGCTAATATGATTTCCCTATTAAGAATTTGCAAATAATACTTTTCTGAAAATGTATTATTAAGGAGAAAGTCCTAATGCGCGAATGTAAAGCCAACTTTACCCCAATATATCTTTGTGACTTCAGTCAAAAGTATCCAAACATGTTATTTTCGGACCACTGCTGAGAACAGAGATTATTTATTCATTTATTCCATTACATTTATCAGTTTAATTGAAACCACAGCTGGTTACCACCACCACTGCAGTCTGCGCCATACATAAGTCTTTCATTTAGGATGCTTGCCCACTTTATAAATACAGTATTGATTGCTGTTGATGGCGGAGGGCAGTTAGTTTATTGAGAAGTGAGGACATACTGCTGAGATAATTGCGGCTTCAGGTTTGATGGATTTTTCAAGTTCATAAACTGTGCAAACAGTATGATCACAGTGACACGCAGAATATTAATCATGTGCACCATGCTCGCATTAAAGGCCTATATGTCTTTGGTGACTGAAGATGTGTACGCAGGTCCTGAAGTACACTTAAAAATGCTGGGTTGTTGTAACTCGATGTTGGGTCAAAAATGGACAAACCCAGCTGCTGGGTTAAAAAGTGTCATTTAAATTGAAAGTTTGTGGGGAATCAAATTTTACAGTGTTTTTATTTTGCTAGCGCACATTGTTATTCTTCAGGTGAACAATTACTGAAAAAAGTGTGTGTTTTCGTAATCTGACCATTTGCTTCTGCGTTTGTAGTGGTGGTCCATTTCTTTTTAAAATTATTTAAAGAACAATAGGCAGCACGGTGACGCAGTAGGTAGCACAATCGCCTCACAGCAAGAAGGTCGCTGATTCGAGCCCCGGCTGGGTCAGTTGGCGTTTCTGTGTGGAGTTTGCATGTTCTCCCCATGTTGGCGTGGGTTTCCTCCGGGTGCTCCAGTTTCCCCCACAAGTCCAAAGACATGCGCTATAGGTGAATTGGGTAAGCTAAATTATCCATAGTGTATGTGTGTGGATAAGTTGGCGGTTCATTCTGCTGTGGCGACCCCAGATTAATAAAGGGACTAAGACGAAAAAAAAATGAATGAATGAATAAAGAACAATAACATATAACATTTTACTGTCAAAAAAGTATAGATGCAAAGGGGAGGTAAGTATAAACAAAATATAAACATACAAACTGTACAAAAATAAAAGTTAATTAAATACATTATAAAGTTTTTAAAGTGCGTAGGGCTTTCTTGTTTAAAGAGTCTCTGATACTGGTAATACATTAGCACATTTCAGTCAACAAAACCATACAATTATGGTGGTCCCTTTCTGTTGACATCAGTTTGATAGCTTCAGGGACAACATTCTTAACCACACTTCTCTTACCATTAGTTTGCTGTATGAGAATAGCCCCTTTCACACATACAGACCTTTCTAGAAAATGACCTGCGATTTTTCCGGAAAGAAATCATGCGCAAACAGGCCGACTAA
The DNA here is from genome assembly GCA_903798115.1 of Danio jaintianensis. NCBI lineage: Eukaryota > Metazoa > Chordata > Actinopteri > Cypriniformes > Danionidae > Danio > Danio jaintianensis. The sequence continues at coordinate 69,415 of CAIGQV010019356.1, forward strand.
GACTATAAGACTGACCCCTTCATGTTTACAAATACAAGCGCAGCTGTTTAGAGGTAATTTCTGGTCAATGATGTTAGACTTTATTGGTATTCTGGAATGGATGTGTGAATGCTGGCTTTCCTGAAAATTACAGAACATCATTGTCTGCGTGAACAGCACATTTTTTAATTAAATTGTTTTGAATTTTGAACATCATTGTCTGCACATTTTTGAATTTCCTGGTAAAGGTGTTCTGGAAATTTTCTGGATATTTACTGGTATTACTGAGTGAAAATGCCAAATGATCCACAAAAAGAAAGCCACACCCCCACGGGCGTAAATCCCCCGTGTCCCCCCATTTTTAGATAGTTTGAATGACAAAAAACAAAACAAAGACATGAAATCTGATTTTCACAAAGCTGTTCTTGTAAAGTTCTTCAAAGAACATGTTTTTCTTAATTTAAAGAGCTTTTTCATAACCTAAATATATTTTTCAACTGTAAAGACATTTTTGCAGAATGAAAAGATGTTAAAGGTAATTCATGGAACCTTTGATGCTATTCAAGCATATTTATTTTTTAGAGTTCATGGTCATATTTGCTCTTGCATAGTGCTGTTTTATGCTTTATTGTTACTTATTTTTTGAGGCAACGACATGAGAACATCAGGGAAATGAAAAGTAATTGTAAGAAGTTTGATGCTCTTGAGTCATAATGCTTTGAGGCCTGCAATCTGTTTTTCTAGCTCAGTGACTGTTGTGTTGAGATCTTTAGTATTCATGCTCCATTCGCTGACAGCGCTGGTATTGTTTAGTCTTGGATTATTGCTGATTGTATTACAGAGACGTGAAGGACAAACTGTGCCTAAAAAAAACCTGAAAACCCAACGCAGTCGGTCTGATAGTGAGTTCGACACAGTAGAGAGACCTTGGAATAAATCAGTTTTGCAAACATCACACAAGAGTCACTGCACACAGGAGACGCTTTTTGGGGAATTTTCAAGACCCTGAGATGAAAATAAATTCAGTAAATTAATTGAAATTGAAAACAGAGGGAAGAAAGATATAAATGTGGTTCCCGGGAGATGAGCTGAATGAAGGGAAGAGGAGCAAAACTAATTTTCTCACAATAATAATGACCTCTGTGTTATTTTGCAATGAAACTTTTTTTTTTTTAGGACGGGCCGAGCTCCACTGTTCTGGACAAATTGACAATTACATACAAAGGGAAGTTTATTTCATTGATTTACAAAACATATACGCTGGGAGAATGAAGCAAATTATGGAAATAAATAGAGGTTCTGATAAAACGCTCTTAAAATCTAATGCACTTTAGGTGAAAATGTGAAAACTTTTTGTTTTTTAATATTTATTTTAGTCAAGGATATTTATTTGATTAAAAAGTGACAGTAAAGACATTTATAGTTTTCAGAACTTTCTATTTTATAAAAGCAATATCAGCACTCGTACAGCCTCTTCACCCTTGTGTATTACTTCGCCCACACTAGGACTAAAGAGGGACTAAACAACTCAAGGCATAGGCTGACATAGGCTGCATAATAAGTCCTTAGGGGAGAAAAATTCAGCGTAAATTTCAAACTATAGCTGATCAAATCATTATAAAACAGGTAAGTGACATTCTAAGTCGATCTCTCTCTTTTGTATGTTGTACTGCTGTATTTATACCATAATAATCTGGTAGTGTTTGCTTTGCTTTGGCTTTTTCAGGGTTAATTATGGTGATATCCTGATTGCAACAGAAATACTGGGAAATCTCTGTAGACTGATGGCATTTCATGCTGTTCAGCCTTATAATCTTAAAATGTGAGCAAAATCACCTGTTTTGTCATCACATTAGACATTACGCTAGAGAATCATTCAAATACTAGCTCTAAAGTGACGTTGGTGAATGAGCAACGGTTTCTGCTGTTCTGACGTCAGCTGCAGATGTGAATGAATGGTGGAAG
>CAIGQV010019356.1:71758-95590 GCA_903798115.1 Danio jaintianensis
GTGATTAAGTGATAAAAACAACAAAAACCTCTTGAATACATAGGGTCAAAGGATGGATAAGACCCCACCTCCACAGAAGATAGAAGATCAGTACAGTTTCATGACCCCTTGTTGATACAAATAGCTTAATAAAGTAATGTGCAGATAAAAAAAACAAAACAAAAACATGCTATTGTCTTTGACTGAAAAGGTGAATATCATGCAAAAAATGGTTATAACAACATCATTATACTGACACATTTTCGAAATACAAGGTCTGTTCTTTTAATATTTTATAGTTTGGTGTAAATCCAGAATTTCCTGAGCTGAATGTAAATGTGGGCAGGACTTTAACTTCGGTGTTTGAGTATAGCAGGGGTCGTGTTTGACACTGAGGCAAATGTTTTTGAAGACCCGCGACCAGCTTTTATTGTGATTGAAGATTTGTTGCAGGCCAGAAATACCTGCTGACTGATGGCAGAATATGAAATGTTTCTCTCTCCGACTCTACCTCTTCAACTCTCGATCTTTTTCTCGCTCGCGCAGACAGATAGTTAATCCACATTGTAGGGCCGCATCCGGACGGGCCCCGGGCCATATTTCAGAGGACAAGATCCATCATGTGTGATGTGGGTGATGTTCCCATAACTCCGGACTCACTGGGGTAATGTTTGCTGGCATAATTCAGCCCTCTATAAATACAAGAGCTTGAAAGAAATATGGTGCTTTTATTAAAACTGTAAATCGAAACAGAGGAGGGGGAAAAATGTGCAGGCTTTCCCTGACCCGAGGTATGCGTTATTATATTGGTCATAATCGCACAGAGAAACAGTAAAAGGAATCTTTATTTATTGAAGCTTTTATTGAAAATGTATGGATTTATTGAAAAAGGTTGAAATCACAGAGGGAAGAAAAGTGTTTATTTGCAAGATTCCAGGATTTGGTTTTGTCTTTTATAGAATATGATGATTTAAATACAAAACACTGATCAATTTTTTTTTGTCTTTTAAAAAATATTTGGCAAACAAATATAAATTAATTATTAATAAATTACTTTTTGTGTGTGCTGTAATATTTATTTATTTAATAATAATAATAATAATAATAATTATTATTATTGTTGTTGTTGTTGTTGTTGTTGTTGTTGTTTTTATGCTTTTGCTTGCAGCACCTCAGAAAATAAGCAATATAAAAACTGATCAAAAATATATTTGCATCAAATTATGTGTAAGTAAAAAATAAATGTTTGTCTTTTTATTAATAAAAGCCAAAGAACAAAAAAATCAGGCAAATAAATAAAATAATTATTAATTTAATATCGATTGATTGATTGATAAAAATTTATTATTATTATTATTATTATTATTATTATTATAATTATTATTATTATTATTATTATGCCTCTGTGTGTGTGTGAATGGCATGGTTAATCCACCGGCTTTAACACAAGAAAGCATCACCTCAAAACACGAGCAGTATAAAAGGACTGACCGCTGTGTCACGCATCAGTCTCCAGTTGTGATTAATTAGCAGATAATATTTGAGAGATTTTCAGAATCAGTCACACATGTTTGCTGACACATCTGCTCTGCTATGCTTAATTAATCACTATGCTAATGTTCTGCACAGTTTATTTATACACACATTTTTACGTTAATTGAAAGAAACACCTGATATGACACGACCTTTGAAATTCCCCCATGATGCTTTGGTCAGTTCCATGTGGTCCAGTGACTTTTGTTTTTTATGTTATTTTTTTATTCTTTAGCATTTGTCGAGAGATAGCACTGAACAACACTGGCTATTTAATTACTGCGTATTCATATAGCAATTATAAATGTGGGCGGCAGGAGCCTATGGTGTTCGCTGAGTGACTTTAGTGAGATGAATACAGCCTGCGTCTTTTAATGAGTGAGCATTCCACCGTAAACAAAGACTGAATGACATGCAAGACAAATTGTTGTAATTGAGATTTTTTTGTTTACCTTTGTTTCAGAGAGATGGTATCTAGATTTTAGCCCATGATACATTTATTTAAGGGTGTGTGTGTGTTCACCCTTCGGTTATCTTGGTTGTTTGGAACGGACTATAAAAACAAATAGCTACTTCCATTTACAGTGGTCCCTCGTTAATCGTGGGAGTTACTAAAAATAACCTGCGATAGGCGAAATCTGCGAAGTAGTCAGCTTTTTATTTTTTACAATTATTATAGATGTTTTAAGGCTGTAAAACCCCTCACTGCATTAACATTTTCACACTTTTCTCTCTTGTTTAAACACTCTCAAAGTTCAAACTTTCGTTAAAAAATAAGTCCAGTATTACAGAATGAAACCAATGATCAAAACCTGTGGTCAGGCGCAAAGATTCATCGATGTCAGCAAACGGTTCATAAAGCTTTTTGGCTTTTGTGTGGATAATGTTGGCATCCAGCGTAATGTTCTTTATCCTGCAGTCACTGATCCACAAAGCGAAAGCAGACTCCATCCTTAAGGGGGTCGCACACTGGATGCGCCTCACACATGACAGTTGGAAGTAACACACACCGGACGCGCACATTCACATGTTATTTAAAATGAAATTATTCAGATGGCACTCTGTGGTGCTGCAGAAATATGAACAGTGTCCTGAGTCGTAGCTGGGCACCGCAGACAGTCACCGACTTGCGTACCCTGATAGAAACGTATGTTTGCATGGCGCAGTGCGGCGCATATGGTGTGTGTGACCCCCTTTACGATGGTCTTGCTGCGGACAGTTACAACCCTCGTGCGACAAGTTTCGCTGTTCGCTCCGTTGGAAAGTTCAATCTTGGTGAACTCTGACCTGCGAAATCGCACCACGTGACTGCGTGAGACCAATCGAAGATCAAAACATGACCACTCTGTACAGAAATTTAAAATATGGACTAATCGCTCACTTTTTTATTCTTGTTTGATCCCGCCCCTTTTTGCAGCACCGTACGAAAGAATTTCACATGCTCAAACTCTAGTGGGACCGTGGCAATCCCAGTTCCAACTCTGCTTCAACACACTTACCTGTAGGTTTCAAACAAGCCTGAAGGACTAAATTAGTTTGATCAGGTGTGTTTAATTAGGGTTGAAACTAAACTGTGCAGAGCTGCGACCCCCCCCAGGAACTGGCTTTGACACCTGTGCTCTAAGCCCACTATATAGGTGCCTGGAGTCTACATGTGTAATAGACTCACCCTCTTGGTCAAAATCAAGGGGCCGAGGGTAGTGGTGTGTCGTATCACACCATCCACAATCATGTTATCTTTAACCTTCAGTAAGCAACAATAATTACTTATACGAGTGAAATATCAAATTAAACATAACCGTTTTAACTAAATTGCATTTAATTCATTTTAACAAATATTGTAGTGAGGACAACGCTCACCACACACCAGCTATTGGTGAAGTGGAGAGACAGTAATAGAGCCAATTTGGTGGATGGGGATGATTGGGAGGGCATGATGGGTAAGGGCCTATGGAGGAATTTGGCCAGGACACAGGACATACTCTTTACGAGAAGTGCCATGGGATTTTTAATAACCATAGAGAGTCAGAACCTCAGTTTGATGTCTCATCCGAAAGACGGCGCTCACTGACAGTATAGTGTCCCCTTCACTATACTGGGACATTAGGACTCACACAGACCGCAGGTTGAGCGCCCCCCTGCTGGCCTCACTAACACCACTTCTAAAAGCAACCTAGTTTTCCCAAGTGGTCTCCCATCCAGGTACTGACCGGGCTCAGCCCTGCTTGGCTTCAGTGAGTAACCGGTCTTGGGCTGCAGGGTGATATAGCTGTGGCACTACTGGCCAATTCACTTCACACTACTGGCCAACTGGTGGCATTGTAATGGACATTTTAACTGCTATGAAACACCTAGTAGAAGTAAATGAATCATCAAAGGGCAGAGTTTGTATTCATATTAACTAGTGACATCTCACTAATAGAAATGTATCTTCTAAAGGGTAATTTTGTGGCAACGTATACTAGCATGTTAGCTTCATTGCTAACAAACTTGGACTGCAGTACACACAACTCCATTCTGGATTGCCTTGAATCTTGAAAGTCAACACACTAGAGATATAGAGGTGAGTGGCATTTTAACAAATAACAAACTCTGTTTCACGCGTGCTAAAACCGACTGGATGTGTCGCTTTATTAATTGCTTTCTGATTATTTACATAATGCAAGATTTTAATTAAGGCTCACCCGCCAGTTTGGTCTCGCAGGCAGGACGTGTTTGAGTCTTTGACATGGTTACCAATTCCACATCACATCAAACCACTTTAATGATGTTGACAAAGTGAAACATGAACTTGAGAGATGGTGCAAGTAATTGGATGCTGTATGTGAACGCATGCAAATACGGGCAAAAGTTTTATGAGTGCCAAGCCGAGTAGCTCTCGTTCGGAATTAAATATTAATTTGAGCCGCAGGAGATTTAAAATTGGGCTGTTTTATTTTCTCGATTTCACATTGGTCTCAGTGGCTGTTGCATTGCATTTTGCTCAAACGTCTGAACATATGTCATGTGCGATCTCCAAAAACAAATGTGAAGAGTCCACAAGAGGCAAAAGCCTGTTAACGTTGCCCAATCTGCACCAATCGCTCACAGGCTTTTCCCTCAACATCGACCAGACCCTCGTCATTTCCGAAATGTATCTCTGAACATGCAGCGCTGCAAATGCCAAGGGCAGGCGAATGTCACGAAGCGTTAGATTATCCAGGCAAACACATCCTAATTGGAGAAAAGCTTGAAGTTCTCATTCTCCAACTTTTTTTTGCTGGCTTATTAGGGATCAGGGCGCAGCGTTGTATCTTGTGCCCTCAGCGCTGCCATGAGCAAATGAGACATTCTCTCATTAGCAGGATAAACGCAGCAGTATGTTTCCCGTCTCGGCATTAAACAGCGAAGGCCTGTGTTTGCATTTCTGGATCTGCTAGAACAAACATGCCAAGCTTATGCACGTGTGCGTGTGTGGCTTCATCGGTGCAAATATGCCACGCTTCTCCCTGTGATGTAGCATGATGAAAGTCAAGACAATCAATTTCTTCTTGAAGCCCAAGGGTGCGGATGGGGTATGGTTTTGAATCACATTCAGCCAGGTCTCCAGAGAACTTTATCTGGATATCAATGGGTTTTCTGCAGTGGTAGGCATAATCTGGGAGAATATAGACCTGTGTTGTATGCATTTATGGAATGGAACAATGGAATAATCAGTTTTCTATAGGCATTTTTCTTCTTCGTTCACGTCTTCATCATCTACTTCTTCATCTTTGTCTTCTTCCTAATCTACTCTTTGCCTACTTTGTTTTTGTCTTCATCTTCTCCGTTGACTTTTTTACATCTACTTCTTCATCTACTTTTACTTCTTCGTCTTCTTCAGCATCTTTTTCATCTACTTCTCTTTTTTCTTCGATTACCTCTGTCTACTTCTTCCTCATCTACTTCTTTGCCTACTTCGTCTTTGTCTTCTTTGTCTCCTCCTTTGTCTACTTCTTCTTGATCTACTTCTTCTTCGTCTATTTTTTATTTACTTCTTCATGTACTTCATCTTCTTCGTCTCCTTCAGCATCTTCTTCTCTTTCTTCTTCGATTACTTCTTTGTCTACTTCTTCTTGATCTACTTCTTCGCCTACTTTGTCTTCGTCTACTTCTTTTTCATCTTCTACTTCTTTGTCTTCTTTGTCGTCTTCATCTACTTATTCTTTGGCTACTTTGTATTTGTCTTCTTCATCTTCTTTGTCTACTTCTTCGTCTACTTCTTCTTGATCTACTTCTTTGTCTACTTCTTCGTCTTCATCATCTACTTCTTCTTCATCTACTTCTTCTTTTCCGACTTCTTTTTTTTTCCATCTGCTTCATCTACTTCTACTTCTTCGTCTGTTTCAGCATCTTCTTCTCTTTCTTCTTCGATTACTTCTTCTTCCTCATCTACTTCTTCTATGCCTACTTCGTCTTTCACTTCATCTACTTCTTCTTAGTCTACTTCATCTTCTTTGTCTACTTCTACTAGCTCTTCTTTGATCTTCATCATCTTCTTCAACTATTTTTCTTCTTCTTCAAGCATAAATCTTACATTACATTTTGAGTTTGAAAGGTCATTTGCTTGACAACAAAAAATAAAAAAAATCTTGGAATTGTTTTTATTACTTGAACCAGTAATAGCTTGATCTACTTCTTCGCCTACTTTGTCTTTGTCTACTTCTTTTTCATCTTCTACTTCTTTGTCTTCTTTGTAGTCTTCTTCATCTACTTATTCTTCGCCTACTTTGTCTTCATCTTCTTTGTCTACTTCTTCTTAATCTACTTCTTCTTCGTCTACTTTTTATTTACTTCTTCAACTACTTCTTTTTTTCATCTACTTCATCTTTTTCAGCGTCTTTTTCTTTCTTCTTCGATAACTTCTTTGTCTACTTCTTCTTCCTCATCTACTTCTTTACCTACTTCGTCTTTTTGTCTACTTCGTCTTTGACTTCCTTCTTTGTCTACTTCTTCTTTGACCTCACCTTCTTTGTCTACTTCTTCTTGATCTACTTCTTAGTCTGCTTCATCTTCTTTGTCTAAAAATAAAAAAATATAAAAATTCTAGAAATTATTTTTATTACTTGAACCAGTAATAGCTTGATCTACTTCTTCGCCTACTTTGTCTTCGTCTACTTCATTTTCATCTTCTACTTCTTGGTCGTCTTCTTCATCTACTTATTCTTCGCCTATTTTGTCTTTGTCTTCTTCATCTTCGTTGTCTACTTCGTCTACTTCTTTGATCTACTTCTTCGCCTACTTTGTCTTCGTCTACTTCTTTTTCGTCTTCTACTTCTTTGTCTTCTTTGTCGTCTTCTTCATCTACTTATTCTTTGCCTACTTTGTCTTTGTCTTCTTCATCTTTATCTACTTCTTCGTCTACGTCTTCTTAATCTAGTTTTTCGCCTATTTCTTTTTGATCTACTTCATCTACTTCATTTACGTCTTCATCTACTTCTTCATTTACTTCTTCGTCTACTTCACTTCTTCATCTACTTCTTAGTCTGCTTCATCTTCTTTGTCTACTTCTACTTCTTCTGCTAGCTCTTATTTGTCATCTTTATCGTATTTGTCTACTTCTTCATCTTCGTCTTCTTCTTCATTTACTTCTTCTTCATCTACTTCTGCTTCTTCTTGAAGCATAAATCTTACATTACATTTTGAGTTCAAAAAGTCATTTGCTTGACAACAAAAAAATAATTACTATTACTAGGACCAGTAATAGGTCTGTTTTCTCTGTGGGATGTTTAGTGTGTTCTTCATTGTGAAGGTTGTGAGTTGAGCTTCAGCAGTGAGTGTTTGAGCTTTGACAGGAGTAATTAACACAACAGCACTGCAGGCTGAACTAAACACTGATCCTCCAGAGACAAACACTGACTGACAGACAGATGAGAGACTTCTGGTCCAGCAGACCCACACACTCCTGGGCTTCGGCACCGTTTTCATCTATAATGTACTCGCTGAACATCTACAGCCTATAGATTCCCACTTACAGCAGTGAACACTTCCGGCATTGAATTTTCTAGTACACTGAAAAAAATGATTCATTGGATTTACTACATTTTTTTTAAGGTAAGTGGTTGCAAACAATTTATGTGGGCTCAATTTAAACAAACTAATTAAATTTGGTAACGTTCAACTTAATTTGTTTGAATGAATATTAAATGCTATTATTGTAAATATATTTTTCTATTGTATTAAGAACAATGTCATAACTACTGTAGTCCAAGAAAAGCAGCAAAAGCTTGTTTTTATACTACAGCTATTATTATTATTATTATTATTATTACAAACAAAATTGACATATATTTATATTATATTAGATCTTTTACCAGTGGATGGTTTATTTCTTTATTTATTGTATATACTGTACACTACCATATTCTTAAGTATATTCATTACGTTTGTTTGTTTTTTTTCTTAGAAATATGAATATTACTAATAATAATGTGTAATAATTGAGCAAATCAGCATATCATAATTATTTCTAAAGGATTATGTGACACACGAGACTGGAGTGATAATGCTGAAAATCCAGGATCACGTTGCAGGAATAAATGACATTTTAAGTGTTATAACTAGAGAAACATTATTTTACATTATTCAGCAAATAAATCCCGCCTGCAGGAATGAATTATTTTAAGAAGATTACACAATCAGAAGTGTATTTTTTTTTCTCTGAAATACAAACAACTTTTATGTACAGTAAAAAAATCTACAAATTATTACATATGTCAGTACTTGACATTGGTTAGCCACTGTGGCCTCACAGCAAGAAGGTCGCTGGTTCGAGTCCCGGCTGGGCCAGTTGGTATGTCTGTGTGGAGTTTGCATGTTCTCCCCGTGTTGGCGTGGGTTTTCTCCGGGTGCTCCGGTTTCCCCCACACTCCAAACACATGCGCTATAGGTGAATTGAATAAACTAAATTGGCCATAGTGTATGTGTGTGTGTGTGGGTGTGAATGAGAGAGTGTATGGGTGTTTCCCAGGACTGGGTTGCGGCTGTAAGGGCATCCGCTGCGTAAAACATATGCTGGAATAGTTGGCGGTTCATTCCGCTGTGGTGACCCCTGATAAATAAAGGACTAAGCCGAAGGAAAATGAACGAATGAATGAGTATTGTATTGTACTTTGTCAAGGGTTTAATACATTATTTCACATGAGTTTACCTGCAGGTCTTAAATGTTCAGTCGGTCAAACTGTGTCTGATGTTTTGAGCTTCAGCACTAAAAGATTTGTGAGTGTGTGTGTGTCTCTGTGTGTGTATACTTGTTTTTATATCCTGGTGGGGACTTAAACCTTAATGCACACACATACTCATGGGGACTTGTGTCAATGTGGGGACCAAAATTGAGGTCTCCATGGGTAAACATGCTTAGTCCACAGAGGGGGGGGGGTGATCACCAGAATGGGGAAGTCCCAGAGTAAAATGAGAAAATATGATACACCGGTGTTTTGGAATATGGAAAAACTGTCTGTCTTTACGCTGTTTTCATCTGTTTTTTGTATTATTTGTTTTTATTTTATTTATACTTGTCTCTTTTATTCCTGTTTATGTAAAGCACTTTGAATTGCCACTGTGTATGAAATGTGCTATATAAATACACTTGCCCTGCCTTGCCTTATAAATTCCACAGAATGAAGAAGTTTGAAAATGCAAAAATGCACGTTTCTTCTTGTGAGGGTTGGGTTTTGAGGAGAACATACAGTTTGCAAAATAGGAGCATCATTATGTCTATGAGAGTCCCCATACGGATATAGGAACAAGTGTGTGTATGTATGTGTCTGTGTATATGATCTGCATGTGTGTTGTGTTGAAGCTCTCGATTTGGAGTGGTTGAACTCCAGATGGAGGAGAGGGGTTTGGACTGGAGGATCTGCGTGGGATGTGAGAAATGAGTTTTGTACATGTTAATATCTGAGCAGCTTTAACTGAGTCACGGTACTGATGTGACTGAGCTGCTGCTGTTTGCTTGCTTTGGTTATTCATAAAGCACAATTAAACACAACAACAGCTGACCAAAGTGCTGGACAAAAACAGGTCATTGATAACAACAAACAAATAAAACAATGCAAATGGGGAAAAGTATGTACAATTAATAAACATATAACAAATACTGAATGTTGAGTTTTGCTTTAAAGATCGAAAGACTCGCAAACACTTTTATTTTTATTTATTCTGTTATCAATATTGTTTTCTGTATTCTGCTGCAGCTTTGTCTGAAATAATTTTCATTGATCAAGAAAGAAGTTATTTTTTGTTAAAAAATATACAGTTGAGTTCCAAATAATTCTATTAGTATTTTCTTTCAAATATTTCTCAAATGATGTTTAACAGAGCAAGGAATTTTTCACAGTATTTCCTATAATATTTTTTCTTCTGGAGAAAGTCTTATTTGCTTTATTACGGCTAGAAATTTTTTAAAAACATTTTAAGGTCAATATTATTAGCCCCCTTAAGCAATATTTGATTTGGATTTTGTACAGAATAAACCACTGTTATACAATGACTTGCCTAATTACCCTAACTTTACCCTAATTAACCTAGTTAAGCCTTTAAATGTCACTTTAAGCTGAATACTAGTGTCTTAAAAAATATCTAGTCAAATATTATGTGCTGTCATCATGGCAAAGATAAAAGAAATCAGTTATTAGAAATGAGTTATTAAAACTATAAAAAATCTGCTCTGCGTTAAACTGAAATTGGGGGAAAGAATAAACAGGGGGCTAAAAATTCTGACTAGGGCTGCACAATATTGGAAAAAAAGGACATTGCGATGTTTTGTTTTTCTGCAATATATATTCATTCATTCATTCATTTTCTTTTTCGGCTTAGTCCCTTTATTAATCTGTGGTCGCCACAGCAGAATGAACCGCCAACTTATCCAGCATATGTTTTACACAGCGGATGCCCTTCCAGCTGCAACCCATCACTGGGAAACATCCATACACACTCATTCACTACAGACAATTTTGCTTACCCAATTCACCTATAGCACGTCTTCGTACTTGTGGGGGAAACCAGAGCACCTGGAGGAAACCCACGCGAACACGGGGAGAACATGCAAACTCCACACAGAAATGCCAACTGACCCAGCCGAGGCTCGAACCAGCGACCTTCTTGCTGTGAGGCGATTGTGCTACCCACTGCGCCATCGTGCCGCCCTGCAATATATATTGCGATATGCAAATAATTTGACAAGATGACTCTATTTGGAAAGAATTCCTAATTATATTGATTGGAATGATTTGTAATTGAGTACATCTGCATAAAATATACAAAATTATGCAAAAAAAAAAGAAAAAGAAAGAAAACGATTTAAAGCACAGATGAAAACAACAGAACAAAGGTAAAAATTAAATGAACAATGCTTTATGGTTTTTGGTTGGACTTTACCAGTATTGAAGTATAGAAATTCAATAATCAAATGTAAAGCAACACTGAATAGTCTTTATTCTATTATATTTAAATAATTAAAGGCAATTAAACTTCATTAAAGTGGCAAACTTTATAATTTCTTGTTCCCAAATGGCTTAAATTCACTTGACTTCTCTTACAGTCACAGGCCTTAAAAAAACACATACAAATAAAAGTCTTTCATATTATTAGAATTAATCATTTGCAACGGATCCATAAATCACATGTTCTGAACTGTGTTTTCTGGTTAATTATAATCCCAATTTGACATTGCAGATCCGGCGATGTGACTATTGCAGATTTGCACATTGCGATATCGATGCTGAAACGATATATTGTGCAGCCCTAATTCTGACTTCAACTGTATATGTTGTAATATGCATTTAATTTCACCAGATGAATTGAATAGCTCTATTTGGAAAGATTGAATTCATTTAGATAGATTGGAATGATCAAGTCTTTTTCTATGCTGTGCACTACAAGTGAAATAAACAGAGCTTTCTGGTTTTCTGGAGAGTCTAACAGTATTCAGGTACAGAAATTGAACAAACATAAAATAACATGGCCATCATTGTATAAATTATTTTAATTATTTCATCTTTAATAAATAATCCTGCGACGTGACAAACATTGATGCTCAAATTATATATTTCAACCACTTGCAGCAATGTATTTAGCAAAAGAGTTTCCAGAGTAAAGTTGCTGGTGAAGGCAGATGTTTGTCCTCAAAGTCACTAGCGTTCGGCGTTGGTCCGGGCAAAAGAAGCAGCTCCTCTGAGCTCATTTAGCCATGGGTTTGTCTGGATCAAAAGCCATTACCACTGCAACGCTGCTGAGCGCTGGAGCTAAAGCGAAGTGACAGCGCTGTCCCTGGGGAAGGGTGAACGCGGAGGGCAACCGTAGCACAAAAACACTCTCATTCCCCCTCGCTGCAATACAAGCAGAGCAGGATAATTGCTAAATTTAACTGCTTCCCTTATTGCGCTTCTCCCGGCAGCGGCGAGGAGACTGCAGACAGGGGTAAATGAGAAATCTGTTCAGCTTATTAACTTTAAACCCCAAAGTTTTACAGAGCACTTATACGGAAATGCTCTTGTAAGGTGAACCGCAGAAAGGAAGCAAAAAGATCATTATTCTTTTAGGATATTGAGCGTTTCGTGTGCTAAGTGGACAGAGAGAGAAAGAAAGAGAGAGTTTTATTCTTTTAAAACTGATTTCAGGAGAATGGCTGTGGTTTGCACTGTAAAAATTGTTTATTACTAGAAGGGTTATAGCTGTGCATTTTTACATGAAAGTAAAAGTGTTTATGGGTCAAAAAATTTTTTGTGAATTTTACTTGCATTGTGAAAATGATTTTGCATCAGATTTAATGTTTACTTAGTTATTATTATTATTATATATTTTTTTTTTTTACGTTTTAAGCATTTTAAGTGATAGTTTTAAGTGATATACACTAAGTATTATGTTGAAAAATACAGTTATGCCTAATTTAGGACACTTGCTAACATCTGTATAAAATTGACATTTTAATTGAAATCATTGTTAATTTATTTACTTTTTAGTCACCCAGAAATTTTACATACTTTATTAATTAATATTTTTTTATTATACATTTTGGATTATATTGCTGGTATTTATTTAATATATTCAGTAAAAAAAAAAAAAAAATTGTTTATATATATTTAATATTGTGTAATTCTATAATAATAATAATAATAATAATATTAGGCCTATGTTATTCTATGTTATGTGTTTTATAACAAACTCTTTAGCGTAAAATATTTTTTTTCTTTTTTGTGATTTTTGTTATTATGTGTTCACCCGCTTCGAATGTTATCAGTCGATTGAATGGTCATTATTAGTGGTTTATCAGCTGATAGATATGGGCCAGTAGGGGCCTACTGCGCCTACTGGTAGGCTCAGAAGGCTGTTATCAACCATCCACATAATTTATCAGCAATACTAATAGAGTTCAGATCCAGATCTGTTTTTACATTACTGTGACGGCTGGGTTCAGGGTTGGGGTAGGGGTAGACGTTAATAAAATACAATTAATGGGAAATAATATAATTTAATAAATAATCAGCATAGGCTCATTCTGCATTTTGTCTTTAAAACGAACGCTGCGTGGCGGTATACACACTTACCTCCATATGAATGGATTTTCAGCTGTTATCAGTTTCTCCAGTGGCTCACCGTGTACGTCCGCAGACTTGTGATGTGGTGTAGAGTTGACAGCGATGACAGAGTTCGACTTTGACGAAAAACGGTTTCAGAACGCAGGTAAGACAAAAGCCAAAAAAGTAAATTATTGTTTTTATTGCTTTTTTAAAAACAGACGGTTGGGTTTAGGGAAGGAGGAGGGCAGGTTAATCGGTGCTTTTGAAAAAATAATGACCGTTGGGTTTAGGGAAGGAGGAGGGCAGGTCAATCAGAGCGGCCTCTGCTGGATTTACGCGAGAACAGCAGATTAACCATGTGCATGGTTGATAACAGCCTTCTGAGCCTACCAGTAGGCGCAGTAGGCCCCTACTGGCCCATATCTATCAGCTGATAAACCACTGATAACGCCCATTCAATCGACTGATAACGTTCGAATCGGCTGATGTGTTATTATTAAAGTGATTCATTATAACAGTTGACTTTATTTATGTATTATTATTATTATTATTATTATTAATGATTAATTATTTTAATTAATGGCAAATGTCACAAATAATATTTTTTTATGTTATACAATATTTTAGAAAATGATATACAGTGCTCAGCATAATTGAGTACACCCCAGTTTGAAAATGAATATGTTTCTCCATTTCTCAGTGAATATAGGCAATGTATTTTGGTGCATTAAACAAAACAGATTTATTAAACAGTTATATTTATTAAAATAATATTTTTGTCACCAAACATATTTAGAAATTGAAAGATAATACTATTCAATTCAAGCAAAATATTGCAAAAAAAATTTTTGCTTCTCTTGATTGTTCCTCTTTTTTAAATTTGTATTTAATATTTTTCTATAACATATACATTTGGGTGTGCTAGTTTTTGGAGCGTTATCGTAACTTATTTTGTTAGATGAGCTCCAGATTTGGTTTCAGTACTGACTAATCTAATGTATGATGAATCTAATGTAATGAGAGATTTGTGAGGGGTGTACTTACATATGCTGAGCACTGTAATATTTAACAAAGGAACCATTTTCACTTAATTATTACCATTAAATGCCAGAAATAAATGGCAAGTATAGCAAATGTTCAGGTTGAAATCCTGAATTAGTATTTTCTTTGTAAAATGTTCTGATCATCTAACATTGTAATTTTGTGCTCAGTTGGTTGTATTTATCTTAACAGACACTTCAAAACATCACACGATAGAAAATAAGCAACTATTTAAAGGGCACCTATGATGAAAAGCTTTTGTAAGCTGTTTGGACAGAACTGTGTGTAGGTATAGTGTGTCCACAGTCATATTGGGGTGATATAAAGACAATAAGTCTCTTTTTTAAAATTTACTGACATTAAAATAGCATCCAAATCCCTCCCATTTTGAAGCCGACCGCAACTTGACGTAGGAGTGTGGTTTCCCCGCCCACCGAATTGATTGACAGCTGCGTATTAACATGTCTCCGTAGTAACGCATATAATCATATCAACAAGACAGGACATGCACAAAGCAACCGGGAATAAAAGATCTGTTCAGCTCTCTGTGATCATCAATCATCATCAAATGTGATCAAGAGTGAGTTTCACAAGTTGAACACGTTTTTAAATCAGTGCATGTTTGTAATGAATTACAGCGATTTACTTCAGCTTTACTTCATCACCACAGCCGCGTGTCAGAACAATTATAAAAGAAGACGCTTCAATCCTGGGTTGTGGACGTTAAATCAGGTTTATTTTGTACATTAACATAACGGATATCCATACAGCAGTGGATATTAATGTGTATCCTGTCACATTTGCCATGCAAAAACAGTGCAAAGCTAAACGCACGCGCTGTCTGTGTGTGTGTGTGTCTGCTGTGTTTGTGTGTGTGTGTGCGCGTGTGTGTGTGTGTGTGTATCTCTGTGTGTGCGCGTGAACTTTGTAATGACATTGTGTGTGACTCATCGTTGCAACTCCACAACAAATACATCAAATAATCAGTGGGAAAGTTCTTACTGTAATATTTCTCACAAACGTTACGTGAGATCTGCTTCCTCCATGTCTGTCTGTTATCTGAGGCAGCCGAGGGCGGAGATTGAGGCACACTGACGGGAACGGTGGGCGCGGAGGACTAGCATTAAAGGCACAGTCCACAAAAACAGCTACAAGATGCTCCGAGCTAAACATTACAAACTTCTGAAAGGTATAATAAATAATCTGACAGGTGTTTTGAGCTGAAACTTTACAGACACATTCTGGAGACACAAAAGACTTATATAAAATCCCTTATATAAAATAAACTACGTGCCCTTTAAGGTTGACAAAACATCTTAAAGGGGATCTGTAATGCAAAAATCTTGATAAACACTTTGATTGACATTCTCCCTTTGTACGTGTCATCAGAGGGGGAAAACCCCGCCCACTAGTGACCATCTCTCCCTCATTAGCATAGGGCGTTAGTCTTGTTTTTGAATCTGCCACTATACTGACACATAGGCATTTGTAGCTCCGCCCTTTTCTGAAAAGAGCACTATCTCATTTGAATTTAAAGAGACAGTCACCAAAACGGCACAATTAGGATCAAAGCCTAAAAGGGTCAGTTTCAGAGAGTTAGAAAACATTGTTTGTGTGGTATTTTGAGCTGAAACTTCACACACTCTAGGGACATCAGAGACTTATTTTACATCTTGTATATAATAGGTCTGTTTTAAAGTGTGAAATTAATAGTAGAAGTACAGATGGCTCATTCATTTGGTTTACCTCAAAGCAGCAGCTAATTTTTTTCCCATCAATTTTCCAACCCAAACACAGGCAATGTCATCAGCACAAGCCTAAAGTACAGTCAGTGTAAAGGTCAGAGGAGTTGTGGGGACGATGATAGAGTTAGTGTTGTGTCTCAGTCTGAACAGAAAGACAGTTTTAATGAGGTTTTGCTAAAGGCTCTTCTGGCCTGAAGAAACACCACTGATGGACACTGTCAGAGAATGACAGAGAGCATGGTTGCTGGTTGCTATGGATGGTTGTCAAGGTGTTGCTACATTGTTGCACTGGCAATCCTGACTTTGAAATTGTGCCATATTTACTCAGAATTGTGAGATGAAAGGTTTGAGATGAGATTAAACCTACTTATTTATTTTTTAGTTTCTGTGGCAGGAATCGTCTTGTTTGGGGGGGTACATTTTGAAAAATATGTATATATTTTTGCTTGCAGTGTGAAAATAATTCATTACATTTTTTATTTAGTTTATTGAGATTGAGATTTTATTGAGATTTTAGTTAATTGAGATTTTACACCTAGATATAAAAGTAATGCGTTTATTTTAAACACATTTTTGAAGTAGCCTATAAAACCAGAAACAATATTTACTTTTAAAACAGTCCAATAAAACTGTAAAAAAAGGCAAAAAACTTTTTTTAGCATACAAAATTGTCTACAAAAGTAATAGAATCTGCTTAAGTTGCATTGTTAAACCACTATTGTTTCTGTACACTTTCAGTAATTAAGGTGCAGAAGCTGACACTGGGTCAATTATGTGTCAGTATCATTGAGACACAATTGTAATTTTTATTAACAGTAAATATTTTCATTTTAATATTTGCCATTTTCATTTTAACTTTACCGTTCTTGTAATTTTGTTGCGTTTGTGTGTTTTTAAAATATCTATATAGTATATTTTAGTGTATCAAAAAGTGTATCTAAATTAAAAAAATTTAAAATATTTGTTTATATTAAAATCATTTTAGGGTGTCACGGTGGCGCAGTGGCTAGCACGATCGTCTCACAGCAAGAAAGTCGCTGGTTCGAGCCTCGGCTGGGTCAGTTGGCATTTCTGTGTGGAGTTTGCATGTTCTCCCCGTGTTCGTGCGGGTTTCCTCCGGGTGCTCCGGTTTCCCCCACAAGTCCAAACACATGCGCTATAGGTGTATTGGGTAAGCTAAATTGTCCGTAGTGTATGTGTGTGTATGAGAGTGTATGGATGTTTCCCAGTGATGGGTTGCAGCTGGAAGGGCATCCGTTGTGTAAAACTTATGCTGGATAAGTTGGCGGTTCATTCCGCTGTGGCGACCCCAGATTAATAAAGGGACTAAGCTGAAAAAACAAATAATAATAATAATTTTAACTAAAAATATATCTATATTTTTGTTTAAATATGTTTCGGGTAGCTTTTATTTTAAGCAACATACTCATAGTATTAGTCAAAAAATAATACATCTGCTTGGGTGTCCAGTAGTATTTTTTTATATTGATATACATGTAGATTGCTTTCTGCATGCTCCTGTACATGACAGATTTATAATGATTTGCTGTTTTCTTTAGCAGAAGATCTGCATTTGTGTATCTGTACTTCATTTGGTTTTATTTTTGGCAGTCATGGAGAACAGCTGAATAGATTGTATGTTGATTCTCTCTCTCTCTCTCTCTCTCTCTCTCTCTCTCTCTCTCTCTTAGACAAGCTCTAAAGTCATTGCATAATGCTCATAAAGCAGAGCTCGCTGTAAAACACTTACATAAACCCCGGCACCAGCAGCTAGCTGTCACATAGCTTGTTATTATTTTTATGCCCAAGTTTTAAGAGTTTGGCACAAGCATAACGCAAAGGGGAAAAAAAATGCATCTGAGTGTTTGACATTTTCGTTATCCCCTGTTCTCTTGGGTTCAGAGTCGGAGCGAGTCTCGGTGGATGAACTGACGAGGCCTGGTTAATTAAACTCTTTTAACTGCAGCCCCACTGCGAAATCTCCATTACAACGCTAAACGCCTCCCTCTCTCTTTTTAGACAGTAAAATCCCATTGGAAAATTAAATCAATAGCTTATGAAAGCCAACACAGTTTCTTGTACACTTTTTCACTTTCATCTCAGGAGAAATCTTTGCAACTTAATGCAAGTTCGTCAAAAAAAATAAATAAAAATAGGCCATTTAGAGTAACTCTCAGCTGTTCTTGAAAAATAAAAGATAAGAAACCACAGTGTTTTAGAGAACAGCGTACTATAAATGGAGCAGGTCAGATTGAAAAACACTCTACAATCAGCATAATGCACTTCAGACATCTTCAGACTCTGGGTTTTGGGGAAACTGTAGCTTGTCAAGTTGAACGCTACTCATATTTTTAAGGGTTTAAGGATTTAAAAAAAAAGTATCATACAGACGCAAACATTTAGTGAATTGAGAATTGTTTCACATAGAAGTTTTTCACAAAAGAAATGGAAAGTGACATTTATTTAAATGTGAAATCAGTAGTAGAAGAAAATGCAATAATAGTTTTCATGTAAAACATACTCCAATATGGATGGATGGGCAAAGGGATGAATGGAGAGATGGATAAATGGATGGGGAGTAGGGCTGCACGATTCTGGTTAAAATGAGAATCACGATTTTTTTTGCTTAAAATCAAGATCACGATTTTTCTCACGATTCTGTAGATGTAAAATAAAGGTTAATATGAGTAGGCTACTATTATTGTTATTTCTCAAACATATGGTAAAACAACAATAATAATATTAGGCCCATGTGTAGGTCTACTGTTGGATACAATGCTCAATTTTGTATAGACTTGGAACAGACTTTAAATCTGTCCTGGTTGCTAATTTACAATAAAGTGATTACATCAGAATACAACTGTTCATAATTCTAAAGTTGAATTATTATGTTTGAGACATATGCTTGTCATTTGTCATTGACAACATTATTAGACCATTTTTTTCACTGGCAAAATGAGACATTTGCCATCATCAGATTCGCTCTTGCATTATATTCAACATTATATAGGCTAAAGTAGTTATACTGACAGTGTAAACATTTATTTTCATGCACAACACTTTGTGTTCGCTATAATAATATAACTTATAACTAACCAACTACAATAAGATAACTTTAAAATGCGATATGATCATTTAAATGATGTGTGCGCCGATTTCACTTTCACTTCCGAGTGCGACTCCTGGCCACTGTGAGAAAAAAAAAACACATTGGCGGGCATGTGTGCGTCCTCTCGGAAGTAAACATACAGCTCGCGGTCAGCTCATATGTGATTTCGCGGCCACGAATACATCATTACATTACATTACATCCGTCTTTCGGATGAGACATTAAACTGAGGTCCTGACTCTCTGTGGTCATTAAAAATCCCATGGCACTTCTCGTAAAGAGTAGGGGTGTAACCTGGCCAAATCCTTCCATAGGGCCTTACCCATCATGCCCTCCCAATCATCCCCATCCACTGAATTGGCTGTATCACTGTCTCTCCACTCTACCAATAGCTGGTGTGTGGTGAGCGCACTGCCGCCGTTGTCCTGTGGCTGCCGTCGCATCATCCAAGTGGATGCTGCACACTGGTGGGTGTGTGGAGAGACCCCCCTCATGATTGTGAAGCGCTTTGGGTGTATGACCATACACAATAAATGCGCTATATAAATACACATTACATTACATTAAGACAGAAATGACATTTCTGGGTGAATTATACCTTATAAATACAGTATGTGTCACTTTCAACGCCATTTGGAGGTGTCCACGTGCTGGGAAGACCTGTGCGACTGCCTTTACGGTTCTCTCCTGACCTTGAAAATAATTGGCTAAATCGTAGAAAAGCTGAATTAAGATCGTGTGTAGGGTCGAATCGAGATCGCAATCTTTTTTCGATTAATTGGGCAGCCCTAATGGGGAGGTGGATGGATGATAGATGAATGGATGGTTGGACGTATGGATGGATGGATGAATGGACACAGGAATGGATGAACAGGTGGATGGCGTGGATAGAATGGTAGGATGACAAAATGTCAGGTGGGTGGGTGGATGGATGGATGGACGGAGGGGCAGATGATTGGACGGAAGGGTGGACTAATGGAGAGGTCAATTTATGGATGGGCGAAGGGACGAATGAAGAGAAGCATGTATGATTGGGTGGACGGACAGGACCAGAAGGATGGAGACAGGGATTGATAGACGGACAGATGGATGAACAGATGGATGGATAGACGGGTGTATGGATGGATGGGCGAAGGCACGGATGGAGAGATGGATGGTGGGGAGGATGGATGGACAGGAACTGATGGATGGACATAGGGATGGGATGAATGGATGGATGGATTGATGGATGGAGGGATAGAAGGAGAGATGGATGGACAGAGGGGTGAATGAAGACGCTGATGGATGCATAGAGGAATGGACTTTTGGTTGGATAGAGGAACGGATGGATGGACATAGGGATGAAATAGATCGATGATATATCTATGAATAGATCGATAGAGGAATGGATGGACAAATGGTTTGATGGAGGGGTGCATAGAGGAATTAATGGATGGAGGGGTGGATGGACAGGTCTATGGATGTCCATGTGTCCCTTGGAGGGATGGATGGATGAACTGATGGATGGACGGATATATGGATTGATGGATGGATGGACAGATAGATGAATGAATTGCTTTGTGTGTTTTCAATTTCACTCGTGTCTAAAGCAAAAGTGACTAGCATCAAAGGCTTAAACCAACAAACGGTCAACAGCTAAAGCAGTGTTTGTCAAGAGGAAACAACTAATTCCATTTCCTTACCAAGTGTGCTATATAAAATACAGGTTTCTCAATTTCCATCTATAAGTGAATGTTATATATTCAGCATTTTATTGCCTTTTTAAGTCTCAACAATAACGATAAAGCGCCTGCGTGCAGATCTACCCAAATGAAGATAGACGTCTAATAAATTTGCCAAACTCTGCAGCTAAACTGCTCTCTATCTTCACTGACAGTCCAAACGGCGGAGGAAAATGTTTATGCAGAACAAACTATAGACGGTGTCCTTCTTCTCGATTTCATGGCTGGCGAGTGTGACAGGTACTGACGCTCAAGTATGATTGATGGCCACTGGATTGAACAAAGCAATTAAGTCCAAAAGAGAAGAAGTTGTTTTGGGGGGAGGGAATGTGGCGCTGGAGTTTTAATGACACACGCTTTTCAAAAGGTCTGTTAAAACTGTTAATGAAAATTGATGATGCAAAAAGATGGGGAGACAATTGCAAAAAGATGCCACAATGAGCTGATGGTCTCTATTCAGAAAAGTATGCAACAATCACTATTACTAATAAATACTATTATTTAATTACTTACTGAATTTATGAAAGCTACACTTGAGAATGCTTTACAAGAAACTACTGTTTAGGGACCGAGCACCAATCTTCTTCTTCTTCTTTAGAATGAATCACACTTTTGAAGGTCTAAACATGCTTGAAAACTCACAAAACTTTGCACACACACACCAGGAGTGGTGAGTGATGTGCGTTTGATATGGGTTTCTGAATTGGGTGTGGCAAAATGGCTCAACAGCATCACCTATGCACATTTAACAGAGTAGCCCCCGAGCTGCATTTCACGCACACATACAAAAATTGGCACACACATTAAACATGCCAATGCCTACAAAAAAGTCTCTTGGAGCAAAATTCGAAACCCAACAGGAGGTCAGATATTTTTAACTTCTTCTGCCAGAAAAGTGCAGTTTTTGCCATTTCCAGGCGTTTTTGTCAAGATCTAAAATTTTCGTCGAAGGGGGTGTCCGTGGCGGCCTCACAAACTTTGATGTTTCAGGAAGTTGTTATAACTCATGCATGCATTGTCTGATCTGCCTCAAAGTCCACATGTTTGATAAGAGACAGTCATAGCGCCACCTACTTGCAACAAGAAATGACATGTTTTACACTGTAACAAACTCTTATCAGATCATAACCAAATCTTTTCAGTGTAACCCAAAGACCTTTGTGATGTTAAATTGGATGGATGGGCGAAGGCATGGGTGGAGAGATGGTTGGTGGTGTGGATGGATGGATGGATGGATGGATGGATTGTAGGACAGGAACGGATGGATGGACACAGGGATGGATGGATTGAGGGACGGAGGGACAGATGATTGGATGGAGGGACAGATGGATGGACGGACAGATGGATTAACAGATGGCTTGTCGAAGGCACGGATGGAGAGATGGATGGATGGAGGGATGGATATACAGGAACTGATGGATGGACATAGGGATGGGATAAATGTATAGATTGATGGATGAACAGATGAATGGATATATGGGTGTATGGATGGATGTGCAAAGGAATGGATTGAGAGATGGATGGAGGGATGGATGGAGGGATGGATGGATGGACAGGAACAGATGGATGGACACAGGGATTGAAGGATTGAGGGATGGAGAGGCAGATGATTGGATGGACGGACAGACGGATGGATGAACAGATCGATGGATAGATGGGTGTATGGATGGATGGGCGAAGGCACGGATAGAGAAATGGTTGGTGGTGTGGATGGATGGATGGACAGGAACGGATGGATTGACACAGGGATGAATAGATTGAGGGACGGAGGGGCAGATGGATGGACAGACAGAGGAATGGATGAAAAAAGACCTTTTGACAAAGACCTTTGTGATGTTAAATTGTGAGATCTAGAGTTTTTGTCGAAGGGTGTGTCCGTGGAGGACTCACAAACGTCAGTGTTTCGCAATGGGGGAGGAAGTACTTATAACTCATCCACACTGCCTGAAAATTCACGTTTGATGAGAATTCTCTCCTGGAGACATCTACATGCAAATATTGAGTTACAATCATAGCGCCACCTGCTGACAAGATAAAGTTTGGCATAAATCTGTGATTGTTCTCAGCTTTTTTTTTACATTTATCAGATTAAATTATTATTGTCCTCTGTTCTCTGTCATCCTGAGGCCACCGGGTGGCGATAATCCGGGGTGCGAGGTCCCTTTCATCGCTGCTTGCAGCTTTATTTTGTAATTGTACTTGTAAATAATCATTTGCCTTTTTTTTGCAATTAACTGCAGACTTGATTATTAATTTCTGAGTGAATATTGATTCTGCATGTTTTAGAAAAAGCTTAACTGTTGATCCAAAATGAGCAGTTAACAACACAAAATGAGCAGGCTTTTTTACACTGAAACAAATCCTAAATGCACTCCCTTTGGCCTCAAAATTAGAAAATGGGCCATTTAGTGTCAAAACAACCTCATTTTATAATCATCCTCTTCTCCAAATTTTTGATTTTGTTAATATGCTATCTGAAGACAAAATAGGGATGAAAGCTTGAATATTAAAGCTGATGGCTGTACATTTTCTGAGTAATCTGCTATTTTGTAGAGGGGTCAAAATGACAGTTTTCATCACAGCCAACTTACAGGCAGTTAAAAAAAGGCTGGAGAAAGATGGCAGTGTCATTATGCTATTTTTACACTCAGAGTGAACCTAAGAGTGAAATCCAACAATCTTTGTTATTATATGCCAATGGTAATTGTTCAAAAAATGGGGGGAAAAGTATGTTATCTTGTATTTTCATGCCTGTAACTGAAGGAATATTAAATGCATTGCAATATTCTTTTAGATTACTGTTCTCAACAAAATTGTCTTTCAGTTTCTCTGTCTGTTAAAGTCCTAAATGGTTCATTTCCAAAGATTTGGTGTATATTAATGTTGCTTTAAGAATAAAATGGAAAATTGTGCATATTTTCAAAATGATCAAAAAATAAATGTGGGTAATCTCTATTTTTGATTTCATTTATTCATTCATTTTCCTTCGGCTTAGTCCCTTTAATCATCAGGGGTCTCCACAGTGGAATGAACCGCCTATTTTTGATTTCCATCGCATTTAATATTTTGACTTTCATCCCTATTTTTGATCAAAAAGTTTTTGTTTTTTAAGATGATAGCACATGAACAAACAATGTTAAAATTGCTGAACTTTTTTTTCTTAATTT
>CAIGQV010019356.1:98890-115531 GCA_903798115.1 Danio jaintianensis
TCTATCTATCTATCTATCTATCTATCTATCTATCTATCTATCTATCTATGTTTTTTTTCTGTTTGTCATTGTCTGTCTTTCTGTATGCCGTTCTGTCTGTCATACTATCTATAATGCTGTTTTTCTGTCTGTCATTATGTCTATTTTACTTTTTCCTTATTTTTATTTTATTTTTTTACTTTTTGCCATTCTGTTTGTCATTCTATCTAGCTTTCTTTGTTATTATCTTTTTCTCTATCTTTCTATCTGTCGTTCTGTCTACCATTCCATATGTTGTTTTATATGTCATTTTATTTTTCTATTATTTTGTCATTCTGTCTGGCATTGTTGGTCTGATTGCTGATTGTTGGTCTTTCTTTCTTTCTTTCTTTCTTTCTTTCTTTCTTTCTTTCTTTCTTTCTTTCTTTCTTCTAAAAGCATGAATAAGATCAGATCTTTGACTCTTGATGATTTGATTAACGAGTCTGTGATCTGTGTTTTACGGGATGAAAGGCTAATTATACTATCTCTATAAATTCACATTATAAATCGTTTGTGTGTGTGTGATGATTTTCCTCTGTGCTTTTGTGAAATGTGTGAGCTTCTTCCTCTAGAGAGATTTCTCCACTCTCTCTCCAAGCACAGAATCATTGCAGCTTGTTCGTCTAATTGAATATTCAATAAGCGTTTAGGCCACTCGCCGAGGTGTGCATTGATTGAAAACATCCAATAAACAGATTCGCTTCAGCCCAACCACAGATATTCTCCTCTTCTCACTCTCAGACGCATCTCTGTCTCTCTTACAGAATCTGTCGACCGGACTGTAAAAATATTAAGTAAATACAGTCTTAAAAAAAAATGTCTGATTATAAATGCATGCACCCATTTTCATTTAGTTTAAACTGATGTACTATAAAATGAGTTTAAAAGATGAACAGTATATGCAATAAAATGCATTATGTTTATATTGTTTATGCTTATATTGTTTACATTGTTTTCAATTTATACTGGCATATATTATGTCGTTTTGAGTGTGCTCCATGCAGGTGAGTGGGTTTGACAAACCACCCGTAGGATCCACTCTTTCCTCTCTTTATGCACCAGGCACTTTTTTTGAAACACTTCCATGTTTTCTATATTTGTTTGTATAGCTAATGTTTATATATATTTATTATATATATATTGTTCTATTTTCGGATGGCACGGTGGCTCAGTGGTTAGCACTGTCGCCTCACAGTAAGAAGGTCGCTGGTTTGAGTCCTGGGTGGGCAGGTTGGCATTTCTGTGTGGAGTTTGCATGTTCTCCCCGTGTTGGCGTGGGTTTCCTCTGGGTGCTCCGGTTTCCCCCACAGTCTAAAAACATGCGGTGCAGGTGAATTGAGTAAACTAAATTGGCCATAGCATATGAGTGTGTGTGAGTGTGAATGAGTGTATATGGGTGTTTCCCAATACTGGGTTGCATAAAATCCACTGCATAAAACATGCTTGAATTATTTGGCGGTTCATTCCGCTGTGGCGACCTCTGATAAGTAAGGGACTAAGCCAAAGGAAAATGAACGACCGAATGAACGAATGAATGAATGAATGAATGAATGAATGTTCTATTTTCTTTTTTTCATATTTGAAGTTTTATTTTTATGTTTATGTTTTATATTTGTTCTTATTTTCTGTAGCTATAATTTCTATTTCTATATCTAAAATGTTCTACTTATTTCATAATTTTGAGTCTTATTGATATTATTTTTGTTAGTTTTTTTTTGGAGTTCACGAGCAGTTGTAAAAGCATTTCACTGCATATTGCACTGTGTATGACTGTGTACATTTTCTATTTGAATTTAAAATATAGTGGCCACAATGTCATTTGGCTTGATATACTGAGACAAAAATGGACAAACAATATAAAAAAATAAATACACAATATACATTCACTCATTCATTTTCTTTTTGGCTTAGTCCCTTTACTAATCTGGGGGCGCCACAGCGGAATAAACCACCAACTTATCCAGCATATGTTTTACGCAGCGAATGCCCTTCCAGCCGCAACCCATCACTGGGAAACATCCCATTCACACACATACACTACGCACAATTTTAGCTTACCCAATTCACCTATAGCACATGTGTTTGGACTGTGGGGGAAACTGGAGCACCCGGAGAAAACCTACACGAACACGGGGAGAACATGCACACAGAAATGCCAACTGACCCAGCCGGGGCTCGAACCAGCGACCTTCTTGCTGTGAGGCGATAGCGCTACCCACTGCGCCACAGCGCTGCCCACACAATAAACAATCTTTACAAAATATTTAACTATAATTTATAAATAACTGATATATTAAAAATGTCCCATGAAATTACATTGTTTTTTATTTTTTTCAGATGTTAGTGTTAGTGTTGTTCCTTTTTAAGATATCTATAAGCTAGTGTGCTCCAAAACAGTGACAAAATTTGTGTTTAGAAGATACAAAACTGATATAAGCGTGCAAAGCTTGTAGTTTGTCACTCAGTGGATCAACAGTTTTATTCATGTCAATCCATACTACAGTTTCTCATCAAATCTTCTGACCAATCAAATGCTCTCTAGTGTCTGACATGCGCCACCCCCTCGCTTCTTATTTGCTTTCCATGTGATGCGCTTGAGCTTAACCACTCTCACTGGCAGAGTGCTGATAAAGCAAAACGCTATTGGCTGTTTTTTTTTTTTAAAGGGGAGGAGCTACTCTATGTCCCGCCCTCTTTTCAGTTGAGATTACGTCAAACATCGCATAAAAATGCAAATTTCAAAGCACTTCACGGGACCTTTAAATAACTCTTATAAAACATCCACAGAGAAAACGGGGACAAAGCTAATCATGTAAATCACACAGAATCATAACGTCTAGACCAGAGAGTCTCTGCGCTTCTAATAAGTGTTATTTTAGTTGTTTTGATATGAACGCCGCTATTGTTCGCGCTCCTCTGGGAGAAACGACATTACCTTGAAAAACGTTTTATCCTGCCTGCGTCGGGAAGCCGTAGTTTCTGCAATCCTCTTATCGTTCTTGTTGAGGCTTTCAGAGGGGTTTCTGTAGGCAAAGACAATATTCCCCAATGTCTGCAACATCTTTTGTCAAAGCACTGTAACACTTATTTAAAAAAAATAAAATAAAAATAATAATAAAAAAGAAACATGCTTTTTCTTGAGAATGTTATAATTTAAGTGGAATAAACATGGGTTTGCCTGAAGGAGATGCAGGCTGATATTCCTTTGAAATCATCTAAGCAGACTTTCAGAAAGCATTCAATTGTGAATTTGACTTTTTTTGTCTTCCTCTCTCAGACTCAACCAGCTTTCTGACTAGTCCTTTAATAATGTCTCTTTCAGAAAAGCCCTATTGTTGTTTTTGTGCCGTTTCTCCATCGGATTCTCTTCTGTTTCTTCTCATTAGCATTTTAGAGGAAATTATTCTGATGGATCCAGGGCCAAATGTACCAAAGATGGCATTTCTTAAAAATTGGGATTTGATTGCCTTAGCGGGCTTTTGAATGGGGGAATTATGAAGGAATAAAGTTATTCGACTTCGGCAACCTTGTCTGTCTGGCGGCCACTGAACCGTTTATCTTCCGCTTTTATTGTTCATTGCTCATTAGTCTTGATTTAATTTTCATATCCGCTGCTCACAAAGTCAAATTAAATAGTAGTGTGGTTTCTCTCTCTCTCTCTCTCTCTCTCTCTCTCTCTCAGATGTTGAATTAGGTGTAACGGAAAGCACTGGGAGTATTACGGTTCAACTATTGGTGGAGGCAATGCATATATAATTTATTTTTCTCTTTCTTAAAGGAGTAGTTGAACCAAAAATAAAAACGTTTACATTTTTGTTGACCCTGTCTCTCAAGCTCATCCAATCATATGACTTTAGATTTATTCATTTTCATTTATTTGAAATGTAATCATTTTTCTGAAGATTTATTTATTTATTTATCCATTTATTTGTCATCTGTTCATTTATTTTTTAACAATTTATCGTTTACAGCTTATGCATTTATTATTTTAAATGTAATTACTATATTGCGTTAAATTCTATATTAAATTCTATCATATTTTATTGAACCACGCTATTTTAGATTTTAACTATATATTTTTAATCAAAAAATTATTTATTTATTTATGTATCTATTTATTTATCTGTTTATTTATCATCTATTTATTTATTTGTTTGTTGATGTAAAAAATATCAATGAGCAAGCTGGAATAGCGTCCAGCTTCTTCAGCCTCCAGCGCCTAGACTGCAGCTCTGAACAGGAAGTTTGGCCAGATGAAAAATGGTTGTGCCCAACAGAGCCTAGTTTCTCTCGAGGTTTTTTTTTCCCTTCACTTCGTCAATTGGTGAAGTTTTTTTTTTTATTGAACCACGCTATTTAGATATTAACTGTATATTTTTAATCTATAATCTATTTATAAATCATTTATATACATATTAGTTTGTTTGTTTGTTTGGTGACAACTTAAAATATTTTATCAAATAAAGTGAATGAGTAAATTTATGAATTAATAATAAAATAAATAGAAATGTAGATTTAAATAAATAAATGCATTTGATTATTTAGTTTCTAATATAACTGTACAGTACAGTTTGTGCTTGGAAGAGAAAAAAAACAACAACAAAGGTCTAAAATATTGAAAATTCTAAATGAAATGTGCAAGTACATTTCCTGCTAGGCCTGTCACGATGTATGTTTTGTCGTACAATATATTGCACCAAAATATATTGTGATAAACAATATTATTGTCATTTTAATACCATGTTATGCCATTCATTACAGTATATAATGCCAGAATGAAAATATAATAGCACCGTAATGCAAGTACACTCTTCCAAAGAACACATAATGTTTTATTCTTAAGAATATTTCATTTAATTATAGTCATTTTAACAGTTTAATAATCAGGCATTGGAATCAGAATGTGAAAACACTTATCCTAAATAAAGAATAATAATAATACATTCATTCATTCATTTTCCTTTGGCTTAGTCCCTTTATTAATCAGGGGTCGCCACAGCGGTATGAACCACCAACTTATCCAGCATATGTTTTACACAGCAGATGCTCTTCCAGCTGCAACCCATCACTGGGATACACCCATACACTCCCATTGACACACATACACTACGGACAATTTAGCTTACCCAATTCACCTATAGCGCATGTCAAGTCAAGTTTATTTATATAGCGCTTTTCACAATGTCAAAGCAGCTTAACATAGTTCTAGTAAAGTCCAGATTTCAGAGATGGAGTTCAGTTTAGTTTAGTTCAGTGTGGTTTAAATTTCACTGCTGAAAGTTCAAACACTGTAGAGCAAATCCACCGAAGCACAGCTCCACAAGTCCCGATCCGAGCAAGCCAGTGGCGACAGTGGCGAGGAAAAAAAACTTCACCAATTGACGAAGTGAAGGGAAAAAAAACCTCGAGAGAAACTAGGCTCTGTTGGGCACGACCATTTTTCATGTGGCCAAACTTCCTGTTCAGAGCTGCAGTCTAGGCGCTGGAGGCTGAAGAAGCTGGACGTCCATCGTGGAGAAGCTGCAGGTGTGAGTAGGGCACCGGCAGGCGGTCAGGTTGGCCCGCAGGATCAATGTGGGGACTCGTTTATCACAGTGGTCATTCAGGAATCAGTCTCATGCACTCCATTTCTCCATGATGACCACAGCATCAGCTCGGGATACGACCTGGTCCAGGATTATGGATACCATGTCTTTGGACTGTGGGGGAAACCGAAGCACCCGAAGGAAACCCACACCAACACGGGGAGAACATGCAAACTCCACACAGAAATGCCAACTGACCCAGCCAAGACTCGAACCAGCAAAAAAGTGCAAGATAAAAAGTTACAGAGGCTGCAATATCTGCTACCAGATCTATTTTCAGTATCAGACACCCACATGAAAATATACTATAGTAATTTATAGTAATCACTGTAGTGTTTTTTTTTAACACTGACACTTCTAATAGAGATAGAGCAGTTGCACAATCAGCTAAAATGTTGCTAGAATTAGTTTTTATATATGGGCGATATATACTGCATCACCAAAAATGATTGAGCTTTTGTCCATGTGTTGTGCGATCAGTTATATATTGATTATTGTGACAGGCCTAATTCCTGCACTACTGTATTTGATGGCACTTTACACTTCATCCTAGTCATATACTGTAAAAACTAAAAGTGTACATCTGAAAGGGAGTTTTTGGCTGGATAAATGAGCAATATCACACTCGTAGCAGTGCGATATGGCTGTATATCAGCACTGGTTGGAGGCGTGCCTTAGCGTCCCACCAGTGCTGATATACAGCCATATCGCACTGCTACGAGTGTGATATTGCATTTATACAACAGTTTGACGGCACAATCGTGTATAAAAGAAAATCAAACACGGAGAGTCTAAAAACCCTTTTGTAAGAGGAACTACTTTCTTCCGCCATTCATTCATTCACATCTGCAGCTGACGTCAGAACAGCAGAAACCGTTGCTCATTCACCAACGTCACTTTAGAGCTAGTATTTAAATGATTCTCTAGCGTAATGTCTAAAGTGATGACAAAACAGGTGATTTTGCTGACATTTTAAGATTATAAGACTGAACGTGACATGAAATGCCATCAGTCTACAGAGATATCTCCCTACAGTATTACAGTCTATTACAGTCTACAGTATTTCTCTGTTGCAATTGGGATATCACAATAATTAACCCCCCAAAAAAGCAGCGCAATCACTACCAGATTGCTGTTGTGTTTGCGATAAGGAGCTAAACACATGCGGGCATTTCTTCTTTCTTTCTGCCAACACAACACACATTCCTGATATGCGAGTCCCATCTCACACTCAATACACTACAATTATATGGTATAAATACAGCACTACAACATACAACTGAGAGAGATCGACATAGAATATCACTTACCAGTTTAATAATGATTTGATCAGCTGTAGTTAGAAATTACGCTGTATTTTTCCTCTTCTAAGGGCTTATTATAGTCCTGTCGCCATCTTGTGGATAGACAACGTCAACCGTCTTTGCTCAGTATGGCAGGCTAATGGCCGCCGACGCGCTGTCTCTCAGAAATCATAAATATTTAAAATAGGCACTATCCTTATAAATAAACTGCATAGTTGCAATCTAAACAACTACATTCTCCACTAAAAAAGCCTCAAAAGTACATTATGTTGTCCAACAGCAGCAATATTTGTCAAACTGTAAAGTGTCCTCTGCTTGTCGCTGTATGTGGGCGGAGTAATACACAAGGGTGAAG
The DNA here is from genome assembly GCA_903798115.1 of Danio jaintianensis. Classification (NCBI taxonomy): domain Eukaryota; kingdom Metazoa; phylum Chordata; class Actinopteri; order Cypriniformes; family Danionidae; genus Danio; species Danio jaintianensis. Next base: position 106,156 of record CAIGQV010019356.1, read on the forward strand.
GGTGAAGAGGTGGGTCTAGTGCTGTTACTGGCAGAATATCGCACGGCTATCAGCCAATCAGATTCAAGAACCAGACAGAACTGTTCTATAAAGATATATATGTGTGCGTGTGTGTGTGTGTCTTTGTCTCATGTGAGCAGCAGGGCAGACGTGCTTCTTTAAGACAGACCAAATGAGCCAGCAGTTTATGAGGCTTGTATTTTTTGTCGAGAATAATTCACAAAACCCCCCTGGTGAATAAAGGAGCATGGGTCAAGGGTATTTTGGAAGCCGCTTTCTCTTCCCACTTTGGCCCGTTTGCCTGTTCAGCTTGACAGACTGAAGGAGGAGAGGCGACGTGTGCTAAAATCAGAGGCTAAACACACTGGAGCTGTTTGAAGGTCAGCGGAGAGATCTGCCAATGAGACTGAACATTAATCACTGAATGATTCCTCACTGCAGACATGCTCATATCTCCTCCAGCGGAGAACACACACACACACACACACGCACGCACGCACTCTTACACAGACGATTAGCCATTTTTACTCAGCTCTCAGAGTTGTTGAAGTTATCAAGTACAAGGTTATTGAAGTGTATCTCCTGGATATACTGATGCTAGTGTGTGTTTGTGTGGTCTTTGTGTTTGTATGTTTCTCTGTGTGTGTGTGCGCATGCGTGTGTGTGTGTCTGTAGTTTTTTTGTAGTCTGTGAGAGTGTGTGTTTGTGTAATCTCTGTGTATGTGTTTGTGTAGTCTTTGTGTAGTCTCTGTGTGTGTTTGCATGTGTGGTCTGTGTGAGTCTGGGAGAGAGTATGAGAGTGCGTAAAGTCTTTGTGTGTGTGTGTGTGTGTGTCTGTTTATGCACTTGTGTTTGTGTGTGGTCTGTCTGTCTGTATGAATGTGTGTGTGTGTGTAGTCTGTGAGAGAGTATGTGTGTGTGTGTGTGTGTGTGTGTTTATGCACGTGTGTGTGTGCGTGTGTGGTCTATGACTGTGTAATGTGTGTGTGTGTGTGTGTGACTGTGCAATGTGTGTGTGTGTGACTGTGTAATGTGTGTATGTGGTCTGTGTGTGCGTGCGTGTGTGGTCTATGACTGTGTAATGTGTGTGGTCTGTGTGTGTGTGCGTGTCCAGCAGTAGCAGCTGCTCTCAGGCCTGTTGTCAGTGGTTTGTAGAGCCGGTGATGTTCATCAGTTGTGTTGTCGGGTCACCTTGAATATTGTTTTATGTAATGCGAATGGATTCAACACCCCGGTGCCTCTCACACACACACACACACACGCACACACACACAGAGAAAACACTGCAGGGTTAGAATATCTGCGTCTCTGAATATGAAATGAGCTGATTTGTATGACTTTCTGGATGTGAATGAGCAGCGCTGATGGAGATTTCTCTGGTTCTTTTGTTCATCCATCATAACCACACGATACTGATTGAATAATATGATAAACCAGTCATGACTGTGGTTAGTGATGAATCAAGAATCTCCTCATGCTTTTATTTTGCTTTATTATGTCTTCCTTTTTAATACCTCAGAAACAGTTTATAAAGTACAACGTTAACCTATACTTAAAGAGTTAGTCATGATTTACTCATCCTTAATTTGCTCAATTAATTTGAGTTTCTTCCTCTATGTACAAAAGAAGATATTTTGAAGAATGTTGGTAATACCATGGAAGTCAAAGGGGATAAACAATGGTTTCTAAAATATCCTCATGGTATTTGTCATGCTTTTATTTTGCTTTATTATGTCTTCCTTTTTATTCATTCATTAATTTTCTTTTCGGCTTAGTCCCTTTATTAATCTGGGGTCGCCACAGCGGAATGAACCGCCAACTTATCCAGCATTTGTTTTACGCAGCGGATGCCCTTCCAGCTGCAACCCATCACTGGGAAACATCCATACACAGTCATTCACACACATACACTACGGACAATTTAGCCTACCCAATTCACCTATAGCGCATGTGTTTGGACTTGTGGGGGAAACCGGAGCACCCGGAGGAAACCCACGTGAACACGGGGAGAACATGCAAACTCCACACAGAAACGCCAACTTACCCAGCCGAGGCTCGAACCAGTGACCTTCTTGCTGTGAGGCGAACGTGTTACCCACTGCGCCACCATGCAGCCCCCTTTTTAATACCTCAGAAACATTTTATAAAGTACAACGTTAAGCTATACTTAAAGAGTAAGTCATGATTTACTCATCCTTTATTTGCTCCAATTCATTTATGTTTCTTCCGCTAAACACAAAAGAAGATATTTCGAAGAACGTTGGTAATACCACAATATTGTCACAATGGAGATCAACAATGATTTGGTTTCTAAAATATTCACTCTTGTGTTCATTAGAAGAAAGAAACTCATACAGCCCTGGAACAAATGGACGGTTAGTAAACAAGGACAGGATTTGAAGCTTTTTTTTGGCAATGTTTTTACTGAATTGTCATTAAACACATGCAGCTTTGGCGAGTATAGACCTCTTTCAGAAGCATTAAAAACTAACAGTAGTTTATATATACTGTATTAAAGTACTATGCAAGTGCATTTTGGCCATCAAAGCTGGTCTCTTTAGATCTGAGTATGTATTTAGAGTCTTAAATGTATACAAAATTACATAAACACACACACACACACACACACACACACACACACACACACACACACACACACACACACACACACACACATACTTGTATACATTACATGGTTTACTGGGACACTCCATAGGCATAATGTGTTTTATAATGTTAACACCAGTTATTATATGGCCTTTATAATTAAATTAATTATTAATTATTGGCCTTATAATTATTCAAATTAACAATATGGCCTTAATTTTAAAAGACCACGTTAATATTTTTGATTGTTTTGAATTACAGAGACACCTTATGGTGATATCCAATCACACACAATGTGCTTTTTCCATTGAGAGGCACCTTTTTTAAATGGTTTTCTAATGGCAGCGAGTGTTTTGTGTGCTGTTTATGTGGCCTGCGCCAAGTGTTTCGCAGAAAAACATGCAACGTCAGTGCGTCTTTTTTCATTGTCCAATCAAATGAAAGCAGAGATGGGGTTTCTGTTGAAGTGACAGCAGTGTTTGTGTTGTCAAGATGACTACTGAGACTTTTAAAGACTTAGGAGAGACTAGTGGCCGCAGTTTTGAGTTATCCGGAACTGTATGACTTCACAAATTGATTCAGTGGTTGCCTAGCGACATAAAAAGCACAGCACACTTATTGTTTTTTTTCTTGTCAACAAAAAAGCAGTGTAATGTTGTGTGCAATACATGATTCAGTTAAGTAAATACATGTATTTATTTAAATAACATCTAATAAATAAAACATATTTACGTTTTTAGTGTGTTGAGGTATATTTAGTGTATTCTGACCTACAGTAACCTCTGATTATTTATTTCAGAGGTTACTTTAGGTCGAACTACAAAAACCATGCATATAATTTTACTTTACTTTAGGTTACTAAAGTGTTTTTTTGAATACTTACGATGATTGGCGTGAATATGCATTCACAATGGTATGAACCGTTGTAGGAGTGGTTTTATATCATTCATTCATTTTCTTTTCAGCTTAGTCCCTTTATTAAGCTGGGGTCGCCACAGCGGAATGAACCGCCAACTTATCCAGCATATGTTTTACGCAGCGGATGCCCTTCCAGCTGCAACCCATCAATGGGAAACATCCATACACTCCCATTCACACACATACACTATGGACAATTTAGCTTACCCAATTCCCCTATAGCACATGTCTCTAGACTGTGGGGAAAACCAGAGCACCCGGAGGAAACCCACGCCAACACGGGGAGAACATGCAAACTCCACACAGAAATGCCAACTGACCCAGCCGGGGCTCGAAACAGCGACCTTCTTGCTGTGAGGCGATTGTGCTACCCACTGCGCCACCGTGCTGCCACCCCCACCCCCCCTTTTTTTTATATTCTGTATTATTTTAATTATTAATATTATTATTTAAAATACAAATCAGAAAAACTTCTTTTCACTATTAAAGGACCGACCCCCCCCCCATACATCTTGATTTAATGTCCTTCAGGCGGGATCAAGCATTAATTAGGGGGGTCAGTCTCCTTCAAACTCCCTGTAATTCACACCCTGAGTCTAACTTGGCAGTTGTCACTATTCAACTTTGTGTCCCCTGTAAACCACATAAACCTGTACACACACACTCACGCATGCACACACGCACACAAACACACACACAAAACTATTTTCTGAACAAAATTACCTCTTCAAGGTAAAGTTATTGTGAGCTCCCTTGGCACAGCTTGACCTGGTTTGGGGAAAAGTTTTCTGAAATGATGTGATCATTATCATCCTGAAAAATAAAACCATTACCGATGAGTGCTTTCCAGAAGTAATGGCATAATGGATTAAACCCATGTGTGTACTTTTTAAATTCACAATCCAATCAATTCAGACAATATTGCACAGGCAGAAGCTCAGCTCAGACCAGGACAGAATCTCTAGGCCAACAGCGCTCACTCTTCTGCATTTCTCCAACATCTCTTTCACATAAACATTTCCTGATTATTTACTCTTATGTTTGTCATCCAAGATGTTAATTTCTTTATTTCTTCAGTCAAAATTAAGAAATTAATACATTTGAGGAAAGCATGCAGGATTTTTCTCCATATAATGGACTTCTGGTGCTCAAAAGTTTAAACATACAAACTCATTGTCAAAGTCATTTTCACTGACGGCCACTTCAGCATTATGGCTGTCCTCAAATGGCTGGTTGTAACTGTGAATTGTGTTTGTTCAGCTCATCTTAAATAAGTAATTTGAGCAAACAGCAAATGTAATTTTTTTAGTGTAGATTACTCCCAGATTTGGCCCAGGGGTCTTGAGTTTGACACAAGTGCTCTAATTCAGTGGTCCTCAATATTTTTATCATCCCAGACTAGTCAGCGCTTGACAATTTTACCGGGGGTGGTTGGTAGGTTGCTAGGCGACCATCAACCGTTTTCTCAGAGGATGACAAGCTGACAAAACATCACTGTCACTCTGATACAAGTTTCATTTATGGAGAAAATTACAAAGCACTGCAGTGTTTGGGTGTTCTGTGTTTGTCTGAGATAATTAGTCTACCGAAATGTGTATATTCCATACAAAGTATAAAGCTGATCGGTCAGTTCTTGTCACGTGACTCGCGGTGCGCTCATGGCATTCATTCAACTGGGTGCGTCACCTCCATTGGAAACATAGATATATACACTAGATATCGCATACGGACCCTCAGCATGCGACAATAGCGCCGCCACATTTGTACAGTGCTCCCAGGACAAACATCATTCAACCGCACTAGTCAAGACAGTGTGCCAATGTGAAGATGCTGGACTTTAGCGCTGCTTACGGGTGTAGTAACGAGCAAACAAAGAAAACAAAGCACAAAGGCAGAACATTTCATAGGTAAGATTTCGTTTTTTACATGTTACAAACTTTTGTACTCAACAAGTAACGTTATTGATGATAATACAGTCTCTTACTGCACTGACCATAAGGCAAAGTAGCACCAACTTGCACTGAATTCTAGGCTTATGCTAGTTTGTTGAATAAAATAAGCAAACAATGAAAAAGAAATATGACAACGAGACGCTTGTATTATTGTCGGCTAAGTGAACATCCTCTAAGAGTCGTTCATAACAGAGATTCATTCCCAAACGAATCGCTCCCTCTGTTAGAATGAGAAGTGAAAGCAGGAGAGGGGGTGTGTTTCAGGACATGGATTAGATCAAATTTAACAGGGAGGGAGGGTAATACATTTCCATGCACACAAACACACACTCTTGTGGTCACTCATCCATCGACGTAGAAAAGTGATGTAAAATTATAATTTTCGTAATTAAATTTTTTTTTTTTACATTTTTTTGCGTACTGACCACGGGGGAAAATTCCCGATCATAGATATATGTATATATGTGTATATCTCTGGCTCTGGATGGCCACAGTCCTCCACTGCACCTTGGTCCCGCATTCATTTCAAAGGAGCGCTACCCTGTACTAAAATGGCGGCTCTATTGACGCATTCCTTCCAATAGACAACAATAGGCCAGGCGACTAGTATAATAATCTAGTATATCTAGTATATCTAGTATATATCACAGAAATAGTATAATAATCTAGTATATATAGTATATATCACAGAAATGCCAACTGACCCAGCCGAGGCTCGAACCAGCGACCTTCTTGCTGTGAGGCGAACGTGCTACCCACTGCGCCACCGTGCATATATATATATATATATATATATATATATATTTTTTTTAATATATTTTATATATTATTATTATTAATACAAAAGCTGGTCTGATACTGGTTTCAAGAATCAAGCTTTTGTGTGTGCAGCCCACAAAAGTGAAAAGAAAATGGACACTTGTTTAATTAGGTAATTGACTTATTCCTGAGCTGGAATCATTTAGAGCCATTTGAAGCAGCACTGGAACTGCATCTTGGAAGTTCAAACCACTGAGCACATAAAAGTCCAGGGTATGGAGAGAAAAATAGTTTTTTACTAAAGAGGCGACAGTGCTAACCACCGAGCCACCTCGTCACCCTCTTTTTATTCATTCATTCATTCATTTTCTTTTCGGCTTAGTCCCTTTATTAATCTGGGGTCGCCACAGCGGAATGAACCGCCAACTTATCCAGCATATGTTTTACGCAGCGGATGCCCCTTTCAGCCGCAACCCAGTCCTGGGAAACACCCATACACTCTCGCATTCACACACTACAGCCAATTTTGTTTACCCAATTCCCCTATAGCGCATGTGTTTGGACTGTGGGGGAAACCGGAGCACCCGGAGGAAACCCACGCCAACACAGGGAGAACATGCAAACTCCACACAGAAATGCCAACTGACCCAGCTGGCACTCGAACCAGCGACCTTCTTGTTGTGAGGCCACAGTGCTAGCCACTGAGCTGCTCTATAGTTGATTTATTAGACAATAATGCACAGCAAAGGTGTAACATCACCACCAGGAACCGCATTATATTTCTAACAATTCAACAGTCAGTTATTCCTTCCGATGATGTTAACTTGAAACTTTAGCGCAGTGCTGCTGTATATCCAGTGTGGGCTGTAATGCGTTTGTCTTTGACCGTCTCGTCTCCACATGCGTCTGATCGGGATGAAAATGAGTCTCTCGCTGGCTTTTTAAATAACGCCACAGCCGCCGCCGCCTCATCATTCTTTATGACACTGATCATCTATTATGAACTCCGATATGATAAAAAATGCCTTTCCGTAGCCAATGTGCTGCTCGTTTCCAATTCTGATTTCCATGGATCTCCCTCGCCTTTAACCTTGCTTTGCTGACAGATAATAAGTTTGCCATTGAAAAGGCTGCGCATAAAGGACGTTTAAGAGAGATGTATGACTCTTCCGCCGGTGATGAAGCTTTTGGAGTGCGGGATTATATCTCTATTCATTCTCATTTATTTTGCCGCGCGCCTCATTTGAATGACTTTGGTCAGTAATTATAGCCAAGGTTATCGGTGTTGAGATGAGAAACTTTACCTTCTCCTTCATTAGCTTTATCACTTAATTCAGACGATCTTCACGCTGTGTTTCTGCTATTGTGTGTGGAGTGTTAGAGGAGTACAACAGCACTTTGGTTTTGTTTTTTTTTACTACAAAATGTGTAATGATCATTTATATATATGGGTATTTTGATATATTTTAGGTGCTACTGACTGCAGATTATGATCATTATTGTTATTGAAAAGGCATATATAAAGTTTCTTAGATAAAGAGTCATTCATTCCTTCATTCATTCATTCATTCAATTTCTTTTTGGCTTAGTCCCTTTATTAATCTGGGGTTGCCACAGCGGAATGAACCGCCAATTTATCCAGCATATGTTTTACGCAGCGGATGCCCTTCCAGCTGCAACCCATCACTGGGAAACACCCATACACACTCATTCACACACATACACTACGGACAATTTCATTCATTCATTCATTCATTCATTTTCTTTTCGGCTTAGTCCCTTTATTAATCTGGGGTCGCCACAGCGGGATGAACCGCCAACTTATCCTACATATGTTTTACGCAGTGGATGCCCTTCCAGCTGCAACCCATCACTGGGAAACATTCATACACACTCATTCACACACATACATACACTACGGGCAATTTAGCTTACCCAATTCACCTATACCACATGTCTTTGGACTTGTGGGGGAAACCGGAGCACCCGGAGGAAACCAACGCCAACACGGGGAGAACATGCAAACTCCGCACAGAAATGCCAACTGACCCAGCCGGGACTCGAACCAGCGACCTTCTTGCTGTGAGGTGACAGTGCTAACCACTGCGCCACTGTGCCGCCCCAAGAGTCATTTATACTGTGACAAACTCATATTATTAATGTCTAAATTGTCACGTGGAAAATAGTTAGTGTTATTATATTATATTACATTATTACAATTATTTTCAAATTAACACATTTATATTATAAACATCTGAATTGTTATGTGGAAAATGTTTAGTTTTTAATATTATTTGATTGTTATAATACAGTTTTTATTCATTTACATTATTTATTTATTTATTTACTTATTGATCTAATGAGTAGATTTATTACAAACAGACACTCACAACTGGAACACAGGAATCACACGTAGGAAGACAATTCACAGGGATGACGATCATGGGGTGAAGACACAAGGAATGACGTTCAATACCGGACAACGAAGGAAGCAAACTAAGGGGTATAAATACACACGGGCTAATGACACAAAGGAGAGGAACACAGGTGAAACTGATGAACATTAGGAAATGGCGGGAAACAGAACAAAGGAGCACATGATCACAACACAGAACAGACACCTGACATCTTAACAGTTTTTAATACTTTTTTTTATCAAATATATATTTTAATAAAACAATTTTTTTTTAATAAATTATATTATATTATACTATATTAGGGGCGTCACGGTGGCACAGTGGGTAGCACGTTCGCCTCACAGCAAGAAGGTCGCTGGTTCGACCCTCGGCTGGGTCAGTTGGCGTTTCTGTGTGGAGTTTGCATGTTCTCCCCGTGTTGGCGTGGGTTTCCTCCGGGTGCTCCAGTTTCCCCCACAAGTCCAAAAAACATGTTCTATAGGTGAATTGGATGAACTAAATTGTCCGTAGTGTATGAGTGTGAATGAGTGTGTGTGGATGTTTCCCAGTGATGGGTTGCAGCTGGAAGGGCATCCGCTGCGTAAAACATATGCTGGATAAGTTGGCGGTTCATTCCGCTGTGGCGACCCCGGATTAATAAAGGGACTAAGCCGAAAAGAAAATGAATGAATGAATGTATATTATATTATATTATATTATATTATATTATATTATATTATATTA
>CAIGQV010019356.1:145536-164947 GCA_903798115.1 Danio jaintianensis
TATATTATATCATATTACAGTATATTATATTATATTACAGTATATTATGTTATATTATATTATCAGTATATTATATTATATTACAGTATATTATATTATATTACATTTTATTATATCATATTACAGTATATTATATTATATTACAGTATATTATATTATATTACATTTTATTATATCATATTACAGTATATTATATTATATTACAGTATATTATATTATATTACATTATATTATATTATCAGTATATTATATTATATTACAGTATATTATATTATATTTCATTTTATTATATCATATTACAGTATATTATATTATATTAGATTATATTATGTTATATTATATTATCAGTATATTATATTATATTACAGTATATTATGTTATATTATATTATAATCCTTCAAATAAATAGAATAAGTATTTATGAAAATAAAGTTTTACATAAATTTAATTATAAAAAACCCCTGAAATATATAATATTATATTTTATAATAAAATAGATGTAATACTTTAATTTATTTACAATAATAATACTAATAATAATAATAATAATAATAATAATAATATTGTCTTGGCTAAATAACATTTATTCATTAATTTTGATTTATATATTTATTTACTTATATAATTATTAATATGGAAAAAGACTTTGGAAGTAATAATTATTATTATTGGTAATAATTATTAATAGGGAAAATATTTCATAGGAACATATATTTATTAAGAAGCTTTTAATATATATAAATAAATTAATAAATAAGTAAATGGGTAAATAAATAAATATATGTATTATGTACATAAAAAAAAATTATAGTATAATGTACATAAAAAAAAACAAAGTTTCCCATTGTGACAACTTCTTTCCCCATATACTATACAGTAGTGTATCAGCATGGCCCACTGTTCCTGCAGGTGATGTTGAAACAGGCTGTATCCAGAAGCTCTGTGTTAGTAGTGAAAGTCCACTGGAGTAAAAGTGCCGCGGGCTCTGCTGTAATATGAAAGCATCTGCGGTCAGTCGTGTCTCTCAGATCACATCACGTCTGCCGCCATGGCAACATGACCGAATGAAGACGACAGCGGCTGACAGACGATCAATAGGATCCATATCTCTGTTGTGATTAGATTCTTCTTCATTGAAGGAGGTGAAATATTGGCACAGTTCAGATGGCGGCGTCTCTTTGAGCCTTCAGGCGGACCGCCGCTTCTGACACGCCGGATTCTGGCCTTTCATTCTCCTGGGATCTCTATTAGAGACGTCATGATCATCAGGGACGAGAAGATGCTTTTTAACACTAGAACTAGCAGAGCGGCCATATCAGTCGGTCTGAATGTCATTTTTTTTTCTGTTCATATGTTCATTTGTGGTTTTAGTTGAGGTTCTAGAGTAAAGATTTGGATGTTTGTTATATATATATATATGGGCGTCACGGTGGCGCAGTGGGCAGCACGTTCGCCTCACAGCAAGAAGGTCGCTGGTTCGAGCCTCGGCTGGGTCAGTTGGCATTTCTGTGTGGAGTTTGCATGTTCTCCCCATGTTCGCGTGGGTTTCCTCCGGGTGCTCCGGTTTCCCCCACAAGTCCAAAAACATGTGGTATAGGTGAATTGGGTAGGATAAATTGTCCGTAGTGTATGAGTGTGAATGAGTGTGTGTATGGATGTTTCCCAGTAATGGGTTGCAGCTGGAAGGGCATCCGCTGCGTAAAACATATGCTGGATAAGTTGGCGGTTCATTCCGCTGTGGCGACCCCGGATTAATAAAGGGACTAAGCCGAAAAGAAAATGAATGAATGAATGAATATATATATATATATATATCTTTTTGCTGTTGACACAGTGGCTCAGTGGTTAGCACAATGGCCTCACAGCAAGAAGGTCGCTGGTTCGAGTCCCACCTGGGTCAGTTGGCATTTCTGTGTGGAGTTTGCATGTTCTCCCCATGTTGGCATGGGTTTTCTCCGGGTGCTCTGGTTTCCCCCACACTCTAAACACATGTTCTATAGGTGAATTGGATGAACTAAATTGGCCGTAGTGTATGAGTGTATATGGGTGTGTATGGGTGTTTCCCAGTACTGGGTTGCAGCTGGAGGGGAATCCACTGCGTAAAACATATGCTGGATAAGTTGGCGGTTCATTCTGCCATGGCGACCCCTGATAATACAGGGACTAAGCCGAAGCAAAATGAATGAATAATTGCAGCCGCTGAAGCTAAAAATGTAATTCAAATTTAATTGAAAAAAAGTATAATCCAACAGTTGGGTTTATCCATATTTGACCCAGCGTTGAGTTACAACAACCCAGCATTTTTTTTTTTTTTTTTAATTGTACTGGTTACATTTTTTATTAGTTATTACATCCTAAGGTTTGTTTTTATTTTACAAAGAAATCAACATAATATTGATCTACCTCAATTTTCTATCTGTATTTATCTAAAATAGCAGGTCCTGTGGTGCTACCTGTTTAACCTGTTTAACTCTTAAATATAACACTTCTCCAAACTGGACTCAACGTAAGCAATTATTCCCAACCAAAGTTGTGGAAAATATGGACAAACCCAATGGGTTGAGTTATTCTTTGTAATGAAAATTATGACCCAACTGTTGAGTTGGCCAATATTTTTTTCAACTTTGATTGGCATGTATTGGGTTGTGCTTACGTTGTGTGCGGTTAGCAGAAGTTTTTATCCGTAGTGAAAATGTTGCTTTTCAAGGCCTAAAGCAGAATATTTTCTAGAAAAACACTGTGAATTTAGGAATTGATTACTGAACTAAATGTAATATTTAACAAATGCTGCATTCTTTTAACCCAGCTTTGGGTAAAATATAGACAAACCCAAGATTAAAAAAAAAAAAAAAAAGGATTTAAAGGTGACCTATTATACCCTTTTTTACGAGAGGTAAAATAAGTCTCTGATGTCCCTAGTGTGTGCATGGAAGTTTCAGCTCAAAATACCACACAAATAATGTTTTATACCTCTTTAAAACTGACCCTTTTAGGCTTTGATCAAAATTGTGCCGTTTTGGTGACTGTCGCTTTAAATTCAAATTGAAAAGAGGGCGGAGCTACAAAGGCCTATGCCTCAGTGAGATCATCACTAGTGGGCGGGGCTTTTAACCTCTGATGACATGTAAAAAGGGAGAATGTCAATCAAAGTGTTTCTGCAGACTGTTTTTATCAAGTGTGATTATAAAAAATACAATGAATACATTTTTACTGCTGCCACACAACTGTGCTTATATCTCCTATAAAAGTGATTTTTGCATAATAGGACCCCTTTAACCCATAAATCATGATTTTTTTTTTATCAAAAATTAGGTTAAAAGAGCCCAGCATAATTTAGACTAGCGGTGGACGTTTTTGAAAACAATCCTATTCAGTCACCGCTTGAATAAATGTATATGCTATATTAGGATACTATTTCAGACACAAAATTGAAATTCTAATGAACATGAACATTAATTAATTCACTGAACACCACAGGGCATGCTATAATTGCAGATATAAATCTGAAGTAGATTACAATTCTGTAGATTTCTTTGTGAAAAATAAAATGAAAACAAAGCTTAAGATGTAATAACTAATAAAAATGTTACCACATAAAAAAAAATGCTGGGTTGTTGTAACCAAATGCTGGGTAAAATATGGACAAACCCAACTGTTGGATCATTATACTGTTGAAAAATATAATTGTGGGCGGCCTGGTGGCACAGTGGGTTGCCTCACAGCAAGAAGGTTGCTGGTTCGAGCCTCGGCTGAGTCAGTTGGCATTTCTGTGTGGAGTTTGCATGTTCTCCCCGTGTTGGCGTGGGTTTCCTCCCGGTGCTCCGGTTTCCCCCACAAGTCCAAAGACATGCGGTATAGGTGAATTGGGTAGGCTAAATTGTCCGTAGTGTATGTGTGTCAATGAGTGTGTATGGATGTTTCCCAGTGATGGCTTGCAGCTGGAAGGGCATCCGCTCTGTAAAACATATGGTTGGCGGTTCATTCTGCTGTGGCGACCCCTGATTAATAAAGGGACTAAGCCGAAAAGAAAATGAATGAACGAATGAATGAAAATGTAATTGTTTTGAATTAAATATATTATTGCATTACATGTTTGAGTTTACTGTTGAATTTGTCCATTTTATTTAATTTTATTACATTACAAAATTGAAAAAAGGTAAAAATGGTATAGATCTAACATTTTTAACCGAGTTTTGTCACTGTGACACTCAGCTGTTCCTGCTCTGTGTAAAATTAAGTTCATTCAAATGCTGAAATTGTGTTCTGACGAAGCAAACATTAGTAAAGTGCTGCTTAAAGTCTTCCTTAGAGAACGAACTCACCCAGAGATGAAAATTGCCGTCATTTGCTCATTTCATGTTGTTCCAAACCCAATATGCGGTTATTTTTCTTTTTCTGAAACATAAAGGTGGATTTTTTGGACTCCAAAAACCTTGTTTCTACGCAACAACAGGTCACAGTGACCACTTCGGTCACTCACACACAAAAAAGTGGTATGAAAGAACTCCATTTGACTTGTGCACTACATTTAAGATTTGTGACATCAGATTATACCATTTTTCACTTCTGCAGAAGCTCTGAAATGCATATATGGGGACAAGTAGTGTAACATAATGTATTACAAATACTCAAATCACTGTGATAGAGTAGTTTTTCTCAGGAATTAAGTAGTTTGTACTTATCCAGAGTCATCGGCAGGCAGTCACCGGAGTCACCCGTCACCTGAACCCGCTCATAGCCGTTCACTGTCCCCTGATTACTGATTGACTGCACCTGTTCGCACGCACGCACGCACGCACGCACACACACACACACACACACACACAGTATAAAGAGCACTCACCTTCACTCAGTCATCATTGGTCCGGATACTCACATCTAGCATCATCTCCCGATCTCTCCATGCGACTACTCTCCTGTGATCCTTCTCCTGGTTTTCAGCGATCTCCAGAGTTCTGGTATTTACCTGTATTTACTGAAGTTTACATCTTCCTGGATTTCCCTGCTTGTGTGTGTCTGCAACGGACTTCTCTGCATATTCCCTCAGACTTCCAGAATCCACAGTTAAGACTTAGTTTGTCAATTCTCAATAAACACTTGTGTGTTTTACTCATACTCCTCTGCTGTTCCTCTGTGAGACGTGACAGTTATAATTGGTACAGTTTCTTACGCCGGAATGCTTTTAAAATCCTCATACAGTCGCATGACTCAAAAATACATGCAATTTAATTATGAATTGTAATCAACATTGCATATCCTGTGACGTGACTATTGCGAATGCTCACATTGCGATATTTATGCTGTAATGATGTATTGTGCAGCCCTACTACATGTGGCCACATCATGAAACCCCCAAGGTACACACACATCTTAGCCAGTCCCTGATCTTATCAGCATCTGCCTTTAGAATCTGTGTGAATCTTCTTGGTGAAAAAGACATCTTTTGTAATATAAGCAAATGCATATGATAATTTACATTCTTACAAAAGCTATTAGTTACTTTACTTTAAAAAAAAAAAGTAAACCCATTGACTTTACTTCACTTTTATAATTCAGGGCTCGAAAATAACCTTTTTGCTTGGTAGCACCGGTGCTCCTAACTTCAAAAATGTAGGCGCACTAGACAAAATTTAGGCGCACCCACCAAAAATTATGAGCACCGTTACGTCAATTTTTATATTAACAGATTTATTGCATTTGAAATCAAAACTAACAAAAAAAATAAAAAATCTGCATGTGCTCACCGGCCCTGTACGCACTGCTTGACGTGAATGAGATGAATTCTCACGGGTGGTGTCTGATATTGTACAGATGATATTGACATAACTTAATATTTGCATACATCATCTTAATAGCAATAACGATCTTTTCATGGGCTGCAATATTAGTTTAATCTCAGTGAGTGCAAGCTCTTTTGCGATGGTGAACGCGGTACCAGTCGCACGACTGACAGCATCGTGACGATTAAATGAAGGATTAAATAATGTTAGAACGTCTTGTGCTTAAAATGTGTAAATGGTGGATTAACATTCACCACGTGATCACTAATAAGACGTGCCATTATTTGTAACTTTAGGTGGTTTCTAAATCAAATTCTGTCAGGGTTATTTTCGTTCTCTCGTATCCAGACCTTTACATTTTCAAGGCTGTAGCTCTCTGTCACCTGAACTGAGTGATTGACAGCTGATATTAACCAATCCATTCGAGTTCTGTTCTAGAGCAGTGGGCCAATCAGAAGAGCTTGAAGGCGGGGCAAGCATTGCGGGATTTGTTTACTGCAGCAAGTTGACATGTCAACTGTTTTAAAATATTCCTGAGCGCTGCGTTTGGCGTTTTTTGGTGCAAAGATGCATTCTGCATGAATTTCTCCTAAATCAGAACATTTAGCAGTGAAAACTGGTCGCACGGCAAACAATTTTATGCACTCGCACAAATGCTCCCAAATATATTTTGAGGTCGCATAGATCAAATTTCAGGCGCATATGCGACCAAAACGATCGCAATTTCGAGCCCTGTAATTATACATGACGTTTGTTTACTTAATAATTATAAGGCAACAAGTTTACCTTACCTTTTTATTTTATAAGTTTATTTTATAAGTTTACCTTACCTTTTTATTTAAGTAAAGTTAACTAAGTGCTTTTTACAGTGTACTTGAGTACATTTTCAGTGCTGTATCGATACTTTTACTGTACTGTTTTTGTTATTATGTTTATTTTTTCGTGTCTATGGTGATTGGTTAATAGAATAATTAGTCCTGTGGTTCCTGTCCAATCAAATTGCACATTGAAAAATTACAGACCGACCTCAAAAGGCTTTATAAATGCAGCAAATAAAAGTATGGACACATTAAAAGTGTTCAAAAAAAAAAAAACACACACACAGACTGATGATGAAGACGTCTCCTGTATGATGACTGAAATTCACCAATTTGCCTTATAATCGCTAAATGCACTACAGAATGTTACGTTTTCAAACACGCGCACAAACTGCATGTATTCTCTCAGAAGCTTGGTATGTGACCACCTGCTGGACACTAGTGACTTGTTATTTAAGGGTCAAAGGTCATAACCTGAGCGTTAACACATTGGCACAATTAGATTTTTTTTCCTCTTAGCTTTCACAGGTTTTGCTCCACATTAGGGCTGAACAATATACCGTTTGAGCATCGATATCGTAATCTCACATCGTAGGATTAGATTATTAAAGAATAAAACATAAAGATATTATTATTTTTTTAATTATTTATACAATGATGACCATGTTATTCTACATTTGATTGTTCAATTTCTGTACCTGAATACTGTTAGACTCCCCAGAAAACCATAAAGCACTGTTTATTTATTCATTTTTGCTTGTAATTTATTATAATTTAGATATAATTTTGCAGATGCACTGCATAGAAAAAGACCTGATCATCCCAGTTGTTCTAAATGAATGAAATTTTCCCAAATAGAGCCCTTCAAATTATCTGGTGTGAGTATATATTTATATCGCAATATATATCGCAGCAAAACAAAATATCGCAACGTCAGATTTTTCCAGTATCAAGCAGCCCTACTCCACTTGTAAATGCATCAACCTGCTTTCTGTCTGCTTATTATAGGTGCATATATTAATATAATGTACTTTCACATTAAATTAATCTCACATTTCATATTGGTAGTTCATAAATGACAAATAATTGAACTAACACTTATAAACACCCTTAAAAGAAACTGATGGCACTGATGTAAGCTGCTGTTTTAATCACCTTAAGTTATTAGGTGGATTCATTTACCCAGTGTAATACTCACTGCATACTTTTGGACGGGATACTTTTACTCGTACATTAAGGAGTGTTTAGAACAGATACTTCTACTCGCACTGCTTGTTTTGGTACTTTTACATGAGTATGGATTCGATTTTTCAGCACTTTTTCCCACCTCTGATATGGTGCATCTGATGTCTTGACATTTGGTTATGAGACGCTGGAGAGCCAGTGACATTTGATGTTATTGACGTCCGGCCTGATCTTCATCACCTGTTGCAGGACTTCAGAAGACTTCGTTTTTCATTAAACAACAAGACCGTATAGGAGAAAAAGAATGAGTCAGTCCATACACACAGCCATGAAATGAAGATCAAGAGCAGCTCAGGTGATCGGATGAGGAATGAGTTCATCGTGAGATTTTTGATTGCAGAATTTGGTTATTTGAGGTGTGTTTGACGTGACATTGTTGAAACATCTGAAAAACGAGAGGGATCTTAAACAGAACATTTTTATTAAGTTAAATATCAAATTAACGGTGGCTCAGTGGTTAGCACAGCAAGACGATCGTTGGTTCGAGTCCAGGCTAGGCCAGTTCGCATTTCTGTGTGGAGTTTTATGTTCTCCCGTGTTGACATGGGTTTCCCCCACAGTCCAAGCACATGCGCTATAGGTGAATTGGATGAACTAAATTGACCGTAGCAGCGTGGTGGTGCAGTGGGTAGTGCTGTCACCTCACAGCAAGAAGGTGGCTGGTTCGAGCCTCAGCTGGGTCAGTTGGCATTTCTGTGTGGAGTTTGCATGTTTTCCTCGTGTTGGCGTGGGTTTCGTCCGGGTGCTCCGGTTTCCCCCACAGTCCAAACACATGCGCTATAGGTGAATTGGGAAAGATAAAAATGTCCGTAGTGTATGTGTGTGAATGTGAGAGTGTATGGGTGTTTCCCAGTGATGGGTTGCAGCTGGAAGGGCATCCTATGCGTAAAACATATGCTGGATAAGTTGGTGGTTCATTCCGCTGTGGCAACCCCTGATGAATAAAGGGACTAAGCCGAAAAGAAAATGAATGAATGAATGAAATTGGCCATAGTGTATGAGTGTGTGTGTGTGAATTTGAGAGTGTATGGGTACTTCCCAATACTGGGTTGCAGCTGGAAGGGCATCCACTGTGTAAAACATATGCTGGAATAGTTGGCGGTTCATTCCGCTGTGGCGACCCCTGATAATCAGGGACTAAGCCGAAGGAGAATAAATGAATGAATGTAGACCTATAATATTAACTATGGTATCTACTGTATAGCATCAAATAATCATATATTTTTAAACAGTTTTTGTTTATAATGTGTAATTTATGTATTGCTTTTTATATAAAATATTTGATAAATTCTGAGTAAAAAATCCATGCTGTCATATTTATTTATTGATTTATTCATTTTGTTTTAATAATTTTTTAGATTAACATCAAAAATGGTTTAAAATGTATGGCTTTATCTTTAGTGACGTCGCATGCTTTATGTCTATAGTGTTTGTACAATTTTATTAGTTTTGGTCATTTAGTGCATTAAGTTAAACTAAGTGAATGTGAGGATATAGCATTCATTTTGTTCAAAGTAATACACATGGTTTTAACTTTTCTTGGTTTTTAGTTTAACAAATATAACCCTGGTTCTTCTTGTGACAACCTGCCCCATTTTTACTAGTATTGTGTGTGCGTGCATGTGTGCGTAACAATAAAAATGACAAAACACACTTCATTTAACAACTGAATAATCTTCTGCATAAGAAAAAATAAATAAATAAATAAATTAAATAGCCTAACTCCCTTAAAGAAAACCGAATGCAAACAGATTTGAAACAGATTTGTCTCTAGTCCCCTACTTCCATTAAAGGTGCTGTATGTAAGTTTTTGACTCTTCTAAAGCATAAAAACACCATAATATGTTTGCAGATATTTAAGAAACATGCTAAGTGAACATTCTTGTTTATCTGAAAAGCAATGCTGAAGTCAGATATTCTGCTTTGAAAATGTGTTTTCCGTGCCGGAGCTCTGTCTTTGTTTTGGTTCCTTTAACCCGCCCAATGCCAGTTTAGCCAATTATATTTCAGCACCCCGGGTTGCCTTGGTGGAAAACCACGTATTTCATTCATTCAGAAAGGCTCTGAAAGCATGCGACCTCCAGTAGACAGTAGCAGACTCCGAAATGAGACGCAGATTCAGAGTTCCACATGAGGTTATTAATTAGCAAATGATATAAATATTCAGAACGTAAACATTAGGTGAGCAGGTTACATTGTAACCCCGTGTCCTAATAACACGCTTCATGACAAGATGCACAGTGATGAGCAATTTGGCTGTTTGTACCAGACGAAACACCACAGAAATTTAAATATAGCCATTCAGAAGCACAGAATAGTGACTCACTCACGAAATGGTAAGATTTATAGTCTAATTAATGCATATTAACCCTCTTTTACATTATTAAATGTAGATGCTGAATCACTCAAATGTGTTTAGTTCTAAAGTTCAATTTCCAACAGTTTATTTTATTTTCAAGATCTGAGGTGAACTATCTGCTGCTGCTTTCAGTAGTATGGCAATAAATGTCATGTAAAATGCCATTCAAACTCACATTGGTAGCATTTAACACTGAATAAAGCACATGAGGTGTACCTGAGGTGATCATGTCATAGTTTTCTGTTGTTCAGACGTGAGAAATAGAAGCTGTTTCTAATATATCAATTTGAGGTGTTGGTTAGAACAAGAACTCCTTTTAATATGGAAAATATTCCTTCTATCGCTTACAGTTGCTTCAGAACACGGTTTAAATCACTAAATAAGGCATATTTAATTTTTAACATGTTTAAAGTTATTTTAGATATACAGTTGAAGTCAGAATTATTAGCCCTCCTGTTAAATGTATGTATTTTTTCAAGTTTTGTTTAATGAATAATTTTTCAACGCATTTCTAAACATAATAGTTTTAATAATTCATTTATAACGACTAATTCATTCATGGCGACGCGGTGGCGCAGTGGGTAGCACGTTCGCCTCACAGCAAGAAGGTCGCTGGTTCGAGCCTCGGCTGGGTCAGTTGGCATTTCTGTGTGGAGTTTGCATGTTCTCCCCGTGTTCGCGTGGGTTTCCTCCAGTTGCTCCGGTTTCCCCCACAAGTCCAAAGACATGCGGTATAGGTGAATTGGGTAAGCTAAAATTGTCCATAGTGTATGTGTGTGAATGAGTGTGTATGAATGTATCCGCTGCGTAAAACATATGCTGGATAAGTTGGCGGTTCATCCCGCTGTGGCGACCCCAGATTTAATAAAGGGACTAAGCCGAAAAGAAAATGAATGAATGAATGAATAATTCATTCAATCATTCATTCATTCATTCATTTTTTACACTTTCTTTTTTTGCCATGATGACAGTACATAATATTTTACTAGATATTTTTCAAGATACTTGTATTCAGCTTAAAGTGACATTTAAAGGCTTAATTAGGTTAGTTAGGGTATTTAGACAAAGTATTGTATAACAGTGCTTTGTTCTGTAGACAATTAAAAAAATTGCTTAAGAGGGCTAAAAATATGGTTTTGAATAAAAATAAAAAACTACTTTTATTCCAGCCAAAATAAAACAAATAAGACTTTCTTCAGAAGAAAAAAGATATTATAATAAATACTGTGTAAGTTTCATTGCTCCATTAAATATCAATTGAGAAATATTTGAAAAAGTTACTGTACATATAGTGCTAAATATTGTACTATATATATACTGTACAATTTTGCATGTATATTGTATATATGTATACATGTATATATTGCATGTATAGGACTTAAATGAATCCATACGCATTGACAATGTATTGCCAACCATTCCTCCGCAAATGTTAGCGAATGCAGAAATGTTGTAGCCACAGAAGTCCCACACTAAACTTAACTTTCCATTTCCACAACCCAAATGCTTCAGCCCACTCAGACAAGTTTTGCCATGCAGCCGCAGCATTGATATTCTGCATAAACCTCCGAAACGGCCTTTGGCTCGGCGTGACCTTTGCGAGCGCCGGTTGGGTTGCCGAGGGGCCGGGATGCCGACTTTCAGAGGCACATCTGTGGGTACAACGCATCTCCAGAGCTGGATAAAGCCTCCACAAAGGGAATAGAATATCTTCATAGATAGCCCGCTCTCTCTCTCTCTCTCGCACCCAGAATCTAAATCAATCCTCAATTGGCTTCACTCCGGGAAAACTGCCAAAAGCATCTCTGCTCGGCCATGAAACCCCTGGACCGACCGGTGTGAAGAATGGAGACTGAAGGCAGAGGATGGTGCTTTTTTTTTTTTACGGCTTGAACTCATCTGCGAGTGGCAATCAGGGTTAACTCTTTGTTTTCAACTGGAAGCCACTCAAGAGGATCCAAACAGATGGATTATCAGCCCATTATGTGGAGGACTGCGGCGGGAGCTGACTTTCTCGCTGGAATCTCGCGCTGTTGGAAGAGGAGTTTGGCTTCGGATCAAGTTTTTTGCTTTTGGTGCGAGACCAGCTCTGGGAAAATCAATACTGCAGACTAATAATCAGACCTCTGCTGAACTTTTAACTGAACAGGTCAACAGAAATTTAAATTCAGGTTTTATTTACTCACCATCATGTTGCTTCGAACAGTTTATTGATGTTGCTTTAGCACCACAATATCATATATTTTTACCATGATTTACTGATATATATATACCGGTCAGAAGTTTGGGGTCAGTAGGATTTTTAAATGTTTTAAAATAAGCTTCTACAGTACAAATTGTAAAATTGTGAAATGTCATTACACTATAAAATAACTATAAAAATAGTTTATCATTTAATTTAACAATTTATTCCAGTGATTTTAAAGATGGATTTTCAGCTTCATTACTCCAGTCTTCAGAGTCACATGATCCTTTAGAAACCAATTTAATATTAATTATTATTATTATTAATGGTAATAGTAATAAAAGCAATAATGACTGGAGTAATAATTTCATTTGAAACTACATAAAGCAGTTATTTAACATTTTAATAAATATGTATGTATTATTAATGTATTATTATACATTTAATAAATGATGAACAGAATAATTTTCATAAACAATAAATAAATAAACGGAGCCAAACTTGTGACCGGTAGTATGTGTATATATATATTTGCACACACACAAACAAAATAATTAGTTCAGCAATTAAGCTATTTAAATTAGTGAACCTGCTTGTATTGTACAAATGTAGCTATACAGAGATTTTTTTTCTGTCTTTATATATATATATACATACAGTGCTCAGCATATATGAGTACATCCCTCACAAATCTCTCTTTTAAATTAATATTTTTAATAGGAACCTTTACAATATTATATGTGTGCATATACATTAGATTAGTCAGTACTGAAGCCAAATCTGGAGCTCATCTAACAAAATAACTTATGATAACGGTCCAAAAACTAGTACAGCCAAATTTATATGTTATAGAAAAATATTAAATACAAATTTTAAAAAGAGGACAAATCAAGAGAAGCAAAAAAATTTAGTTGAAATGATGTAGGTTGTATTTTTTGCAATATTTAGCTTGAACTGAATAGTATTATCTTTCAATTTCTAAATATGTTTGGTGACTAAAATATTATTTTAATAAATATATCTGTTTAATAAATCTGTTTTGTTTAAATGCATCAAAATACATTGCCTATATTCACTGAAAAATGGAGAAAAATATTTATTTTCAAACTGGGGTGTACTTAATTTTGCTGAGCACTCTATATATATATATATATTCCCCTAAATTAATTGACTGGTTATATTTGAAGGCAAATGTCATTGTAGAATGATCAGGGAGATTATATTAAGATGTGAATTTGCTTTAAAAAAAATTATACTGCTTTTATTCCAGCCAAACAAAAAGAAAGAAGCGGAAAAGTGTTAAAAAAATATCCTTGCTCTATTAAACGTCGTTGGGAAATATTTGAAAAGTAGTTTAAATTTCAGAGGAGTGAAAATAATTTCAGAAAAGGGTTCATTAAAAAAACAGTTGGGTTTTTTTTTTCTTCAACTGTATATGCCATTACAATGTCTACTACACTGTAAAAAATGCTGGGTTCCACACAATTCCTTAATGTTGTCCCAAAACAAATCGATTAAGTAAACCTAATTGTTTTTACTAATTTAAGTGGTTTGAACATAAAACAATTAAGTTGTCCCTAAAAACTCAAGAATTGTGGACAAACTGGATCAATTGTGTTGATTCAGTTCATTTTAAATAAGTAGCTTAAACAAGCAGCAACATAATGTTTTGAGTGTAGTCTGTACACTAATATCTTTGCATAAGGGGACAAATGAAGTTATTATTATTATTTTAGTTTTTTACATATCACCCCATTGACATTGCATCAAGAATTGACATTTGCCAACAAGAAACACAAAATCCCACAGTATCCTGCATCAGACGTGACAGTCACACCGTCGTTTCTCCATTTTAGAGCGGTGACTGACGAATATTATCAGAAAACAACTGAACTTTGGGTCTCTCCCGCAAAGCTATCATTGTTTTTGCCCTCAAAATGGATGTGACAGCCAGTGGATTTTGAGCTGAAGTGCATTGGGGAAGAAAGGCAGATAGAGAGATAAAGAGACAGCAAGAGAAGAGCATGGCAGTCACTGGCTATCCTTAGATTCACGTGCCACAATCTCCAACCTTGAGGGATTGCGAAGGATTTGATTTGCACTGTAGAGAGAGCCTTTAAGGCATTGTCAACATGCCCTCGGGCTCCACAGAGGGCCAGTTTCACCTGTACAACCCCAATGAAAATGATAGAAGCCTCCACAAAACACTGCCAGATGTGTCTCCCGATTTACAGCCATTTATTCCATCAACAACATCTTTAAGAATTCTCTCAGAAGTTCGGCATGAATGCACTTTATTTTTATTTTTATTTTTTTCCCAAGGAGACTAAAGGACGAGGACCTGGCTTGCCAGATAATTATTATTTTGGCTTCAAGCTATGATCCATAAATAGGGCCTTTACATGTCATCAAATGATCTAGATACACTGTAAAAATACAATTGAGTTGTTTTGGGGTAACATGAAAAAAATTGTTAACTTATTCGTTTTTAAAAATTTAAATACATTGAACATGAAACAATTAAGTTGTCCGAAAAAAAACCTCAAGAATTGTGTTGTTTCAGCTCATTTTAAATAAGTCGTTTGAACAAACAACAAACATCTGTTTTTTTTTTTAGTGTATGGCTTACAAGATTTATTATTATTATTCATTCATTCATTCATTCATTCATTCATTCATTTTCGTTTCAGCTTAGTCCCTTTATTAATCAGGGGTCACCACAGTGGAATGAGCCACCAGCTTCACCATTACTGGGAAACACCCATACACTCTCATTCACACACGTACACTATGGACAATTTAGCTTACCCAATTCACCTATAGCGCATGTGTTTGTACTGTGGGGGAAACCGGAACACCCGGAGGAAACCCACACCAACACGGGGAGAACATGCAAACTCCACACAGAAACGCCAACTGACCCAGCCAAGGTTTGAACCAGCGACCTTCTTTCTGTGAGGCGACAGTTCCGAAAAATGAATAAAGCTGCAATACACTTTTCAAGTTATATATATATATATATATATATATATATATATATAGTATAATCAAACCCCATTATTCCATAAACAAATATATGCTTGAAAAGTTGGTGGTTCATTCTGCTGTGGCGACCCCTAATAAAAATGGGACTGATCCGAAGGAAAATGAATGAACACCTTTAAGAATTTTCTCAGAAGTTCAGTATGAATGCACTTTATTTCTATTATTATTTTTCCCCAAGGAGACTAAAGGACGAGGACCTGGCTTGCCAGTTGATAATTATTATTTTGGCTTCAAGCTATGATCCATAAGTAGGGCCTTTACATGTCATTAAATGATCTAGATATGCCTGACAAGATGTATTATTATTATTTATTTGTTTATTTATTTATTTATGTATTATATGTAACTATTGTTATATTAAATGATATTTTACTGAATGTCTTCTGAAAAAAAAAAAAAAGATTTTTTTAAATAATTGTTTTGGTTCCAAAAACATGAATAAAGCTGTGTTACACTTATTGTTTAGATTTTGTGTTTTATATATATATATATATATGTTCCGGAATTACAGCACTTTATTCCATAAACAAACATATGCCGGAATAGTTGGTGGTTCATTCTGCTGTGGCGATCCCTGATAAATA
Organism: Danio jaintianensis; assembly: GCA_903798115.1. Classification (NCBI taxonomy): domain Eukaryota; kingdom Metazoa; phylum Chordata; class Actinopteri; order Cypriniformes; family Danionidae; genus Danio; species Danio jaintianensis. The sequence continues at coordinate 161,553 of CAIGQV010019356.1, forward strand.
TGGGAATATAAGTATAATATAAATATAAATATAAGAAATAATATTTTATATAAAATAATATAAATATAAGCTGAAGGAAAATGAATGAATGAATAAACATCTTTAAGAATTCTCTCAGAAGTTCGGCATGAATGACTTTACAATTATTATTATTTTTTATTTTTTTATTTTTTAGGAGACTAAAAGACGAGGACCTGGCTTACCAATTGATAATTATTGTTTTGGCTTTAAGCTATGATTCATTTAATATGGGAGTGATCCGAAGGAAAATGAATGAATGAATAAAAGTCTTTAAGGATTCTCTCAGAAGTTCGGCATGAGTGCATATTATTATTATTATTATTATTATTATTTATTTATTTATTATTTATTTTTATTTTATTTTTTCAGGGACTAAAAGACGAGGACCTGGCTTGCCAATTGATAATTATTGTTTTGGCTTCAAGTTATGATTCATAAATTGGGCCTTTACATGTCATTAAATTATCAAGATATGCCTGACAAGATGTTTTATTAATTAATTTATTTATTTATTTAAAATATGTAACTATTGTTATATTATATTATATTTTACTGAATGTCTTCTGAAAAAAATAAGAAGATTTTTAAAATAATTGTTTTAATAATAAGTGTAAGCTGCGTTACACTTTTATTGTTTAGATTTTTCATGTTATATAGATAGTTCTGGATTTACAGCCCTTTATTCCATCAACAACATCTTTAAGAATTCTCTCAGAAGTTCGGCATGAATGCACTTTATTTTTATTCTTTTTTTTTATCCCAAGGAGACTAAAAGACGAGGACCTGGCTTGCCAATTGTCACCCTGCTCTTATCGTTTCATAACAGAAAGGCAGTGTAATTGTTTCCAGTTCAGAGATTTTTATCCTTTTTGGGCTCAGAATTAGAGACAGAAATGGAGTGGAACAATTAGACATGCTCTTCCATTTGCATTTAATGAGGTGCGGAGGTCTTTCGCAGGGGTCACCGGCACTTTCAAAGACACCTCAGTACATCACAGGCCGGGGTTTGCTTGGCGCGTTCACTTCGCCATCACTCACTGTGTTACTGGACTGCAAAAAGCCACTAATTGGACCATTTTCCTCCCCAATCGCTGTTAAAAAATGGGGGGAAATGAATATTATGTTTTATGATTAGCACTGCATAATCGTTTTATTTTTTAAAAATTAAAGGTCCCGTGAAGTGTTTTAAATGTGCATTTTTATTCGATGTTTGATATAATGTTAAGCGAAACATGAAGAGAGGGTGGGGCATATTGTAGATCCTCCCCTTTAAAAAAAACTGCCAATAGCATTTTGTTTTATCACAGCTCTGATAATCAGAGTGATTGAGATCAAGTGCATCAAATGAGAAGCTTCTTGAAGGGGGCGGGGCATGTCAGTCACTAGAGGGCATTTGATTGGTCACGATTTGATGAGAAACTGAAGTATGAGGTGAAAAAAACAGATTCAGTAAACATTCATCATGTCACAATAATGTGCACAAGTGAAATTAGAATGATTTCAAGTGCTAAAGCAATGCATTCAGAGACAACGACGCATTCTTGGTGATCAGAAAACCCAGTGACCACACTAAAGAAAAGCACAGGGACTAAACAAAGAAAAGAATAAACTTTGCATTATTCCTGGTTCAGAGTACAATTCATTGTCAAACAGTCAGGCATAACAGGACACTTAAAGCGTAATTGCATGGAATTATGTCTTCACCATAACGAGGGCTACAGAAATGGCTAATTAGTGAAGATAAATGCCAGATACTTTAGACAATAACTTTGAATCTGCTGAACAGTAGACAATAAATATGTCTTCATGGCCAGTGATAATATTAGCTGCTCATCTTAAAGGGACAGTTCACACAAAACACTCACTGGTTCCCATATATATATCATATGAGTTTTATATTTAAGTTGTATGTGTATGTAATTAATATATGAATGTATAAATTAAATAACACACTCTTGTTCAAATATCTAATAGAATAAGTAATCAGTACATGTGATTTAAATTGTAGTTGTTTAAAAATATCTATTTAGCAACATGTTTCATGCTACTTCATGCTATAAACATGCTAGGAACATGCCAGTCCCTACTAACATTATGCTAAACATGCTAATTGATGTTAGAAACGTTCATTTATGATAGCAATGTGCTGTCATGCTACAAACATGCTAGCAATCTGTTAATTCTTAATTCTATCTAACCATGTTAAATTAAGCAACATGCTAATTCCCGTTAGCAACTTGCTAAAACATAATAAAGTTGTGAAGAATGCTAGAAACATGTTTGTCCAAGCAAATTTAAACATGTCAATTCAGGCAAGCAAAACGATAAGCATGCTAGAAATGTGCTAGCAACATGCTAACTGATTTTGTCTTGACTTCTTGACTTGAGAAATTGGAGGACATTTTTCAAGAAAGCGCCACTTCGGTCTGTTAAAATGTCATGTTTAATTCATATTTATTTGTAACTATTTAGCAGAAGGGTTTATCTAACAATAGAAACAATTAAATCAAATCAAGTCCAGCAAGGTAGAATATAAAATAAATATATACACTGTACAAAAAAATACATAAAAAATTGATAATGTACTGAAGATTTCAAAAATTATCATTGAATAACAGATGGGATTGATTGATTGAACAGTTTCCTTTCTATGCATATACATTAAAATAATGATGTATTTTTTTTATTGTTTTTGGATGGTGTTAGGAAGTGTAAGTGTTAGTGTAAGTGTCTTAATTGCCAATATCTGTCATTATTTTACAAAAAAAAATATCATTTTATTTTATTTTTTTACATTTTCCCCAGGCCCTAAATGTGGTTTTGCACCGCACTGATCTCTATAAATAAGATTTAATGCATCAGAGTCAGTAAACATTCATCATGTCAGAACAATGTGCACAAGATTATGTCTTTTTTTCTGCAAAAAAAAAGATTGAATATTTTTTGGTCAGTGTGACTTTTTAAATGTTTTAAAATCAGCTTCTCCTGCTCACCAAGGCTGCTTTTATTTAATCTAAAATACAGTACAAATTGTAAAATTGTGAAATGTCATTACACTACAAAATAACTGTTCAAAAGTAGTTTATCATTTAATTTAATAATTTATTCCAGTGATTTTAAAGATGAATTTTCAGCTTCATTACTCCAGTCTTCAAAGTCACATGATCCTTTAGAAATCACTTTAATATTAATTATTATTATTATTATTATTAATGGTAATAGTAATAAAAGCAATAATGACTGGAGTATTAATGTCATTTGCAACTATATACAATAAGAAAGCAGTTATTTAACATTTAATAAATATTTAACAATTATTTTATTTTTTTACATTTAATAAATGCCGCCTTGATGAACAGAATAAAAAAAAAAAA
>CAIGQV010019356.1:171488-183202 GCA_903798115.1 Danio jaintianensis
ACACACACACACACACACACACACACACACACACACACACACACACAGTGTATAAACAAATATACCCAGTACTGTACCAAGTTTCTAGAACTATATACACTCACCAGCCACTTTATTAGGTACACCTCTCCAACTGCTCGTTAACGCAAATTTATAATCAGCCAATCACATGGCAGCAACTCAATGCATTTAGGCATGTAGACATACTCAAGACGATCTGCTACAGTTCAAACCGAGCATTAGAATGGGGAAGAAAGGTGATTTAAGTGACTTCGAACATGGCATGGTTGTTGGTGCCAGACAGGCTGGTCTGAGTATTTCAGAAACTGCTGATCTACTGGGATTTTCACGCACAACCATCTCTAGGGCTTACAGAGAAAGAGAAAATATCCAGTGAGCAGCAGTTCTGTGGGCGCAAATACCTTGTTGATGCTAGAGGTCAGAGGAGAATGGCCAGACTGGTTCCAGACTGTGTCCAGAAAGACAACAGTAACTCATATAACCACTCGTTACAACCGAGGTCTGCAGAAGAGCATCTTTGAACACACAACACGTCCAACCTTGAGGCGGATGGGCTACAACAGCAGAAGACCACACTGGGTGCCACTCCTGTCAGCTAAGAACAGGAAACTGAGGCTATAATTCGCACAGGCTCACCAAAATTGGACAATAGAAGATTGGAAAAACGTTTGAATGGTAGGGTCAGAATTTGGCGTCAACAACATGAAATCATGGATCCATCCCGCCTTGTATCAACGGTTCAGGCTGGTGGTGGTGGTGTAATGGTGTGGGGGATATTTTCTTGGCACACTTTGGGCCCATTAGTACCAACTGAGCATCGTGTCAATGCCACAGCCTACCTGAGTATTGTTGCTGACCATGCCCATCCCTTTATGACCACAGTGTACCCATCTTCTGATGGCTACTTCCAGCAGGATAACGCGCCATGTCATAAAGCGCGAATCATCTCAGGCTGGTTTCTTGAACATGACAATGAGTTCACAGTACTCAAATGGCCTCCTTGTGCAGCCCCATGATGCTATCATGTCAATATGGACCAAAATCTCTGAGGAATATTTTCAGTACCTTGTTAAATCTATGCCACAAAGGATTAAGGCAGTTCTGAAGGCAAAAGGGGTCCAACCCGGTACTAGTAAGGTGTACCCAAAAAAGTGGCTGGTGAGTGTATGTATAGTTAGTAGTTTGTATTGTTAGATTACTGCTCCGGTGTGTTAGTTATGTATAGGTTTACATCCAGCGTTGTGTTCATATTTATGAATATATTTATTTATGTAGCACTGTCATCATCCGAGACATGACATTTCATTCCAGTGTATGTCCACACATAGTGGAATGACAATAAAGCTTGACTTAAACCTGAAATTACAATAATATATTTTGTTTTTATGTGGTTTTTATGTACAAATCAGATTTGATTGGAGTAATAAAGAAGGAACGATTCACTTTAGTGATCCGATTGTTAGCAATGGCACTTGAAATGTCAGTTTTATAATTATGAAACCTTGAACGCCAAGTTACAGTAAATCTAGAACTATAATAGAAAGAAATAATGTCTCTGGAATAAATCATGCTATGAGAGGACAGTAAAGCCAGCATCAGATTGCAAATAGTTATCAAACACTACAATGAATGTCATTGTCCTGGAGCTGGAGGTCAAGACTTGACTGGAGAGTGTGGTTAAGTTAGCAGGTGAATACTGTAACTGCACTGGAACAACAGTAATGATCTCACAAGTAGAAGGACTGGGTTTCAGGGTAAATGCATATTTTAAAAGATAAACAATGTCTTTTAGTGAAGCGCAGCAGCATAGAGAACAGGATGATTGTGTGTTTAATATGCTGTTGTAATGAGTCTCCAGTGGAACAGGTGAATTGAGGTGTTTCTCTTGGCAATATAATAGCATTGCATTTATGTGTGCATTACAGATGCATGTTTTTGGGTTGTTTGTGGTTTTGCCCAACAGACTATATACACTACCTGACAAAAGTCTTGTCACCTATCCAAGTTTAACAAATAATAACTTGACTTCTAGTTGATCATTTGGTATCAGAAGTGGCTTATATGAAAGGCAAAGGCCTTTAGATTACACTTATTTTACCAAAATAAAATATGATCATGCTTTGATTTTAAATTATTTAATTAAGACAGTAAGGTCTGACTTTGCTCAGACAAAACTCTTGTCACTTAACAGAAATAATGTACAGTATAGAATATAAAGTCATGCTGCAGTGGAAAAACAATGAATATTGTGTCTGACTCCCATGAGCTTGGAGGACTGCATCCATACATCTCTGCAATGACTCAAATCACTTATTAATAAAGTCATCTGGAACGGCAAAGAAAGCGTTCTTGCAGGACTCCCAGAGTTCATCAAGATTCTTTGGATTCATCTTCAATGCCTCCTCCTCCATCTTACCCCAGACATGCTCAATACTATTGATGTCTTGTCACTGGGCTGGCCAATCCTGGAGCACCTTGACCTTCTTTGCTTTCAGGAACTTTGATGTGGAGGCTGAAGTATGAGAAGGAGCGCAATTCTGCTGAAGAATTTGGCTTCTCCTGTGGTTTGTAATGTAATGGAAGGTTGCTGGTTCGAGTCCCAGCAGGGCTAGTTGGCATTTCTGTGTGGTGTTTGCATGTTCTCCTCATGTTGCATGGGTTTCTTCCGGGTGCTCCGGTTTCCCCCACAGTCCAAACACATGCGCTATAGGTGAATTGAATAAACTAAATTGGCCGTAGTGTATGTCTGGGAATGAGTGTGTATGGATGTTTCCCAGTACTGGGTTGCAGCTGGAAGGGCATCCGCTGTGTAAACATATGCTGGATAACTTGGTGGTTCATTCCGCTGTGGCGACCCCTGATGAATAAAGGGACTAAGCAAAAGGAAAATGAACGAATGAATGAATATCTTAACCCTCTTTACATACATCATCTTTCCTTAACTCAATCATCAGTATGTCACATTCCAGAAATAAAATGTATTGTAAACAGCATTTACATTAGAAAGATCACATTTTTACTAATTATATCTTTATTATATTAGAAATTCTGATCATTTGGCAGATGCTGGAAATGCCATCCTAAAAAGCCCCGTCAGCAGCTAAATTACCTTTTAGGAACTCTTTGGGAAACGATACTGGATCTAATTGGCGTGATTAATTATCTGACGTGATTGAACATCATTAGCATAATAGTCAGATCATATATATTTATTAAGCTCCAGAAATGTCGGAGTCAGCGAGAATAAAGGTCAGATGTGTGGAAATGTTGAGCAGGAATCATCGTCCCGCTGAGATTCACCTGGGACTTAAACACTCCAGAAGCAATTAACTGGATCTCATCTGACTCTTTGAGATACTTGTGATTGTTAACTGAGAATAAAAAAGTCTGAAGAAGCTCATTTTAGGAACGAGTGGGATTAAATGTTTTTATTTTAGTCTTTTTTTCGGTCTCGGAGCTTCGTAAAGATCTGCAGCCATTAAATGGAGAAAGAATCAACCTTGTAATGTCACTTGTTTGATTTATTATGCATTTACATGTATATCGGATGGCACTTTGCGTGAATAAAGGTGCACTTTGGTCCCCTGTTAGGTTTTAAATGCATTAGTTGTGCAAAAAAAAATAGTTGTGAAAACTAAACTATTAGATATGCAGAAGAGCGGTTATATAACTCGAGATTAATGCAGTGTGAAAGTACTGGGGTTTTAACACAGATTTTAGATGTATTTCTTATCATACAATAATTATTATCATCATTAAAAATAAAGTTATATTTATTTTTAGTTGTATTTATTATTTAAGTATAAGTATATTTAAGTTTATTCATTGTTGATTAAATTAATGAACTAATTTTATCTAGAGGCGGCGCGGTGGCGCAGTGGATAGTGCCGTCGCCTCACAGCAAGAAGGTCACTGGTTCGAGCCTTGGCTGGGTCAGTTGGCATTTCTGTGTGGAGTTTGCATGTTTTCCGTGTTGGCGTGAGTTTCCTCCGGGTGCTCCAGTTTCCCCCACAAGTCCAAAGACATGTGGTATAGGTGAATTGAATAAGCTAAATTGTCCGTAGTGTATGAGTGTGAATGAGAGTGTTTGTTTGCTTCCCAGTGTTGGGTTGCAGCTGGAAGGGCATCCGCTGTGTAAAACATATACTGGATAAGTTGGCGGTTCATTCTGCTGTGGCAACCCCAGATTAATAAAGGGACTAAGCGAAAAAGAAAATGACTGAATGAATGAATGTTTAACATCAAAGTAAATCATTACTAATTGAAGACATTTTTTATTTTATTTGACTTTTTAGACCGGTTTTAGTAACTAACAGAGTTGTAATTATTGTGATGGTCAGGAATAATAGTTTAATAATTCATAATTAAAAAAATAATTAGTTCATTAATCAGTATGTGTTTATTCATGCATGTTTTTTATTGATTTTATATTTAAAATCAGTTAAATACAAGTCACTTAAAAAACAAAACTAAACTGTATTTAAACAAGTTAAGGTAACGGGTTTGTAAATATCGCAAGGCTCATGTAAAATAAATGTCAAATTAAGCAGCACATAATATTTATTATGACAGCCCAAGGCTCCTGATCAACATTTCCTGAAGATTTTAAAGCATTTGTAAAGTGTTTCAAGGCCATATTTATGGAAAGTGACAGATCTCGGATGAGAAGACGGGACACACAACAAGAAGCTTCACTGCCGGCCACAGAAAGTTTGCAGGTTATTATAGAATAAAAATGAGTGGAATCAATAAGAACAGTCAGTAAGTCAGGGAAAGGCAGATGCCATAACTAAATCACATCGCCTTGAGGATCGATCCACGTATGCGAAAAATTGCATCTGCCTGAGAAAATAAATAAAAGGATTAAAGCGTGTATAATCTGATTAGGGAAAGTAACTGTTTGCTTCAACAGTGGCTTAAAAGACTTAACGCAGTGAAATGCCACATGGAGGACTCGACTCCAGCACACTTACAGGAGCTCTTATACTGATGCCTTCAGAACACTCATCCATCTGAACAAATATATTATTATTATTATTATTATTATTATTGTGTAATTTTCTTACTATATATTGTACATTATTATTTCCCATATATTCAATTTAATTCATGTTTATTTATATAGCGCTTTTCACAGTATAGATTGTGTCAAAGCAGCTTCACATAGTTCTAGTAAAGGCCAGATTTCAGAGTTGAAGTTCAGTTTAGTTTAGTTCAGTGTGGTTTAAATTTCACTGCTGAAAGTTCAAACACTGTAGAGCAAATCCACCGAAGCACAGTCATTCAGGAATCAGTCTCATGCACTCCATGATGACCACAGCATCAGCTCGGGATACGACCTGGTCCAGGATTATGGATACCTTGGGATCATCTCTTCACAGGTCTTGGATCGCATCAATGGCGCTGCATAGTCTCTAGGGACCTCGGAATAAGTATCCCCAGGTGGAAATAGAGAATAAAGAAAATAATTAGCATAGCTGCTGTTCATAGTGTATTTGAACGAGATGCAAAAATGGAGTTGTGGCGAGTGAGGCGGGGCCGAGAGCCGTGAGGGCGTGTGAGGCGGGTGGCGTGAGTGAGATAATCAGGGACACCTGGACGCGTCACCTGCCTCGAGTCTCACGGAGGAGCCCTGGAAGCTAAAAGGAGGAGAGACGCCAGTGCTGGAGGAGAGAGGACCGGGGCCCGGACATATTGTTTTACTTTTGCGTTGTAAAAAGGTATATATATCACCAACTATACCAGCATATGTTTTACGCAGCGGATGCCCTTCCTGCTGCAACCCAGTACTGGGAAACATCCATACACACTCATTCACACACATACACTACGGCCAATTTAGTTTTTATTCAATTCACCTATAGCGCATGTGTTTGGACTTGTGGGGGAAACGGGAGCACCCGGAGGAAACCCACGCCAACACGGGGAGAACATGCAAACTCCACACAGAAATGCCAACTGACCCAGCCGAGGCTCGAACCAGCGACCTTCTTGCTTTGAGGCGACAGTGCTACCCACTGAGCCACCGTGTCGCACTTTTTATTTCAGTTCAGTTTTTAGTTATCGTCATAATCATAACAATCCTTCTAACCCATTCCACTAACCACCATGTCTTTACCATAAACTACGATGCACTGACATTCTCTCATTTTACCTTCCGAGACCCTGAGACTCTCTCCATGACATGCTTCACCTCCTCAAATCCTTCCTTTTTTTCCGTTCCATCAATTGTTGTTTCTCAACTTACTGACCTTCATGCAGAAGTTTCCTTCACGCTACTGTAAATCCTCAAGAGGGCTTACGGGGGTGAAAAAAAAACACAACGACAACAACAGAACCCTCATGTATGCTCTGAAAGACAAATGCTGATCTTTAAAACGATCCACTCACTCAATAAGCTCAAACAAGCCAGAAACAGGATGGCTCTGGAAGGCATTGCAGTATTTGGACGGCAGTAATGATCGCTGGTGACCTGTCTCTCCGTCAAGAGGCACTCATGCTTTTTTTTTTTTGCTCTGAATGTTTACAGCTCAGCAGGTCTGATCGATATGCCTCTGTTTTCACGCTTCAGCTCTCATCCGTTCACCCTAAATGCCCCATGGCCCGGACTTCATGCTCTGCAGAGAACAGCCAAAATGTGCAAAGCAAATTAACAGACTGGCGGAGGCTAATTCTGTGCTCTTCTTCCTATGAGTCTCGTTTTTCAGGCTCAATCTATGGAGTCAGATCAGTCTCAAAAATAACACATTTACAAAAGATTCATACATCCACAGCACAATTCACATGTACATCCCATTCGTAATTTCAAAACACAATTCATTCATTTTTTTGGCTTAGTCCCTTTATTCATGGGGTCGCCACAGCGGAATGAACCGCCAACTTATCCAAAATATGTTTTACACAGCGGATGTCCTTCCACCTGCAACCCATTACTGGAAAACACCCATAGACACTCACTTTACACATACACTACAGACAATTTAGCTTATTCAATTCACCTATAGCGCATGTGTTTGGACTATGGGGGAAACCGGAGCACCCGGAGGAAACCCACGCCAACACGGGGAGAACATGAAAACTCCACACAGAAATGCCAACTGACCCAGTCGGGACAGCGACCTTCTTGCTGCGAGGTGACAGTGCTAACCATTCTGAATTGGATGTACATGTATTAACGAATTGTGTTTTGAATTTACGAATTGGATTTGTGTATTTATGAATAGTGTTTTGAATTTACAAAAACGTTATTTTTTGGGACTGATCTGGCTCCATACATTCTAGCAGGTTTGGTTTCTTCCGTGTCACTGGTGCTCAGCCATCTCTCCTTCTGACAGAAGCAAATTACCTTAAAAACTTTGTGGAGAAAAGGGCAGAAGAAAATATCCTCATTTATGTTTCTAAAAGTTCATTTCTAGACAAGTTCTTAATTTCAAGTTAATTTCTTGAGTTTATAAACATAAATTAATGGGATAGTTCGGCCAAAAAATTTAAATGTACCCTCAAGAGTGTTTCAGATCTTTATGAGTTTCTTTCTTCTGTTTTTCAACACAAAAGAAGATATTTTGAAGAAAGCTGAAACTGGTAACCATTGACTTAAATAATAGAAAAAAACAAATGGGAGTCAATGGTTACAGGTTTCCAACATTTTTAAATATCTTCTTTTGTGACGCCAAATTCTGACCCTACCATCCGAATGTCGCAGCAGAAATCGAGACACCTCAGACCAGGCAACGTTTCTCCAATTATCTATTGTCCAATTTTGGTGAGCCTGTGGGAATTGTAGCCTCAGTTTCCTGTTTTTAGCTGACAGGAGGGAAACCCGGTGTGGTCTTCTGCTGCTGTAGCCCATCCGCCTCAAGGTTGGACGTGTTGTGCATTCAGAGATGCTCTTCTGCAGACCTCGGTTGTAACAAGTTGTTATTTGAGTTACTGTTGCCTTTCTATCAGCTGGAACCAGTCTGGCCATTCTCCTCTGATCTCTGGCATCAACAAGGCATTTGCACAGAACTGCCGCTCAATGGATATTTTCTCTTTTTCTGACCATACTCTGTAAACCCTAGAGATGTTTGTGCATGAAAATCCTAGTAGATCAGCAATTTCTGAAATACTCAGACCACTTAAGTCACTTAAATCCCCTTTCTTCCCCATTCTGATGCTTGGTTTGAACTGCAGCAGATCGTCTTGACCATGTCTACATGCCTAAATGCATTGAGTTGCTGCCATGTGATTGGCTGATTAGAAATTTGCATTAATGAGCAGTTGGACAGGTGTCCCTAATAAAGTGGCCGCTGAGTATATATGTATATATATATATATATATCATTTATTTATTTTTCCTAGGAAAACGTAATCCAAATATATGTATTTTGTTTCCAACTTAGTAAAATTACTTTTTACAGTTCAGTTCATTTAACCCAACAGCTGAGTTTGTCCATTTGACCCGGAATTGGGTTGAAACCACTATTAGAGTGTAGTAAAGTACAAGTTCATAGCATTTTGATTTTTAACAACATCATAATTAGTCAAAGTCTGTTGAATTCACAACAACTCAGAGCAAGCTTTGATGTTTGAAATGCATACACTTAATTTCTTATTTTAATGCATTGTATTATATTATATCATATGTTATATTATTACAAAAAAGTATAATTACAACAAAATGGCAAGTAACACATCAAATTATTTTTTTCTTTCTTTCTAGGAAAATATAATCCAGATATACTTATTATGTTTACAACTTAGTAAAATAACTTTTGTGCTCATTTAACCCACCAGTTCGTTTCATCCATTTGACCCGAAATTGGGTTGAAACCGCCAATAGAGTGTGGTAAAATACGAGTTCATTGCATTTAGATTTTGAACAACAACAAATCCTACATTTTCAGTAATGGACGATGTTTTTCTCTGCTCGTTCTGAAAGGTTTCTGCAAACTGAAAGTGGCAGGGCTTTCTCAAGGTCACGCTTACAGTGCATTTCCTTCTTTTACACTCCAGCATTAATACCAATCAGGCCATTTGGGATCAAAAGCATCCCGGGATTACATAACACCTCTTTACCCGACAGCAAAGGTGAAGTCACTCGCGGCACGCAGCGTCAATGTGAACATAAGTGTTTTATTGCAGAGCTAAACTGAGTGACAGATCACCTGCGCTGCTGTGTGGGCTTTTCTGATGTCCCGTTTCATTATCATTAAGAGAGAAGCAGACTGCGCTCTCTTTATTTTACACGCGACACACCCGACAGCTGGAAAGAAATGAAGAGAAAGTAACTCTGCTGGGAAACGCACAGGATCTGCTGACTTGTCTTTGTCATTGCAATCTGTTTTTTGTTTTTTTCTGCCTCCTATTTTCGCTTTTTGCTAAACTATATTTCATTTCCAGGGTTGGTTGGATAATTTGAAGTTGTGGAATAATGAAAAATGAATTTAGTAAATTCGCACATCATGCATGTACAGAACTGAACGGAAAATCTCACTGTTAGCTTTTAAGCTGCATTCACACTACGATCGACAGTAGCAAAGCGACAAGCCACCATTTATTTCAATGGAGAGCAAGTGACCTCCGGCGACCTCCATCTATGCGAGTGACAGCGAATGTTGGCGACTGATGTGGGTGTGTCGAGCAACGTGACAAAATTGAGAATCCTTCAACTTTATGCTAATAAATAGCGACTTTCTTGAGCAACAGCCAATAGGAGCATCAGTACAGCTCACGTGATCCTCTCTCAGCTCCTGCAGAGGCCGGTTGTACTCTCCATGCTGTAGACCTACACATATAATAGCAGCAATGCCAGAGAACACACTTTTTTCTTGATCATCTTTGTAATGAAGCAATTTATGCACTGATTTTATTCATTACGGATGTCTAGATCCGATCACGTGATTGGAAATCGGGCCCGATCATGCGGTTTCAGACTCGATCGGAATCGTACGTTACCTCCCGATCAGGACTCGAATATATATATATATATATATATATATATATATATATATATATATATATATATATATTCTCATTATTTTTTAACACATCTATAGTTATGCGGTGGCACAGAGTTAGACCTCTTTCTTGACTTCACACAGAAACAGCAACGTGTGTGGCATGACATCACTTTGTTGCAGACACGCTGGGTTAAATGCCAGCAAAGTAGAACACGGAAGCAGCTTGAAGCAGAAAGTGCGAGTATGGCTGTTTCTCAATATGCTTTCTTCAGCGATCTTGCGTCCTTGTGTTCTCGTGTAACTTCATCAGCAACTGCCAAAATTCAGTTCTAAAACTCAAGACCGCAAGAACGAAGGACGCGTGAAAGTTCCCGGATGTGTTCTTGATATCGAGGATGCGTCGATGCAGACTTGAGCGCAAAACTCGCTCGAGAAGTTAGCAGAAGTCATTGATTCTGAAAAAGCCGGTGGGAAGCGCAGCATTTTGTACCTGTTTAATATTGAAGTTCGGAGATATAACTTATTTATCTCAGGAGTTTCCCTAAATGAGATGGTGAAAGTAAACATTCACAATGAAAATCTTAATAAATGCATAAACACATTAAGGGTGTTTATTTGCTGAAATTCGTATTAAAATCTGTGTTATTTGTATTGTGCAAAGTATATTTGTAAGGCTTTTGTGAATGTTATATATATTGAAAAGGGGGACAACAATAAATTGTTGTATGAATGCTGTAATGTTTAAATAATTTTCCAAAAGATAAGATAATAAGAGTGCAAAAGTGAAGAATTGATGTTATTTATTACTTGATTGTTCAAGCTACCTTACAGAAGTGCTGTTTGTTAACAGAGTTGTTGAATGTTAAAATAAGGTGAATTGATTAAACAATAAGGAACATCGTGGATCTGTTTCTTCGCTTTTCTTTTTTTTATGCATTATAGAAGTATCGGATCGGGTTTCGGTATTGGCAGATACTCAAAATAAAATGACTCGGACTCGGGGGCAAAAAAACCTGATCGGGACATCCCTACCATTTATATTAAGTGTTTTCATTGTTTCTGAACAATGTTTACTTTCACCGGCACATAAACTCATTCGCCTCAGAGATTTGTTTCTCGTAGGCTGTGCGGGAAATAAACAAATGCACAGAGCAGGAAATAATCAAACCTTGACTTGTTAATGTTGCCAGATCAGGGTAGAAAAAAACAGGAATAACATAACAACAGCATGTCCATAATAAATCAAAAAATACTTAGCAAAATATTGCTACCAGCATCTGACCACTCTAATAAATGTGTTTGATTTAGAGTAAACAAACCAGCGGTTCCCTACATTAAGTTAAATCGAATTAACCTTATATAATGTAAATTATTTTAACTTACATTTTTAAAAGCGTTTATGGCTAAAAGAATTAAGTTGAAACATGGATAACTTATTTTAATAAGTTAAATAAATGTTTAAATATTTGTCATACCATATTGATCGTATAATTTATTACAGCATAACCATAATAAGTGGACGTGGCAACACTGGAAGCACACACAGATTGGGTCATCTTTTGTTCATGGTTTAGTTCAAACTAAATTTTTGGGGATACTAAAAAAGGGCAAAGAGGCGGAGCACGAGCAGAGCTACAGATGACTGCTAGCATTTTGCTTAGACAAGCTTTTTTTTGGGAGAAACGCTTAATACTTCATTACCTGTGACTCGTTTGTGTTCTGACCACATGTGCTTGGTTGTATACTATATCA
>CAIGQV010019356.1:188202-205909 GCA_903798115.1 Danio jaintianensis
GGATCACGAGTCCAACACTCTAACCACCAGGCCACGACTGCCTGTATTGATATGTACCTTTAAAGACCTGTACCTTTTGAAAAGGTACCGCCCCAGTGACAGATTTTGTACCTTTATTTCTGGGAGTGTAGCCACTTTGTTTTTTGTGGGAAAATATAATAAAAATCCACATCAAATTAAAGTGGCTGTAACCAACATATTTAATCAGATCTTCATCATTGTGATATTCAATATTTGCACCATGTACAAATCTCACTATATATGTGCAGTTCTGACAAAACACATTTCAAAACATTTAACACCAAAATCTCGACCACTTTTATTTATAACACATTTTGAATTGAATGAATAATCCAACCGTTGGTGCTATTGACCTTATTAGAACGCTCTCATGCAGAATTATGATTAAAAATCAAACCCATGCTGGCAACACAAAACAAAAAACCATGGCTTGCTTTCCTGCAGTGCCTTTTGTGTTCAGCTTTTTGGTGTTCTGTAACTCACCTTAATGGAGTCTCAGTCGCGGCAACAAGCCTGAGGACAATGAAGCACAACAGCTTCTGTTCGTGACCCAGCAAAAGTTCTGGAGCACCAGCCGATGTACAATTCATGGGCAGAGCAGTGCCATACGCTTTTAAGTTCAATGGCATTCTGCAGTTTGAACTTTCTTCCCCAGCGGCGCTGCTCTGGCATTGTGCTGCTGCTGCTCAAAAAAATTTTTTAATTCCGCTTTCTTTCATCTGATTTAGGCCACCTGGGGAATCGCTGAGCGCTTGCATGAAAATGAACATTTACAGAAGAGTATTAAGACTCCACGTTTTCCCTCATTTTTATGGATTGCTTAGTTAAGAATAAACAACTTTAAATGATTCGATTTGGGGCCAGGCTTGAAATGGCACCACACAGGTCTACAATAAATGATGGCATCTTCATTCACACGTAATTATCTGCTAGAACGGGGACTATTAGAGTGCAATGATGGATCAAAATTGGTACGAGCCGTGATGAGGAATGAGTAAAAGCATTTTAATATCGTGTCTTCGATGGGATTCAGGTGGAAATTCATAAGCATGATTCAAAGAACAGATGAGATTTATTTAAAGGTGCTGTATGTACGTTTTTGACATTTCTAAAGCATAAAAATACCATAATATGTTTGCAGATATTTAAGAAACGTGCCAAGTGAACATTCTTGTTTATCTGAAGAACAATGCTGAAGTCAGATATTCTGCTTTGAAAACGTCCATTATGTGCCGGAATGTCTTTCTTTGTTTTGGTTCTTTTAACCCGCCCACTGCCACTTTAGCCAATTATATTTCAGCACCCTTGTTGGAAAACAGCATATTTCATTCATTCATTCGTGCAGAAAGGCTCTTAAAGTATGCGTCCGTGACCAAAATGCGACCTCCGGTAGACAGTAACAGACTCCGAAATGAGATGCAGATTCAGAGTTCCACATTAGGTTATTAAATAGCAAATAATATAAATATTACAATTGTAAACATTAGGTGACCGGGTTGTTTTGTAACCCATTGTAACCTGTGTCCTAACAACACGGGGGGGTTGGTTGTCCTGGTGGGCCCCTAATAGTATCTCTGGGGGCCCCAAAACAGCGTGGGCCCTTAGAATCATCCTAACATGATGTTGCTTTTATTTAGAACACGATTTAAATCAGCCTTAAATCAGCCTTTAGGCTCGATAGTCAGCCACACTCCTGTTGGTCCTCAATCTGGCAACCCGCGCTTGCCCAGGAATGCAATACCTAGTTCAACCACTGGGTGTCAAACTTACTTACTGCACCTTTAAGACACACAAGTCATGCTGATGAAAACAGTGCTTTTTTTAAATTCATTTAATGTGTTTAAATCAATTTGTGGTGATATTATTATGGTGCATTGTTCATTTATTAAAATGCAGGCATTGTTTTCTCACATTTAATCTAAAACTATTTTTAATGATGCAAATGTATGTTCATTTTGTTAAAGCCTTTTTCATCTTGACATAATTGAAAGGAAATTTCCATTAAAATTAAAACACAAATATTTGATGAAAGACTTTATTTCAAAAGTTGCACTAAATTAAATGTAAAAAAAGTTTTAAGATAAATTGCTAAATCTGCAAAACAATTAAAACTGAATAAATTAAGTCTAAATAGAAATAACTTATATAAAAAACTAATAAAAGCACATCAAACTGACACCAAAACAAACCAACATTCAATATAAAAACTCATTAAATACCAGCATGTGAATAATATTAAAATAACACATACCCTGAACTTACTCCAACATAAAGATCCCATTAGTTAAAATTAGGCATTATCTATGAAATCCCTTACTGGATACTGAGATTTATTTATTGAAATTATAATTATTTTACAATTATAATCAGATTTGACTGTGAATAACAAGTATGATTCCACAACCAACAATACCAGACATATACACTGTAAAAAAATGTGTTTATAGTGTTTATTTATTATTTATCTGTATGTTTATGGTTATGAATTGCATTATAGGATATGTTGCTTTATGTCTGCTCTGTCGACTTTTGGTGTTACAAATTCAACTCTGCAGTTTAACAGAGTAACTGTTATTGACATTGTAGTAATATAAACAATATAATAAATTATATATATATATATATTGAATTAAGTCCATAAACAGAAAAAGTAAGTTTTTGTACTGTAATTTACAACAACCCAGACAAAATAGAAAGTTTTCAATATCAAAAGTTGTTGTAGGAAAGATCAAGATCCCAATTTAAAAGCATAAATAAAAAAATTAAATAAAAAGACGATAAAACAATATACATACATTATATATATATGTACCCTTTATCACAAAATCAGTACTTTTTTTTTTACATTTTTTTTAACATTGAGATTTATACAGGGTAAATAAGTGATCTTTCAGTTGCCGTATTGTTAGGAGTTAGGTTAGGTTAGAGTTTGAATTATGTTGGTTTAATTGTTTAAGACATGAGAAAGAGAATGTTTGGAGAAAGGCAGTTTGTCCTGGGTTGAGCTGCATTTCTACCAGTGTTAGCAATATTGCCTGAATTGAAGTTATTGTTAATGTTGAAAAGTACAGATAGGTTTTAGTCCATTATGCCAGTCCATTATGCCATTTTCAGCATGATAATGATTTGCTAATTGCAGTGAAATCCTATTTGGAGAAAGAAAACAGCTGATGAAACATGGACAGTCATGAAATGGCCTCCACAGGGTCCAAATCTGAATATTATAGAGGCTGTATGAGATCACCTGGACAGAAAAAGAAAAATAAGACACTCTAAACCTAAAAAAAAAAAACTCTGGAAAGTGCTAAAAGAAGCCTAATATTACACAGCACATTATTTCAGAAAATGTCAGGACAACAAAACAGTTCAAGCTGTGCTTGGGGCCAAGGGAAGCTACATTCAACATAGACTTTTGGTTGAAGAGGAAATGTCGTGCTGTTGCGGTTTTTTTTTTTTTTTTTTGTAAATATGTCCTATATTTTCTTTTTGTTTTTAATAAAGAGACTGATTGAATATATATATATAATGTGTGTATTGTGCAAAGGTCTGCAAATGCTGGTATAGTGTTTAGGACTTTTACACAGGACTGTGCATACATATATATATATATATATATATATATATATATATATATATATATGTTTTTTTTTTTATGAAGTGTGCAAACATACAACATACAGTAAACATCGAACAGATTAAAAAAAAGGATAAACCGTATATATTTGAATCTACTGTCAAATGTCCAGTCAGTAGTGAGTCACCATGTGCTTCACTTTGCTGTAGATCCTATAAGTCTGTAAGTGCTCCACTTATAAGGCAGTGTTTCTGTCAGACAGAGAGGCATCTCATAGGTTTTGCTCTTCTGTAATTCATGTGTTTTTTTGTCAGTGAAGGGCAGAAGGGTCACTTTCAGAGGCTTAACAAAGAGCCACGACGGAGCAGATCAAAGCGCTGGGCTAATTAAAGGGCGGATCTGCTGCTAATGTGAAAAACAGCAGACCAGAGGGGAAGAAATGTAGGAAACGGCCAGGGATTGTTCAACCACGCATCAGACAGAATTGCATTTTAGATCAGAGTTGACTTTTTGTTTTTTGAACTGAGGTTGCACGCAGGATTCAGACTGGTCAAAATGTCTTTGACAGCTCGCTGGGCTCCCGAACAAAGCCATTATCATCTCTCATGCCTTTGCCTGGTCCTCTCTGTGGACCATGATGGCAGTGTCTAATTAAAGCGGAGCTCTGGATCATGCCGGCACCCTCAGCTCTTTTAGCAGCTCCACGTTAATTGTAACCTGCTCTCGGTGTCACGGTTTCATTTTCCTCCATCTGTCAGAGTCTGGAACGATGTCGACTTCTGACCACAAGTTTTCGCAACATCGGTTTTTCGCTAAAGGCCAAAGTGTTCAAGTAAACAAAACAGAAAAGATTAAAGTCATTAGAAGAGACACAGGATTTTGTGATGTTATGTATAAATATGATGCATGTTGATTTTATGTGTTTTATGACATGTGTTTCTATTATTTAAGGATGGAATTTATTCTACGCTGTAAAAAATACCTGTACATTAACAATTTTTCATATTTTGTGAGGCGGCACGGTGGCTCAGTGGTTAGCACTGTGGCCTCACAACAAGAAGGTCGCTTGTTCGAGTCCCGGCTGGGCTAGTTGTCATTTCTGTGTGGAGTTTCATGCGCTATAGGTGAATTGAATAAACTAAATTGGCCGTAGTGTATGAGTGTGTGTGAATGTGAGCGTGTATGGGTGTTTTCCAGTACTGGGTTGCAGCTGGAAGGGCATCTGCAGCGTAAAACATATGCCGGAATAGTTGGTGGTTCATTCCGCTGTGGTGACCCCTGATAAAGCCGAAGGATTAGCCGAAGGAAAATGAATGAATGAATATTTTGTGATTCATATTTTTTTTATTATTAATATTATTTATTTATGCTTTTTAATCGCATTGTTGGACCTTGATCTTTCCTCCAACAACTTTTGATGTTGAAAAGTTTGAAAAAAGTGACATTTTTAATAGTTCCATGTGATATATTGGCTGCTTTGGTGTTGTAAATTACGATATTTTTCTATTATTTTACAGACTTAATTCTCTGTATATTATTTATTATACAATATATTGTTTAAAACCACTAACATTTTTGGTAATAGTCACTTTGATAAAACGCACAGTTGAATTTCCATCATCAGAGGTCGACAGAGCAGAGATCAACATCCCATAATACAATTCACAACCATAAATAAACTGAAAAAAACTGTAAATCATGAAATACGGAACCTGTTATGATATTTTGATATTGTGATTTTTTTTTTCAGTGTATAAACTACTCAATATTTATAGATATATACACTAGATATCGCATACGGACCCTCAGCATGCGTCAATAGCGCCGCCATATTTGTACAGGGCTCCCAGGACAAACATCATTCAACCGTACTAGTCAAGACAGTGTGCCAATGTGAAGATGCTGGACTTTAGCGCTGCTTACGGGTGTAGTAACGAGCACACAAAGAAAACAAAGCACAAAGGCAGAACATTTCATAGGTAAGATTTCGTTTTTTACATGTTACAAACTTTTGTGCTCAACAAATAACGTTATTGATGATAACACAGTCTCTTACTGCACTGACCATAAGACAAAGTAGCATCAACTTGCACAAAGAGGATAATACATTTTCATGCACACAAACACACACTCTTTATCGGCAATGCCCGTGCGGTCACTGATCCATCGATGTAGAAAAGTGATGTCAAATTATAATTTTCGTAATGAAATTTTTATTTTTTGCGTACTGACCACAGGGGAAAATTCCCGATCATAGATATATGTATATATGTGTATATCTCTGGCTCTGGATGGCCACAGTCCTCCACTGCACCTTGGTCCTGCATTCATTTCAAAGGAGCGCTACCCTGTACTAAAATGGCGGCTCTATTGACGCATTCCTTCCAATAGACAACAATAGGCCAGGCGACATCTAGTATATCTATGCTCAATATTAACTAGTGGCTTTTTACCTGCCTCTTACTGAGATAAAGTCTGTTTATAAACTAAATAATCCTATTTACTTATGTAATTGTCTTATGTATCTTAAGCTGTTTAAAAAAAGTATCTTGTTGTTTAAAAAAATTATATGTCTGACAAAATTGCCTTTTTTAAGCAATTAATAATAATAATAATAATAATAATAATAATTAATAACATTACATTTACTTTTATATAGCGCTTTTCTGGACACTCAAAGCACTTTACACATTGGGGGAATCTCCTCATCCACCACCAGTGTGCAGCATCCACCTGGTGACGGCAGCCATATTGCGCCAGACTGCACACCACACACCAGCTGATTGGTGGAGAGGAGACTGAGTGATGAAGCCAATTATGATATGGGGATGGACAGAGGCCAGTGGGCAGAGCGCCCCCTGCTGGTATTACTAACACCACTTCCGGCAGTAACCTAGCTTTCCCATGTGGTTTCCCATGTGGTCTCCCATCCAGGTACTTACCGGGCGCAGCCCTGCTTAGATTCAGTGTCTGACCATGTGAAAGTTGCAGAAAGCTAGCTGCTGGCTAATTGTCACAAAATGCTCTAAACCAGGGCTTCTCAAAGTTCGGACTCTGGTCCGGTTCCGGACCGCGAAGGTATTCAATCCGGACCGACTCCATTTAGTTTTGCAAGACCATGCGTGCAGTTGGCCTGCATGCAATGCTTTTTAATGCCCACACCTAACCCTACCCCTCACAGTGACGTCACTAGCTCTATTGAGTGCATTGTGTCTGACATTGCATCTCTGAGATATGCAATCTCAGCTTGCGTCATCATGGCTGCATCCAGATACTATTGGGCCTACCTTTTTGTTGTGTTTTGTACAAAAATGCACTTATATTAGTGGTTTTGTCACATTTGCATTGTTTTTCATGTGTTTTGAATGCAAATGCCACTTTATTTAAAGAGAAATAAATAGTGTTGACTTGTGATGCATGTTATGGATGTTTATTAAAAACAAGTCATGTAATATCAATTGTTCTGGACCTTTGACCTTAATAAAAATTCAGATTTGGACCTTTTAATGTAGACATTGAGAACCCCTGCACTAAACAATATATTTGGGCCCACTTTATATTAAGTGGCCTTAACTAATATGTACTTACACTGAAATGAATCATTTGTTCCAATGTACATATTGTGTAAATACATGTCTTTACACATATTTAATAATATTGGCCTAAAACTGCTTTTATTCTATCTGAAATAAAACAAATAAGTAAATATTGTAGGAAATACTGTGAAAAATTCCTGAAGCTGTTAAACATCATTTGGGAAATATTTGAAAAAGAATAAAAACAATTCACACGAGGGCTAATAATTTTAACTTCAACTATAACATATATATATATAATATCAGTTTGAAGGAACGTCATCAGCAGCTTACAGAAAGAAACCAAATATTACTCAAATGCAATACTATAAATCAAAAATACAGAGAAGAGTGCATACACGCATACAAATAAAATGTATATATAGTACAGCTGTTAATGTTAGTGGTTCGCTAATGATATGATACATTACATGGGCATTATAACAGCTGTCATGTTGCTGTTGGTGTAAACAGGCCTTAACACAGCTTACACTGAAAACACGTCAACTCGCAGATCTAATGCTGTATTTATGCCATGCTGGATTTTCCATAATTATAAGATGACACCGAGAAGATTTCATTCTGAGCCGTTCGTGTCCTCACGCTCAGAAATTATTCTGTTTCCATGGCGACTCTCAGAACGCCGAACTGGGTCTTTTCTGCCGATGACACATCAGCATTAATGCGCTTCTATTTACTCTGATAGAATAAAATAAAATAATAATAATAAATGCACACAAACTCATGGTCAAGAGGGAGGGGTTTAATAGCATTTCTAGACGTTCAAAGTTTGACAAAGACGCTGCTTAGAAGTTGAAAACTCATAATTACAGTAATGCCAACATGATGAGAATACATTGTGTGAAAAACACAGGGTAAAAATAACAGGAGCACAGCCTGTCATGATGGCATTTTAATTGTAACTGATTCTAGATCTGCGCTGCGCTGCTTGTTTTGCTCAGATTAGCTGTAAAATGGTCGTATAAACTCAACTTGACAGTCTTACACTCTACTTGACAGGTAACACAAGGTGTCCGAGGAGACACACACCACAATTCTAGAGTGTCACAAGTAATTTTGTTGATATTCTGATGGGTTTAAAGGAGTTAAAATCTTACCTCAAGGGGATCTATTATACCGCTTTTTACAAGATGTAAAATAAATCTCTCATGGAGTGTGTATGTGATGTTTCAGCTCAAAATACCACACATATAATGTTTTATACCTTTTTGAAACGCCCCTTTTAGGCTGCATTTACACTGCATGGTTCAAGTGACCCAATTCTGATATTTTTCTCCCATGTGGCACAGATCGGATTCGGCCCATGTACGTGTAAGCAGGAAAAAATCCCATGGATTCCGATTGACTCAAATCAGATTCAGGCCTTGTTCATATGTGGAAATTTATCTGATATGAATCGGTTCTGTGCCCTCGTGTCTGCACTGTAAGCAGGTAGATCAGATTTTCACCTGTCAGTGCGAGTCGCGTATCATTAAAAACCATATCGAATGACGTCAACTCTGACGCTTTCATTTCGGAGCAGACTTCAGCAGAGTCCCAAACCTTACACTTCAAATACTAGAACAAAAAAAGCATTTATATTGCCATATAGCATAAGTATTCACGCATGTTAGCGAGCGCGAGAGAGAGAGATAGAGAGAGAGAGAGAGAGAGAGAGAGCACAACATCCGCCACGTAAACAATGTATAAAACTATTGCATACACCACGTGCATAAATCACAACATGGACATTACATTAAGATGCCTACTGGTTTCAAAAAAGCCTAGATTAAAATGGCCAAATGAGAACTTTTCTGTCATAAACGATAGTAAAACAACTTGTCGAAAAGAATAATAAAAAAAAACGAAACCCTGTGAACAGATTAAATACAGGAATGGAGGAAAAAAGAGCGCTCTTTTATTATCAGCTGTCAGTCAGCACCCGCTCTTTTTTTTCCTGGTCATTGTGTCTTGTCATTGTGTGCTGTGTAAATGCAGACAATCGGATACAAGTCACTTTTAAAAGATGATGTAAGCAGTAAAGCATGTAAAATCGGATACAGTCACAAAATTGGAATTGACCATCAAGATCTGCAGTGTAAATGCAGCCTTATATGTGATGATACTTTTGGTGACTTTGGGTGCTTTAAATTCAAATGAGATTGTGCTCTTTTCAAAAGAGGGCGGAGCTACAAATGCCTATGTGTCAGCATAGTGGAAGATTCAAAAACAACACTAACGTCTTATGCTAATGAGGGAGAGATGGTCACTAGTGGGCGGGGCTTTCCCCCTCTGATGACACGTACAAAGGGAGAATGTCAATCAAAGTGTTTCTGCATAATCAAGTGTGATTATATAAAGCATTATTCAGAATGTTTGTCCATAAAATTCTCTTGTATTTTAGGATTAGTTGTACCTACTTCCTCAGAATGACCACCAACCAATCGGAAACAAGCATTCAACAGCCATGTATTATAAGTAAATGAATATAGATGTTATATTTAGACATCATCTACGAACATTTATGTTTCCATTAAGTCAAAATACAGGTGTTTCTGAAAGTTCAAGTATCCAGTTTTTTAAATGTGTGAAAACATTTCAAACAGGCGGCACGATAGCTCAGTGGTTAGCACTGTCACCTCACAGCAAGAAGGTCACTGGTTCGAGCCCCGGCTGGGTCAGTTGGCATTTCTGTGTGGAGTTTGCATGTTCTCCCCGTGTTGGCGTGGGTTTCCTCCGGGTGCTCCAGTTTCCCCCACAGTCCAAACACATGCACTATAGGTGAATTGGATTAACTAAATTGGCCGTAGTGTATGAGTGTGTGTGTGAATGAGTGTGTATGTGTGTTTCCCAGTACTGGGTTGCAGCTGAAAGGGCATACGCTGCGTAAAATATATGCCGGATCAGTTGGTGGTTTGTTCCACTGTGGCGACCTCTGAAATAGAGACTAAAGGTTTTTGCACACTGAAGTCCGAAAGTTTCGTATGTGTTTTTTTTGTAGTCATTTTGCGAAAAATTTGTCACGTAAACAAACCTTGCACACTGAGTCCGATGCGTATTAATTAATCCGTTACAAAAAAACGCTAAACATTTCGGGAGTCAGTTCAAGCAGAGATACTTTGTTCTCCTCTCTCTTCTCCAAAGTAGAAAAAGAAAGAGGAATAGGCTACATATTGTGTTCTCCTCCTTATAGATGGCCATGTTGACGTGTCGAAGCAATGAACCGAAAGCGGACCATGCTTTCTATTATAATGTTTGTGAGCAGTATGTCAAATGTATGGACACACACACACACACACACACCAAACAGCAGGAGGGCAGAGGTGCGCTAGTCACTGAATCTAGCATATAGTGGTTCTCAACTGTCCGCCACATTCTGTCTTATTTTATGCACTGTGTTTGTCATAAAGTTATCTGTAGTTCAAGTGACGGCTTTCTGTATTTAGCTTTTCGCTTGTACGGTGCCTCTGAGCTGTCAAAACACCTCTCAAAGCACTTTTTCGGATGCAAAAAGCGGAAAAAATCAAACACGGTTCGAATTTTTTTTATGACGGACGAAAGTTTCGGAGACAGTGTGTCAGTACGATTCACACAACGTGAGGTCGAATTTATTTTTTAACGTGCAAAAATTACAGATGGAAATTTCGGATTCAGTGTGCAATGACCTTAAGTCAAAGGGAAATGAATGAATGAAGGAAAACTGAAACAAGTTAATGATGAACATTCATTGAAGATACTTCATAGTTTCTTCCTAGAAATATTACAAAAACATTAATTAATAAAAAAATTATAAACAATACATTTTGTGAGCATTAAGAGAACATTGCATTATAGATTTGTGCAAACATTACTTTTGAGCTAGTTTTTAATGTTCATATTAAAAAGGTAAAATGAATCTCCAACTTGACCCTCATAGAAATAAAAAACAACACTATAGTTCTAATGTTGGAAATCCACCAAAACATAAACAATAAACGTTAAACGGCGTCGAAAAATCTACATGCTACTATATAGTTCTGCATCCTGCATGACAATATATATGCAGTTTTAATTACTGATTTTTTGAAGTAGCTCATGAGAGATCATTACCATCACGCATTTCATTTTCCTATGCACGATGACAACAAAAGCCTGCATATGAATAATTACATTACATTACACTACAGCAATTACATGTGAGAGTTCACTGGAATCCATTCATGCTGACGGAAAGCAACAAATGTGTTTTCACATTGCTGTGCTTTACAATGAAAATGCACATAATATGTTTGTTTGGAGATGACACTTGTATTAGCATAACACAATTAGCATGAAAATGTGGCACTGTCAACGTTTACATTCTGTAAGGTTTTCACTCTAACAGTAACACATACTCGATAATGCATTTCATTAACTGGAATAATCACATTAGAAGAACACATGCTAATAAAAAAAATACCGGATACATTCTGAAGCTGAAATTATAGTGTGCAAAATACAGAAATGCTTCTAGTTGATGTAATTACGGAGCAGAATATCCAAACTGTTTGAGCATAAAACTCAAAATGAGCTGGAAGCTAAGAAAAAGGACTAATGGAGCTAATGAAGGTTCTGTTAATTAAGATTGAATTTGTCTTTTATCATCTCATCAAGGTTCCTCTAATCGCAGTCTCAGGGTGATCTCATTCTCTGTCATTATGTGCATTGCCATGCGTGGTAATTTTGTAAATCATTCTTATCAAAGCACAGATGCAATGGTCTGTAGGTCAGAAACCCTTGTTTCCTTGTTTTGGCTCAACATTGTGAAAACAGTTTTGATTTTCTTTGTGGCACCTACATGTAAACATCTATAAGTTCATTTATATATATTTATATACGGTGGCGCAGTAGGTAGCACAATCGCATCACAGCAAGAAGGTCGCTGGTTCGAGCTCCAGCTGGGTCAGTTCACATTTCTGTGTGGAGTTTGCATGTTCTCCCCGTGTTCGCATGGGTTTCCTCCAGGTGCTCCGGTATCCCCCCACAGTGCAAAAACATGTGGTATAGGTGAATTGGGTTAGCTAAAATTGTCCGTAGTGTACGTGAGTGAATGAGTGTGTATGAATGTTTCCCAGTGATGGGTTGCAGCTGGAAGGGCATCCGCTGTGTAAAACATATGCTGGATAAGTTGGCGGTTCATTCCGCTGTGGCGACCCCAGATTAATAAAGGGACTAAGCCGAAAAGAAAATGAATGAATGAATATATATATATATATATTTCAAAGTATGGAAAAATTACCTTTAACAAATATAGATTTTTAGACATTTGAATAAAAAAATGTATGTAAACATATGTTTAAGGGGCGGCACGGTGGCTCAGTGGTTAGCACTGTGGCCTCACAGCAAGAAGGTCGCTGGTTCGAGTCCCAGCTGGGCCAGTTGGCATTTCTGTGTGGAGTTTGCATGTTCTCCCCGTGTTGGCGTAGGTTTCCTCCGGGTGCTCCGGTTTTCCCCACAGTCCAAACACATGCACAAACAATTGACTAAACTAAATTGGCCGTAGTGTATGAGTGTGTGTGTGCATGTGAGATCGTATGGGTGTTTCCCAGTACTGGGTTGCAGCTGGAAGGGCATCCACTGCATAAAATATATGCTGGAATAGTTGGCGGTTCATTCTGCTGTGGCCGACCCTTGATGAATAAAGGGACTAAGCAGAAGGAAAATTAATGAATGAACATATGTTCAAATATATTAATTACACTACAAAAAAATTATTCTAGTCCAAATATCTTAAAATTCATTTCAAGTAAAAATATTGATATAATACAGAAATAAAGTCACAATTGCGTGATTTTTTCCTCTGATGTTCCTAGAATGTGTATGTGAGGTTTCGGCTCAAAATACCACACAAATATTTTTTATAACTCTCTGAAACTGACCCTTTTAGGTTTTGATCCATTTTGGTGAGTGTCGCTTTAAATTCAAATGAGATTGTGCTCTTTTCAAAGAAGGGCGGTGCTACAAATGTCTATAGGTGCGTCCCAAATCGCATGTTTATGCACTATTCTACGGCATTTTGTAGTATAAATAGTGTAAGTAGTGCGTTCACACTGAAAACTCTAAAAATAATAAGTGCACTTTAATTACCCGGATGATGCACTTATCCAACCGGTAAAATGAAGTGTGGAATGATGGACACTTCACGCACTCAACGACCGCAGCTTTGCTCATGTAGCGGAAGGGGCGGAGATTTCGGGCACTGATGTTGGATTACTTTGTTTATTTTGGATTGTGAAAGCAAAATTGTCCTACGAGAGTGATTATACCGCCTCCCGGTGGTGAATGCGGTTATACTCATAGCAGGTATTATTTGGTACTTTGGTCATTTATTTCACTAATTTGGAAACCGTCAAACGCCATCTGGGAAACGGTTTGAATTACCGCTTAGTAAAAAAAACGTTAGTGCTCCATTTGGGACGACAGTACATACATATACTATGCTGTTGAGTGTATAAGTGCACAAGTACATAGTGCATAAGTGCATAGTGTATAGTGTTCCATTTGGGACACAGCTTAAGTGTCAGCATAGTGGCAGATTCAAAACTCTAATGGCAGATGGCTGCTTCTCACTCAGGACTGTCTATGCAAATGTGTGAGAGATGGTCACTAGTGGGCGGGGCTTTCACCCTCTGATGACACGTACAAAGGGAGAATGTCAATCAAAGTGTTTCTACAGACTGATTTGTGAAGTGTGATTATAAACAAATAGATTAATGAATATTTATCATTAGAAGCTGGTTATATCACACACTGCTTCCAGACAACTGTGTTTAAACCCCTTTATAAAAGTGATTTTTGCATAATAGGACCCCTTTAAAGCATGTAGATTAGCAATATATGTAAAGAGAGAGAGCTGTAGGACTAAAAAGAGTCTCCTTTACACGTCTGTGAACCCTGATGCAGACTTATATGAAAATCAATCCTCCATAAGATCACAGGCTCTGCTGGGTTTTCAGTCGCTTCATCTGATTCGTAAACTTTTAATCATTCTGGTCTGAAAATAGGTGCGTCTGGACGTCTATCACATTTTTGCTCTCTTGATGGAGAACTTTTTTTTTTGCGCATGCATATATAATATAGATTTAGAAGATTTAGGTAAGGGAAAATATATGTCAGCATAGAATGTATTTTTAGATTAAGTCTTTAGATAGATTTTTAAATTCATATTGTTAGTAGTCAATTTTAATTGATTGACCGACTGTATATGTTTTCTTATTGCATATCAGTGGTGGCAAGAGTACTGAAAAATCATACTCAAGTAAAGGTCATCCAAAAATGTAGTACAAGTATAGTAAAAATATCTGATGTAAACATTACTACAAGTATGAGTTAAAAAGTACTCAAGCATAGTGAGTATTACCATGTGAAAGGTTGATGTGTTTACATGCAATTTGTGTATGTGTGTGTGTTGGAAAAAAAACATTCTGTAGGGATTGTAGCGATTGTTTTAGATCATTGTTGATTTCAGTCCTCATACAGTAGACATCTTCATCATCATCTGAATAATCTCCAGGTCATTCCGTGTAATGATTGCTTGTCTTTTTGGACACTTTTAATGCTTCACAATGTACATGTTTGCTGCATTTATAAAGCGCCCGTGTCTTGAGGTTGTTCTGTATGATGCAATTTTTGTATGCTCAATGTGATTGGACGGGAGTCACAGGATGATCAGATATACACATCAAATGTAAGTAAAAAATAAAGTAGTGAGTGACTGCAGTAAAATAGTGGAGTAAAAGCACTGATACAGTACTAAAATAAACTCAAGTGAAAGTAAAAGTACACATTTTTAAACCTACTTATTCATTCATTCATTCATTTTCTTTTCGGCTTAGTCCCTTTATTAATTAGGGGTCGCCACAGCGGAATGATCCGCCAACTTATCCAGCATATGTTTTACACAGCAGATGCCCTTCCAGCTGCAACCCATCACTGGAAAACACCCATACACTCACATTCACACACATACACTACGGACAATTTAGCTTATCCAATTCACCTATAGCGCATGTCTTTGGACTGTGGGGGAAACCGGAGCACCTGGAGGAAACCCACGCCAACACGGGGAGAACATGCAAACTCCACACAGAAATGCCAACAGACCCAGCCGGGACTCGAACCAGCGACCTTCTTGCTGTGAGGCGACAGCGCTACCCACTGCGCCACCGTGCCGCCCTAAACCTACTTAGTAAAGTACAATTCCTGAGAAAACCTACTCTTGTATTACTTTACACCACTGCATATTATGTAGCACTTTTAGCCATCCATTCAAGTGTTTTTTTATATATCTAAATAAATGTATTTATTTAGAAATTTATTTAGATAAATAAAAAATAACACTTGACATAACAATAACATTATTTTTTTCAATCTCTTGTTCCAATGTGTGACGGATAAACAAACAGTAAACATTGCAGACCACACATCAAGATAAATCAATACAAAATATAATTAAATAACTATTCATCATAAGAATTGTACCACCAAAACGTATATCCAGGCAACAAGTAAAATATGCAATAAGATTATAAAAGTTTTTAAGACGAATAAATGTGTATCCAAAAAAATTCATCATTCAGGCGCAGTGGGTAGCACAATCGCCTCACAGTAAGAAGGTCGCTGGTTCAAGCCTTAGCTGGGTCAGTTGGCATTTCTGTGTGGAGTTTGCATGTTCTCCCCGTGTTCGCGTGGATTTCCTCCGGGTGCTCCGGTTTCCCCCACAAGTCCAAAGACATGCGCTATAGGTGAATTGGGTAAGCTAGATTGTCCATAGTGTATGTGTGTGAATGAGTGTATGGATGTTTCCCAGTGATGGGTTGCAACTGGAAGTGCATCCGCTGTGTAAAACATATGCTGGATAAGTTGGTGGTTCATTCCGCTGTGTCCACCCCAGATTAATAAAGGGACTAAGCCGAAAATAAAATAAATGAATGTATTATGCAAATGACCACAGTGTGCTTCTTTCTCATTGGTAAAGACTGCATGAAGTCTTGAAATCAGAATATAATGTGATTAATTTAAACTATTGGCAATCCAAAGCCGCCAATGAGTGAAATGAGTTGTGCTTTTACACATCAATTAGTATTGTAATTAGGCACTGATGTGATTAATTGCAAAGCAAGGAGCCGATGATCTTTATAATGAACTGCCAGACGCCAAATCAGCCGGTGACTGCTGAAGACCATCGTAGGTTAGGAATCAGGCAAATCAATTCATGTTCATGCAATCATTTAGCCAACGGGTGAAACCACCTGCCTGGGTTATGTTCATGAGCAACAGAAGATGAACATTTAGATGATGCTGTGAAAAGATGATGCTTTCTCTTTAAAAGACTCCTAATGAATCGTTCTGCATCTTATCTCAATTCAATTCATCTTTATTTCTATAGCGCTTTTACAATGTAGATTGTGTCAAAGCAGCTTATCATAGAAGTTCTAGTAAATTGAAACTGTCAGTCCAGTTTTCAGAGTTGAAGTTCAGTTTAGTTCAGTTCAGTGTGGTTTAATTTTCACTGCTGAAAGTCCAAACACTGAAGAGCAAATCGATCGATGCGCAGCTCCACAAGTCCCAAACCAAGCAAGCCAGTGGCGACAGTGGTGAGGAACAAACTTCACCAATTGACGAAAATGAAGAAAAAAATTCTCCACACAGAAAGTTTGCATTTCTGTGTGGAGTTTGCATGTTCTCCCTGTGTTCGCATGGGTTTCCTCCGGGGGCTCCGGTTTCCCCCACAGTCCAAAAACATGTGGTATAGGTGAATTGGGTAAGCTAGATTGTCAATAGTGTATGTGTGTGAATGAGAGTGTATGGGTGTTTCCCAGTGATGGGTTGCAGCTGGAAGGGCATCCTCTGTTTAAAACATATACCAGATAAGTTGGCGGTTCATTTTGCTGTGGCAACCCCTGATTAATAAACGGACTAAGCCGAAAAGAATGAATGATAACCCAGCATTGGGTCAATTATGAACAAACCCAACCATTAGGTTAAAAAGTGCAATTTATATTTAACTGGAAAAAATAACTCAACATTTGGTTTGTCCATATTTGACTAAGTGTTGGTTTATGACCCAGCATTTTTAGAGTATGCATGAATATACATGTCATATTTATGGTATCATCTAAGAACATTTATGTTCCCATAAAAAAAAAAAAGAGTTTCTGGAAGTTGTTTCCGATGTTTTTAAATATTTAAAAACTCAATCAAGAAATGACATTTAATAGATCTTTATAAATGATGAACACTCATGACAATGTTTCATGGTTTCTTCCCAGAAACAACGTTTTGCTAATGTTTCCATTATGAAAACATTATTCCTTAATATCCTCTGAATGTTAAAATAAAATGGAGCAAAATTCCATTGAAGTATTTTGTAAACATTACTTCATCAGTGATCTCATCCCGAGGGCCACAGTTGGAATCAGTGAATGTATGAACTCCAGTAAACAGCGCTTTTCTCCAAAGGTACTTACATTTCTCACATCACTGCCTTTATTAAATCAGTTTCTGCATGGTGAGCTAT
>CAIGQV010019356.1:216696-231517 GCA_903798115.1 Danio jaintianensis
AATAGAATAGAATAGAATAGAATAGAATAGAATAGAATAGAATAGAACAGAATAGAACAGAACAGAATATTTATTGTTTTGAAAGCAATGAAAGGCTGTTTGGCATAATAGACATATGTAGAAAAATGTAATAAACAGGAAAGTGTATTAGTGTAATATTCAGTGATTAGTACAAAGATATGTCCTCCATAATTTTAAATCATTTAAAAAAAAAATCTATTTTCTAATTCTCCACACGTGCCCTCAGTTAAAGAAACGCTGACGATGCCTTATATGCATTCATAAATAATACATGCCTTTAATAATTGAATCTAATTCAAGTGATTATATGTGTTTCGCCCTTTTCTCCTCTGTCTAAAATATCGGCTTAATCTCTGCAATGTTCCTGCGCTCGGGGA
The DNA here is from genome assembly GCA_903798115.1 of Danio jaintianensis. Taxonomy (NCBI): domain Eukaryota; kingdom Metazoa; phylum Chordata; class Actinopteri; order Cypriniformes; family Danionidae; genus Danio; species Danio jaintianensis. Next base: position 217,095 of record CAIGQV010019356.1, read on the forward strand.
GTCCATTGGTTGTAATTATGATTTAATTGGAGAGTAATTTAGCAGAAGGTCTCCTCCTGAAAGCTCTGGTGGGCCCGTGTGCATACGCGTGATCAAGGGTGTCCGCGATTCATCACGGTCAGCAAAGGGTTCATGTCACGGGGAACGTCCCAAAACACTCATTCAGTCAGAATTATTAGCCCTCCAGTTAAAGGTGCAGTAGGTGATTGTCTTCAGAAACATTTTTTGTTGTGCTGGTTGAAAGTCTCTTCACATTCCAATAGTACTGATTAAAGCAAATGAGTATTTATATGTATTTTTTGTATTTTTGGGTAAGGCACAAGACTAAAAAATGTTCGTCCAATTAAAAAATTGTCGGGCCGATAATTCCCATAATTCTTATAAGTAGCCCGTTAACTGTCTGTCAACAAATGTAGATTTGTACAACTGCGCACCCCTGTACATGCAGATCTGCCGATGCGCGTGCACGAGCGCCATGGACATGAGTGACAGCGGTAAAAACAAATGCTGAATCAAAACTTTTTACAATTCTGAATCAATATTGGAGTTGGAGGAAGGACGACACCATGGCTGAAGTATTTCTTTTAGACAGGTTATGTTTTAAAACTCTAAAAGTTTTTAAAGTCACACAAAGCTTATGTATATGTTGTTGTTTTACGAATGGGTTTTATGCACAGAAGTGTTGTTCAGCCACTGCAATCTTCTGGCAAAAGATTGATGTGACTTTTTTCAATTTCATAAGGGTCCTTTTACAGCATCGATAATGTAGATTTTTATTTACTTTAACAACAAAACATCAGTAAATAGCGCTATTCCACCTAACCTGCTTTACTGAGGTGAAGTTGCTTTTATATTCACATTGGTTCATTTTTGATCAATGACAACCTGTGACGCGCTCCCTATATTGTTTACCATGCTACTCTGAATATTCAGTCTGAAATAGCATGTAAGTATGGCTTAGTAATAAGTGTAATTCCTGCACCCCGCCGGCCAACCACAAAGCATACAGTAGTCGCTTTAGGACAGCATGTGAGAGAGTGAGACCATCGATGCTTGCATGCATGAAATATTGCATATTATGACAACTTTTGCTTGCTTGCTACACAACTGAAACGTGCTAGATATAATACAGTTTTTCGTTCAGAATTGTAGTATTATAAAGTACTATAAAATGACATGATCTAATGGGTCTCTGTCATCTTTAATGTGCGTAGTCATGATTTCAGGAGGCGTGGCTTTGGATGGCAGGGAAGGGACTGTGTTTCAAACATATTATGCTAACCGGTTAGCATTTAGGCAGATCACCTACTGCACCTTTAAATTTTAATTATTTTATATTTTGCTTAATGGAGAGAAGATTGTTTTTAACACATTTATAAGCATAATAGGTTTGTCCTATAGACAATTGAAAAATAAAAATATAGCTTGAGGGGGCTAATTTATAAATCTGGGGTCGCCACAGTGGAATGAACCACAAACTTATCCAGCATATGTTTTACGCAGCGGATGCCCTTCCAGCTGCAACCCATCACTGGGAAACACCCATACACTCATTCACACACATACACTATGGACAATTTAGCTTACCCAATTCACCTGTACCGCATGTCTTTGGACTGTGGGGGAAACCGGAGCACCCGGAGGAAACCCACGCCAACACAGGGAGAACATGCAAACTCCACACAGAAATGCCAACTGACCCAGCCGAGGCTTGAACTAGCAACCTTTCTTGCTGTGAGGCGATCGTGCTACCCACTGCGCCACCGTGATGCCCTAGGTTATATATATAAAAAAAAATGTTATAAGACTCATTTGGTCTTTGATTAACATACAGTATCAGGAAAGTAGGACCAAAGTCCCTTTAAGGCAAGTCATTTCACTCAGCGGTCATCTTTGAAACTCCTCTCGGGCAGTATGCTCAGGCATTCTATCTGAATGGCGAAACATCAAATTCTCCAAAATTGTTTGCCAAGCTTACGATTACATTACATATTTGGAATCACCAATAAAATTAAACAACAACCGTCTCATAATTTTCGTTTCTAAACTTCAATTCATCTTTATTTTTATAGCAATGTACAATGTAGATTGTGTCAAAGCAGCTTATCATAGAAGTTGTAGTAAATTGAACCTGTGTAAATTGAGTCCAGTTTTCAGAGTTGAAGTTCAGTTTAGTTCAGTTCAGTGTGGTTTAAATTTCACTGCTGAAAGTCCAAACACTGAAGAGCAAATCCATCGATGCGCAGCTCCACAAGTCCCAAACCAAGCAAGCCAGTGGCGACAGTGGCGAGGAACAAACTTCGACAATTGACGAAAGTGAAGGAAAAAAAAAAAAACCTGGAGAGAGACCAGGCTCAGTTGGGCATGACCATTTCTCCTCTGGCCAAACTTCCTGTGCGGAGCTGCAGTTTAGGTGCTAGAGGCTGGAGAACACTGGACGTCCATCGTGGAGAAGCTGCAGGTGTGAGTAGGTTACCGGCGTCCGCATTTTTTCAGGTTGCCCAAGCTAATGCGCATGCGCACTCGGAAGGAACAAGATCATGACATCAACCTCTGGATAATTCTTCGTCAGATTGCACTGGTCTTCTGAAGTAATCCACAACTTGGTCTTGATGGCGAGTCTCCTCCAGAAATGACAGTGACTCTTTGTTTACAAGTTTGTGTGCGTTTGAGTAGTTGTTGTCATGTGATGTGCGTTTGACAGGACGGACTGTACCTCACGATCGTTTCATACAGATTACAAAACCAAAAAACTTTTGTTTTCAAGTATAGTTGGTTCATTTAAAAGCAACCCAGGCTCATTCTGAAAACATACCTCTATATACATTTCTGGAGAGCGCCAAATACGTCCCAGGAGCTACGTTTTTTGAGATCTCAATTTTCTCTCACGAGTACCATTCGTGTCTGCTGTTCTCACGTAAATCCACCAGAGGCCACTGTTGACTGACTGAATGACTGACTGACTGACTGACTGACCGATCAACTTCCCTTAACTCAGGGGTGTCCACACTTGGTCCTGGAGGGCCGGTGTCCTGGAGAGTTTAGCTCCAACCCTAATCAAACACACCTGAATCAGCTAATCAAGCTCTTACTAGGTATACTAGAAACATCCAGGTAGGTGTGTTGAAGCAAGTTGAGTTTTAAAAAGCACCGATTGACCCGCGGTCCGTGTATAATTGGTTTTCTTGTTTTTGCTTTCGTTTGGAGAGTACAATAGGTAGGGTCAAATGAGGTACCCAGTTCTTACTTCATGCCCATTTCATGTAACAATGTTTTGCAAAATGGCATCTCAAATGAGTACTTCTAATCACTGAAACAACAGCGCTTTTAACTTGCCAGTATCCTGCATTTCAGAATAATAACCAAAAGATACACACTAATGTATTAATAAATTACATAAGATAAACAACTACAGAAGAAAGACTTGTGCATCATTACCAAAAAAATACCATAATATTCCAAAAATCTATCACTTTTCTAGTTATTAAAAGGGAACGTGACGGCACAGTTTGATGTTTGGTTGACCAATCAGCGGAGAGGGGGCATGTATAATTCCCGCCCACACAGAAAACTAATTTTAAAGCTGTTTATTCGTTTTGGTTTTATCGCATTTTCATTTTGCGTTTAAAAACAAAATGTGACGAAAACAAAAAAAAATATTTGGAAAAACTAAATATTTATGTTCGTGAGAAGGTTCAAATTTGACATAAACGAACCGTTTATTCCTTTTATCCGTTTTGAAACCAAAAACGAGAAAACCAATTATACGCGGGTACACGGACCACCCGCCCACCCACTTCCCTAAACCCAACCGACAGTTTTTAAAAGCAATCCAGAAAAAGAAAAGCCCTCGCCTGATTTTTTACCACGTTTCAGATGTTACCACATTCTCACCCTGTTATTTACTTGTTTATTTTAATTTTTGGCTTCTGTTTTTGTCTTACCGACTTTCTGTAACCGTTCCACACAGGACTTGAACCCCGTCGTTGTGGTCAACTCCTGTTTGCGTCTCAAGTCCGCCGACGTACATGGCGAGCCACTGGACAAACTGGTAACAGCGGGAAAGCCGTCCACACGGAGGTAAGCGGTCAGCTGGTAAGCGTGAAAAGGAACGGCATCATACCGCCCCGTAGCGTTCGTTTTAAAAATGAAATGCAGCCATACGTACTTCTTGCTACATAATTTGCGATCTCCAGAAACGTATATGGGGCTACGTTTTCAGAATGAGCCTATGTTGTTTAAAAGTACAGATTTCAAGCTGTATGTAGATATATTTCTCATGTCTGTGAAGTAAGTATTCGCTGAGATTCCAGTGCGTTTGTTGACCACAAAAAGCACACGTCTGGTCCGATCCCCTACCCCGGAGAAACATCAGTCTATAGCGATTGCTGATTGGCTCCTGTACAAGTAGGCAGGGCTTCATTCACCATATTGATCGTTACACTTTCCCCCATTCAAAACTATACGAGTGACACGTCTTGTGTATTCTAGAGTCTTTGGTAGGACACTTTTTTTTTTGAATGGGACATAAAATAGTTGAAGGAATGAAAACACTTTTTGGAAGCATAATACAGAAGATGTTTCAAAAGGGTTGCCTTGTTTACTGTGTTTTAAGCATTTGTCCCATCACATAAAAACAGGCTTGCTTATTTGTGACTGTTTTCTTTATTTTTTTTCTTTATTTTTTCAAAACAGGTCTCCTTATTTTGAGCTTTTTTTTTTACCTTCAGACAAAATATCTCATATTTTTATTGTGCAACTTGGCAACACTTTCCAGTCAAAAAGAGATCAAACATTTTGTGTGTGTGTGTGTGTGATAGCACTGAAGAACTGATTGTGATTTATCGAGCGTGACTGCGTCTATTGAAAAAGTGTGATTTTGAGTGTTATGGAAAATGAAAAATCCAAGATGAAGGACTGCTTTTGTTCCTTTAGGTCTTTCTTTCGTTTCTCAGATCTGTATCTGTAGCAGATTTGAGTGGAGCATCTGTGATTTGTCCTTCCTTGAGCTGGATTTTTTAAGAGTCCTTTAAGTTTTTCTTCATTGTTGTCGCATGCGCATCTGTCCTCCTTAAAGCCCAAATAACTCTAAATGAAAACACATGTAATGATTCCTAGACCTGAGGAAAAATAGATTGTGAATTAAAATGTGGGTGTAATGTCAACGCTCACCTCAAGAACATTATACAGAAAATAACACTTTCTTAATGATCCTACTTAAAGGCACAATATGTAAGATTGTTTCATTAAGTTGATTCAGAAATGAATTCGTTGCTGAGAATAACTCCCACTGGAGTGACTTTGTAACATTGCAGATCTTTTTCTCGAGCAGCAACATTATGCTGTAATGGAAGCTGAATGTGTTAAAATGATAATAGGACTCTGCATGTAGCTTGTAATGATTCATAGAGCAGTCAAACAGTTGACCACAAAAAGAACATTTGCATCGGTCCTGGTTTGACGTCAGTGCTCAACTCAAGAGCCATATGCTGACATAAATGTTATTATTAATGATACTGTTGCAAAGAGGCTTGTATTTTTAAGGGTAATTTAGATTTCTGCTTTCAATATGATAGTACATGTAGTCCTAACAGGTCCATTTTAGTCTTTTCAGCCTTTTTAAATGTTTTGAAAATGCCACAGAATCAGAGTTTTCTTGTACTTGTATAGAGTGAGGGAAATAAGTATTGAACACGTCACCATTTTTCTCCGAAAACATATTTCTAAAGGTGCCATTGACTTGAAATTTTCCCCAGATGTTGGTAACAACCAAAGAAATCCACATATGCAAAGAAAACAAATCTAATTAGTTTATAAATGAAGTTCTGTGTAATAAAATGAAATGACACAGGGAAAAAGTATTGAACACATGAAGAAAGGGAGGTGTATAAAGACATGGAAAGCCCAGACAGCAACTGAAATCTCTTGGTAGTTCTTCAGCAACCCTCTGCCCTTTCTCAGTGTAAATGAATATCAGCTGCTTCAGTCCAACATCTACATTAGCAGGAGGATGAAGATGAAATAAATGTGGACATTTCAGCAAGACAATGATCCAAAACACAGCCAAGGAGACTCTCAAATGCTTTCAAAGAAAGAAAATCAAGCTGTAGAATGGCCCAGCCAATCAGCTGACTTGAATACAATAGAAAAAATACAAAATAAAGATCAGATTTCATAGACGAGACCCACAGAACCATCAATATTTTTACACTCAGTTGAAGTCTGAGCAATGCATGTGACTTCATTCTCCATATGAGAGGCGTCTTTAAGCTGCCAGCACCAAAAAAGACTTTTATATAAAGTATTAAATACATTTCAGTAGTTCAGCACTTTCTCCTTCTGTCATTTCATTGTTATTACACAGAACTCATTTTTCTGATTTTTTTGTTTTGTTTTATTTTTATGTTTGTATTGTTTTTTTGTTTTTTTACCAAAATCTGGTTCAATTCCATGTCAACAGCTCCTTTAGAAATATTATTCCCAGGAAAAAGCATGACACGTTCAATACTTATTTCCCACACTGTACTTATATACAGTCGTGGCCAAAAGTTTTGAGAATGACACAAATATTAGTTTTCACAAAGTTTGCTGCTAAACTGCTTTTAGATCTTTGTTTCAGTTGTTTCTGTGATGTACTGAAATATAATTACAAGTACTTCATACGTTTCAAAGGTTTTTATCGACAATTACATGACATTTATGCAAAGTCAGTATTTGCAGTGTTGGCCCTTCTTTTTCAGGACCTCTGCAATTCGACTGGGCATGCTCTCAATCAACTTCTGGGCCAAATCCTGACTGATAGCAACCCATTCTTTCATAATCACTTCTTGGAGTTTGTCAGAATTAGTGGGTTTTAGTTTGTCCACCCGCCTCTTGAGGATTGACCACAAGTTCTCAATGGGATTAAGATCTGGGGAGTTTCCAGGCCATGGAACCAAAAATTCCACGTTTTGGTCCCCGAGCCACTTAGATATCACATCGTGCTTCATCGTGCTGGAAAATGCATTGTTCTTCACCAAACTGTTGTTGGATTGTTGGAAGAAGTTGCTGTTGGAGGGTGTTTTGGTACCATTCTTTATTCAGGGCTGTGTTTTTGGGCAAAATTGTGAGTGAGCCCACTCCCTTGGATGAGAAGCAACCCCACACATGAATGGTCTCAGGATGCTTTACTGTTGGCATGACACAGGACTGATGGTAGCGCTCACCTTTTTTTCTCCGGACAAGCCTTTTTCCAGATGCCCCAAACAATCGGAAAGGGGCTTCATCGGAGAATATGACTTTGCCCCAGTCCTCAGCAGTCCATTCGCCATACTTTTTGCAGAAGATCAATCTGTCCCTGATGTTTTTTTTGGAGGGAAGTGGCTTCTTTGCTACCCTTCTTGACACCAGGCCATCTTCCAAAAATCTTCGCCTCACTGTGCGTGCAGATGCCCTCACACCTGCCTGCTGCCATTCCTGAGCAAGCTCTGACTGGTGGCACTCCGATCCCACAGCTGAATCCTCTTTAGGAGACGATCCTGGTGCTTGCTAGACTTTCTTGGACGCCCTGAAGCCTTCTTAACAAGAATTGAACCTCTTTCCTTGCAGTTATTGATGATCCTATAAATTGTTGATTTAGGTGCAATCTTAGTAGCCACAATATCCTTGCCTGTGAAGCCATTTTTATGCAACGCAATGATGGCTGCACGCGTTTCTTTGCAGGTCACGATGGTTAACAATGAAAGAACAATGATTTCAAGTATCACCCTCCTTTTAACATGTCAAGTCTGCCATTCTAACCCAATCAGCCTGACATAATGATCTCCAGCCTTGTGCTCGTCAACATTCTCACCTGAGTTAACAAGACAATTACTGAAATGATCTTAGCAGGTCCTTTAATGACAGCAATGAAATGCAGTGGAAAGTTTTTTTCAGGATTAAGTAAATTTTCATGGCAAAGAAGGACTATGCAATTCATCTGATCACTCTTCATAACATTCTGGAGTATATGCAAATTGCTATTATAAAAACTTAAGCAGCAACTTTTCCAATTTCCAAAATGTATGTCATTCTCAAAACTTTTGGCCACGACTGTACTTAAATACTGTGTGTTGGATAACCATAAGCAAAATGAGTAAAGTAGACACATCTAAAAACCTTGATTCAATCATATAGAACCACAATCCACAACTGTACCATTTTCAGCCAAAAAAAAAGTCTAGAGCAAACCAAGGTGTTGCAGACTTACAGAAAGACACATTCAAAACCCGAAAAACATCCAGTACATCAGTGCCAGATCATTAATAACCCCAGAGGACGAACAGCTAGTAATTTCAGCTTAATAACCAGGCGACAAAAAAACGGCACGCACCCATTTGTGAAAAGAAGTCATTATTATTACGACACTCTTCCCTCCGACAACACTGTAAAAACTTCCATTCCATTACAAAGGCATGAGATAAGATGCTCCCTCTGGTCCATTTAACTGTGATTTTGAAGTAACAATTCCCATCAGGAAAGACAAATGTCTGTTAACTCCATTCACAGAATCACATCAGACAGAACAAAGCGCTGTCTGAGCAGCCCGCTATCATGGGACACGGATAAAAAAACAAATCTGAAGGTAAATCTTTCACTTCAGAGCGGCTCAATAATGTATTCCCGGGAGAGTTTTTTTTTTTTTTTGCAGATGCACTAAAGCATTCGCATCTGCTTTTCCCGTATTCAATAACGTACATTTTACTAAATGGGCCCTTCAGGATGGGATTGTCAGGGAATCTCCGTCCTGACGTGAAATCATAACTGACCTCCTCATCCTCCTGCGCTCGAGCTCTATGTATAGCATATTTCCGCCGTCATGAATTTTGCATTATGTTGAATGGCTCTCAGAGATATTGACTGACTGCGAGTGTAATTTGTCAGGACGGCGGATGTGAACATGCATCAGACGGGCCAGACCGACCGCTGATCTGTCTTATCTCGGCGGGTTCTGATGGAGCGAAGCAGGTGTCAGATTGACCACACGACAAATTCGGTTAAGCTGGAATTAATGGGCTTGCAGGGGAGATAGAAGCCATCTGAATGAATACCAAATAGACTCGCTTATAGTGTGAAAATGACCTTTGAGCCATACCTCAATTGAAATACGGAATAATTGGGTTGCAACACAGGCTCATTGAGAAAATGTGCCCAGGGCTACATTTTTGAGAACCGACAAATGTGTGCTCACTGTAGGGGTGTAATGGATCACGGTTGATCCGTGATTCGAACGGATCACAACCCACTGTTCGGAACACACGTGGCCCGCGGATTAATACATTTTTTTACAGGTAGATTAATCCTAAATTTGTAACGATCACAGAGAGATCGCCTCTCGCGTCCTTCAAATCACATGTATGAAAGCATTTAGGCTTTCCTGTAAAATATAATGATAACGGAAGAAGTTGTGGTGGGTTATTCAGGATGTGTTGGGTTTCATTAAAGGTGTTTTCGGTCACTACTTGTTTAGCCTGCATTAATACATTCAGTGCAAGCTGCACGATTAATCATTAAAAGATCGGGATCTCAACACCCATGCAACATAAATTATAAATCATGCTGATTTGCATATGTTAGTTAATCCTTCGAATCGCTGCATTCAAATCTGAAAATGCAAAAATCAAGAAAGAGATTCAGTCTTTAGTCTTTTGAGTTAGTTATGAAGTTACAAAGGCGGTGCGGTGGCGCAGTAGGTAGCGCTGTCGCCTCACAGCAAGAAGGTCGCTGGTTCGAGCCTCGGCTGTTTGCATGTTTTCCCCGTGTTGGCATGGGTTTCCTCCAGGTGCTCCGGTTTCCCCCACAGTCCAAACACATGCACTATAGGTGAATTGGGTAAACTAAATTGGCCGTAGTGTATGTGTGTGAATGAGGGTGTATGGATGTTTCCCAGTACTGGGTTACAGCTGGAAGGGCATCCGCTGTGTAAAACATAAGCTGGATAAGTTGGCGGTTCATTCCGCTGTGGCAACCCTTGATGAATAAAGGGACTAAGTCAAAGGAAAATGAATGAATTATACAACACAAATGTCCATGCAGCTATAGTAACTCAATTTAAATATATTGCATGAAAACAAAAACGAAAGTATATTTAGAAAGTAATAAAGTATATATATGTATAAGTATATATAGATTTTATTTTATTTTTTGGGGAAAATTTGTTATAAGTAGATAAAAATTATTAATAATTAGATAATTTAAAAAGAAAATTATTTTGCTGTAACATTGCTCTTTTCATATTTATATATATTTTATTTTTTAGTGACTAGCACTATACATTCAAAATATTCACTTTTTACTTGTTTCAAGTTCTTCAAGATAAAAAGAAGAAATAATCTATATTTCATTCTTGGAAAAGTTATTGAACTTGAATGTCTTATTTTTTTTGAATGAGGTCTGAATTACAGTAAATCGACTGTAGAGTTGAAGAATCTACACTTTAGAAAGTTTGCCATAAAGAGTTACTTTTACCTGAGCTGACTACTTTGAGACTTTAATCATTATTTCAGTGTCACCATATTTAGGTTACCTAACAACATGTTTTTACAGTACTTCATTATTAAAACGTTCTCAAAGCAAGACATAACTATGGGAAAATAATTAGACTTATTTTCAGAGTGTTTTTTTTTTTCTCTGTTACCTCAATGTCACAAAATTAATTAAATTATGTTTAAAACACAATTAAGATTTTTTTTTTATGAAAAGAATATGTAGTGAGGAAACACGGTTAAAAAAATAAGAATATTATGTAAAAACACTGCTAAAAGAAAGCTTACACAATGACGAATGATTATCCTTTCTTCTATAGTCTTGTTTTAAGCTAAATTGATTGAAATTAAATTGATCTGAAGAGACGTAATGAACGACAATGAAGAAAAAATAATTGGAGGAAACTTCTTATGCAGGGTGGCGAAGTGCGTAGCGATGTCGCCTCACAGCAAGAAGGTCGCTGGTTCGAGCCTCGCCTGGGTCAGTTGGCATTTCTGTGTGGAGTTATCCCCGTGTTCGCGTGGGTTTCCTCCGGGTGCTCCGGTTTCCCCCACAGTCCAAACACATGCGCTCTAGGAGAATTGGGTAAGCTAAATTGTCCGTATTGTATAAGTGTGTGTGTGAATGAGAGTGTATGGGTGTTTGCCAGTGATGGGTTACAGCTGGAAGGGCATCCGCTGTGTAAAACATATGCTGGATAAGTTGGCGGTTCATTCCGCTGTGGTGACCCCAGATTAATAAAGGGACTAAGCCGAAAAGAAAATGAATGAATGATGAACTTCTTATGCAGCATTGATGTTTCAGAAAATGATTTGTCAAATATTTTAAGACAAAAATTCATCTCAACCAATATTTTTTTTAATGACAAACTTTCACAAAATGTATAACTTTAAGCAAGATGCTCTGGGAAAATAATAATTATAATATTATTTGTGACCCTGCACCACTAAACCTTATGCTGCATGGGTATATTTTATGCAAAAGCCAAAAATACATTGTTTGGGTCATAATTAATTCATTAATTTTCCTTCAGCTTAGTCTCTATTTCAGAGGTAGCCACAGCGGAATGAACCACCAACTATTCCGACAAATGTTTTACACAGTGGATGCCCTTCCAGCCAAAACCCAGAACTGGGAAACACCTATACACTCTCACATTCACACACACACACACACACACACACACACATACACTACGGCCAATTTAGTTTATTCAATTCACCTATAGCGCATGTGTTTGGACTGTGGGGGAAACCGGAGCACCCGGAGGAAACCAACGCCAACACGGGGAGAACATGCAAACTCCACACAGAAATGCCAACTGGCCAAGCCGGGACTCGAACCAGCGATCTTCTTGCTGTGAGGCCACAGTGCTACCCACTGCGCCACCGCGCCGCCCCTTAACTAGTTTTGTGGTAAAAAATTATCTTACAGTATTCTTACTAAATTGACTGATTTATGCTGAACACACAGTTAAGAAAAAAAAAATATATATATATATTTTTTTTTTTGCTTATCAAGTAAATGTACGTTGATGTCAGAATTATTAGCCCCCCCTATATATTTTATTTCCCAATTTCTGTTTAACGGAGAGAAGTTTTTTTTTTAACACATTTCTAAACATAATAGTTTTAATAACTCATTACTAATAACTGATTTCTTTTATCTTTGCCATGATGACAGCACATAATATTTGACTAGATATTTTTCAAGATACTAGTATTCAGCTTAAAGTGACATTTAAAGGCTTAACTAGGTTAATTAGGTTAAAGTTAGGGTAATTAGGCAAGTCATTGTATAATAATATATAGTGGTTTGTTCTGTAGACAATCAGTAAAAAAATATTGCTTAATGGGGCTAATAATATTGACCATAAAATATATATTTTTTTAATTTAAAACTGCTTTTAATCTAGCCAAAATAAACTAAAGACTTTCTTCAGAGGAAAAAAATCTAGAAATTACTGTGAAAAATTCCTTTTAAACATCATTTGGGAAATATTTGAAAAAGCAAAAACTTTTGACTTCAACTGTATACTTTACTGTAAAACAAGATGCATGAAGGAAGGTCTTTTATCAGGTTTAAATGCTTAATGAAAGAAAAGCATCCAGCGTACATGTAATCACCTCTATTATTTTTTATGATGGTTCTTGATCTTCTTGTGGTAAAAGTTTATTCAGACAGATGCGAGCTCATTCTGCTGTCTGTGGCACATAAGGGAGCCCATGACAGGCCACCTGTCGGCCGTCTGAGAGGGTATGAGGCCCTGTCTGACAGCACACACACACACAGACACACATACCCACACACACCAAGAGCAAACGCAATAACAGAGGAGCACAGAGCCGGCCAAACATTCACAGGCAGCGTTTCACATCTCAGGCTTTTTTGTTGTGTTGCATACGCTCCGCTCGCTACGCCGGGTATTATGTCTGAATACTGCACAGGTGTCGGCGTGTTTTACACAAAGCATTTTATCTGAGAACAATCCCCCGACACAGGCTTTTGACAGCTTTCAGTCTTTTATGAACAACTGCATGTGATGGAGCTGGATTTAATATCCCATTTCGCTCGGCTATCCACAGCAGTGCGGAAGAAATGGATTGCAAACATGGTGCATGCTGACTTTTATTGGGATTTTTTTTTTTCCACCCTGTGGTTTGTCGGCTGATCATTCGTGATGTTAACCTCCAAACGCATCCCATAGGCGCTCTGATGGATTTAGATCTGGAAAGACTGCGGAGGCCATTTTTTTGTTTATTAAACTCACTGTGGTGTTCGAGAAACCAGTTTGACAGGGTTTGGGGTTTTGTGATATGTAAGGCCAGTTGTAAACACAGATTATTATGTGGCTGTCTGTAATACCCGATTCTAATTGGTCAGTCATGATATTCCAATGTATGTTATTCCCAGTTAATAACCGCTAAATAACGCAGATTCATACAGGAACTTCAAATCAATTTGATCGCCAGTGAATAAGTTCACATCCATATACTTACATCCACATTCATATGCATCTGCTTGTCTGTCACGCCACGTTTTTTGACTGTTTTACACTGTCTTGTGAATAAATATTTTGTTTGATATTGACTAATATAAATATTGAATATACGTTAGTGTAGACTCCATCAGCTCCATCAGCTGTTTTAATTTCTGTTGACCGAAATTAAAATGGCTGAATGGAGCATACACTAACCTGTACGTTATTCAGACACAAGATGATGCCAGTCAATAATGCAAAGCTGACAAAAACAAAATGGCTGAATGGAGCATACACTAACCTATGCATTATTCAGACTCAAGATGGTGCCAAACACTCAACAACGCGAAGTTGACAGAAATGAAAGTGGCTGAATGGAGCATACACTAACCTATGTATTATTCAGTCAACAAGATGGCGCCAAACAGTCAACAACACAAAGCTGACGGAAACAAAACTGGCTGAATGGAGCATACACTAACCTGCGCATTATTCAGTCACAAGATAACGCCAAAGAGTCAACAACGCAAAGTTGAAATTAACGAAACTGGCTGAATGGAGCATACACTAACCTCCACATTATTCAGACACAAGATGGTGCCAATCACTCAACAACGCAAAGCTGACAGAAATGAAAATTGCTAAATGGCGAATACACTAACCTGTGCATTATTCATTTACAAGAGGGCACCAAACAGTCAACAACACAAAGCTGACAGAAACTAAACTGGCTGAATGGAGCATACACTAACCTGCACATTACTCAGTCACAAGATATCGCCAAACAGTCAACAACGCAAAGCTGAAATAAACGAAACTGGCTGAATGGAGCATACATTAACCTCCACATTATTCAGACACAACATGGCGCCAAACACTCAACAACGCAAAGTTGACAGAAATGAAAACTGGCTGAATGGAGCATACACTAACCTGCGCA
>CAIGQV010019356.1:236496-249427 GCA_903798115.1 Danio jaintianensis
GTGTGTGTGTGTGTGTGTGTGTGTGTGTGTGTGTGTGCGTGTGCGCGTGCGCGTGCGTGTGTGTGTGTGTGTGCGTGTACGTGTTTTTGTGACATGTCAGGACACAAATCTGTATAATGACATAGGTATGACACAGGTATTACAAAAAGGAGGTGAAATATGAGGACACAGCTGATGTCCTCATTTCTCAAAAAGCTTATAAATCCCACAGAATGAGTTTAATCAGAGAGTAAAGCTGTACACTGTTTCCTGTGATGGTTGGGTTTAGGGGTAGGGTGGGGTTAGGCCAATACAAAATACGGTTTGTGCTGTATAAAATCAATGGAAACCTATGTAATGTACCCACTTTTCACAAAAACAAACATGTTTGTGTGTGTGCGTGTGTGTGTGTGTGTGTGTGTGTGTGTGTTGTGAGTAGTGAGTGCATTACTCATCTCCTTGAACACAATGCTTTCTAAGGAGCCTGAATGAAGTGCAGTTTGCTAAACTTTCAGATGCGACTTGAGGATGTTTCTACCTTTTATTAGACGATGCTGCTATCATGTGGACAAACTCTGAATGTACATCAGAAATATCTTAACTGTAAAGTACTGTTGCAAACCTATACCTAGAAAAATCTATAGTATTTTTTTCATACTTTAGACAGTATATTCTTATATACAGCGATAAGTGTTCCAAATCTGAGTTTCAGTAAACATGTTGTGTTATGTCTACTAACAGAATTACTTTTCAAAAATAGACTCGCCCTGCAAAAAAAGGTCTAAAAATTAAAATCATGAAAAATGTTTACACATTTTCATGTAAATAAATAGGCGTATATTTATCAACTACATACAGTAAACATTTAAAGTGGATCAAAAAATTTTACGAATTTTTTTTTAAACTATTGAACAACACCATTTCTTTTCAAAAACTTTTTTGATCCACTCCAGATGTTGAGTACTATATATAGACCATTTTGAGGGATGCAAACAAAAACACTGGTCCCAACGTATTTCCTATTTTACATTTTTCATTTCTATAGCTTCCGAGAATCCAACAAGAGTCACATATTGATAAATAATGTTATGATAGCTGTTTAAACATTAAGTTATGATTGCATTGCCTCTTGTTACAATTATGAAATAGATTACAAGCTGGAAATGTTCATGGGCCAATGAGATGACCCCATTGAAATGGTCTATATATATATATATATATATATATATATATATATATATATATAGTGCTCAGAATATATAAGTACACCCCTCAAAAATCTTTTAAATTCATATTTTTAATAGGAAGCTATACAATATTATATGTGTGCATATACATTAGATTAGTCAGTACTGAAACCAAATCTGAAGCTCATCTAACAAAATAACTTACGATAATGGTCCAAAAACTAGTACAGCCAAATTTATATCTTATAGAAACATATTAAATACAAATTAAAAAAAGAGAAAAAAATCAAGAGAAGCAAAAAAAAAAAAAAAAACCCGTAAAAATTTAGTTAAAAAAAAAAGTAATTTAGTTAACATTTTGTAGGTTGTAATTTTTTTTGCAATATTTTGCTTAAACTGAATAGTATTATCTTTCAATTTCTAACTATGTTTGTTGACTAAAATATTATTAATAATAAATATATCCGTTTAATAAATCTGTTTTGTTTAAATGCACCAAAATACATTGCCTATATTCACTGAGAAATTGATAAAAAAATTATGCTGAGCACTGTGTATATATATATATACCCCTGCGTACTGGGTGTTCAATAGTCTTTCGGCAACTTTGATCCACTTCAAGATCTGAGTTGATATAACGAGAATGGAACCCATTAAAAAAAAAACAAGAATAGGTGTTGTCCAATACGTATATATATAGTAATCAATATATACAGAAGATAAATAAATGAATAGTTGAGCTATAGACAGCCATTGGCCACTAGATGGAGCCCAAAACTAACATTTAAAAACAAACTGCATCCAGAAGCATCATGTCGCGCTAGTAAGTGCATGGAAAATAATTCTCATATCAATATACAATCAATATTTTACACCGTTGTAGTTAAAAATTACATTTTACAATAGTTATTTTATATGCCACTTTTTTTTAGAAGTAGAAATTTACAACATTTTACACTCAATTACCGTATTCGAATGGCGACATTCCTGTGTCTGTTTTTAAACCGAGACCCGCACAATAATAAGATTGAAAAACCATTTTTAGAGTTTCAACAATTCATGTTGTGTATTTGTATTAGGCTATAGCTTCTCAGTCGTGAGTTGTTGTTTTTTTTTGCTTGTAAAATTGCTTTTTGCGTGTCTCAAACCAATGTTTTTGCTCATCTCTCTCATAAACTCCACCACAGAGATTTTGTACAGTAGCACATTTAAACGCATTCATTTCATCCTCCTAGCCTGACCTGCGTGTGTACACTGTGTTGATCTGCAGATAATAATAAATCTCTCTCTCGGTGTGGTTCAGGAGGAGAGTGTGCGTGTGCGTGTGCGTGTGCGTGTGTGTGTGAGGATGATCAGTGTGAAGCGCCTGAGGTTCTGCTCACCGCTGATCTGTTCAAACCTGTGATCGAACAGACTCAGGAAACTATTAGTCGATCTGACATATTTGTGAAGGTTTTAATTCCTTTTTAATTAGTTAATGAGGGGCATTTGCCCCAGAAACCTTTAAAGACTTAAGCTCTAAAAGTATTTTTTTTCCGACATCAAATGTTCTGAACTTTTCACACAATTATGAATGTTCTTTAAACTCGTACACCATCAAAACTGCGACATGGTTTATAACCTGCACAGCGTTAAATAAGCATTTGAGTTAAGTTACAGTTTTTACCAATATGTTATTGTTTATTATTAAGTTAATATATAGTATTTATTTATTTATTTTCATGTTTTACTATGGGAACTGCTTCGGCAACGCAAATATCCTGGGATCATTTGTTTTGAATGTTCTCAGAACGTTCTAAAACATGTAGCCTGGTAACGTTTAAAAAACATTAGATAAATATGCAAAAATGTTACTAACATTGCTGTGCTACCATCTTGAGAGAACATTAAAGAACCAGAAGCTTTGAATTAATATTTTATTATCATTACTAGAAGAATATTTGCTCATTACTGTATGTTCTGTTTTCTGTCTATATGGAACAAATACATTCAACAATTCATTTTCCTTCGGCTTAGTCCCTTTATTCATCAGGGGTCGCCACAGCGGAATGAACCGCCAACATATCCAGCATATGTTTTACACAGCGGATGCCCTTCCAGCTGCAACCCATCACTGGGAAACACCCATACACTCCAATTCACACACATACACTACGGACAATTTAGCTTACCCAATTCACCTATAGCGCATGTGTTTGGACTTTGGGGGAAACCGGAGCACCTGGAGGAAACCCACGCCAACACGGGGAGAACATGCAAACTCCACACAGAAATGCCAACTGACCCAGCCAGGACTCGAACCAGCGACTTTTATTTTTCTGGATTGCTTTTGAAAACACTGTCGGTTGGGTTTAGGGAAGGCGGTGGGCCGGTAAATCGGTGCTTTTGAAAGACTGTCGGTTGGGTTTAGGGAAGGCGGTGGGACGGTCAATCGGTGCTTTAGAAAACACTGTCGGTTGGGTTTAGGGAAGGCGGTGGCCAGTCAATCGGTGCTTTTGAAAACACTATTGGTTGGGTTTATGGAAGGGGGTGGGCAGGTCGATCGCTGCTTTTGAAAACACTCGGTTGGGTTTATGGAAGGCGTGGGCGGGTCAATCGGTGCTTTTGAAAACACTATCGGTTGGGTTTAGGAAGGCAGTGGGCGGGTCAATCGGTGCTTTTGAAAACACTATCGGTTGGTTTAGGGAAGGGGGTGGGCGGGTCGATGGGTGCTTTTGAAAACACTATCGGTTGGGTTTAGGAAGGCGGTGGGCAGGTCAATCGTTGCTTTTGAAAACACTATTAGTTGGGTTTAGGGAAGTGGGTGGGCAGGTCAATTGGTGCTTTTGAAAACACTATTGGTTGGGTTTAGGGAAGGGGTGGGTCAGTCGGTTCGGTGGTCGGTCGGTCAGTCAGTCAGTCCGTCAGTCAGTCAGTCAGTCGACAGCGGCCTCTGGTTGATTTACGCAAGAACAGCAAGCGTGAATGGCACTCGCGAGAGAAATTTGAGATTGGAAAAAGCGTATACAGCAGCCTCTGGCGGATTTGCGAAAACAAAAACTGCAAAAAAAAAAAAAAAACGTAGTTCCTGGGACGTATTTGGCACTCTCCAGAAATGCATATAGGGGTACATAACCAGAATGAGCCTGGGTTGAAATAATCAAATGTTTATTGTGATCATAATTAAGTGTTTTGCATTATTTTGCATGAATGGTTTAAACAGTATTTAAATATGTCTGTAATAGTGCACACACACAAGAACTTGATACACAGAATCAACAACATGAATCAAAAGCAGCATAATAAGGATCCTGTAACTCAATCTGTGGCCAGAAATCAAAGTGAAACCGTGTTATCTGGTTTCATGATGGAGTTCCTTCAGTCCAGACTCTGAAAATGACGTACAGGTGTAATCAGATACAGACACTGCCACAGAAAAAAGAAAAAGCCACAGGACATGTTTCAATGGTTTATTTTGCTTTTCAACCAAACAACTTTGCAGGCCAGTTTTGGGAACAATGTGTCGTAATGCAACGAAAAGCATCCTAGATTGTCTCTCTCTGTGGATGTTTCACAATCATCATCTTGTTTTTGGTGCTGGCGTTCGGCACCAGAGAACGTGGCTCTTGTTTCTCGTCTCTGTTTCTGCCCGAAAGAAAAGGATCTGCAAGGGATTGTGTACATTTTGCATGCTTTGGGATTTGAGATTAAAAACACATTGCGACTGTGTGTGTGTTTGTGTGAGAGTTGCATCATGGAAAACTGGATTTAGACTCGGGGAGAATGTTGGAATACAAGTGTCTGTTTTTTGTTTTTTGGTACTTTTAAGGTTATTTTGCATAAAGTCGATGGTACGATCCAGAATTATAGAAAGATAAACATTCATAAATAATAACTTCAATGAAACAATTTTGAATAACAATGAATTGTATCAAGTTCTCAATAAAAAAATGTTTATGGGGAAATTTAGTCTTAAAAATATTAACTTAAATACCTATTTTTGACTGTCTTGGTCACCTGAATCACACATTCAGCTTCAATTATCATGAAATTATTAAGTCTAATTTGCATATTAATTTACTCTAATAAGTTAATTAAACATTTGCATGCATGAAGCATCTATTTTGCACCGGAGCATACGCATGCGCTTGACGTTGTTCAGGCCCGGAGCACTGAATATTAAATGAAGTGTGTCATTTGTGCTGCAGATGTGAAACGGAGCAGTTGTGTTTTGGGTTGCACACAAGTCAGATTGTGTGTAGAAGTGAACAATAGTTTTTCAAGTTGACGTCAGACACTGGTGAAAGAGATCCGCTCGACCCCCGTCCTCATTCAGAATGACCCCTGAGCTACGAACACAGGCTTCAGGAAACATTGAGACACAAACTCACGTTACAGCTGCTGGAGCTTTAATTTTCACTATTAAAAAAAAAAAAAAGAGTTGGGTTGGTCCAAATTTGTGTTAAAACAACATAGCATTTTTCTTTATATCATGTACATTCTGAAATTCTTCAACATAACATGATAAAATGGAACGTTCCAGTGTTTACTGACATTTAAAATCTAAAAATAAAAGTGATTTCTGGCCATTTCACTGAATTATATGTGGTTTAATAATCACAACATAAAGGTGTAGCTCTACGTTGTCATCTCTGTGCATTTTGATGATGATCATGTTTATATTATGATTTGTTAGTTTTTATATGATTTGAGAATAGCTTTTGATCTTGTTACATTTAGGGCTCTATTTTAATGATGTAGGCACAAAGTCTAAAGTGCATGGTACAAAAGCATTAAGGACGTGTCCGAATCAACTTTTGCTATTTTAAGGATGGAAAAATATGGTTTGCGCCCTGGCGCATGGTTTAACAGGGTTGAGCTTATTCTCTTAATGAGTTCTGGGTGTGTTTTGAGAATAAACCAATCAGAGTCTCATCTCCCATTCCCTTTCAAAGTCAGTTGCGTCGTGCCATGGCGAATTTTCTATTTACATGGCGAACTTTGTAAGTGGAAAAACTGAACACTTCACTAGCGAGAAAACAGTTAAACAGAGCATCTGCAGCGCGAGGATAAAGAACCAGCCTCCTCCATTCAGCCTCTTTACTTTCTCTTTCTCCTCTTTACTTTACTCTTTTTTCCTTACTCCTTACTTTTATTCCTTTCGTGGAGTAAGGAAATGGTGTTGTACGCACTCCACTGAAGACATCCATTAGCCTACATAATAAATTTTGTTTGTTAAGCGCAAAGATTTGTTTCAAAACTATTTCTAAATTCACTTCTAATTTCCAGCAAATGAATAAATGAACAATAATAATGAAGTGTGGTCAAAAAACTCAGTTATATCCAAACACAGGTCCTATGCCCCATATGGTTCAAAACCCGATAGGTGAATAAATCTAAGCTTGTTTTTAATAAAACAAATATAAATATGCATATAATAAATAGTAATAATAATAATAATAATAATAACATCATACAAAAGCAATTGTCATGAAATAAACTAAAAAAGCCCCCCGAGATGAAGAAGGCATGGAGGCAGTGGTTTTTATATTTATGTAGAAAGTAATAATATTTGCGTATTGCTGTACATCCTGTGTGTAATAAACAATGTGTAAGCGAGTCGCACAACTGACCCGCTCTGTGCTGGACTTTAGACCTGCTTTCAGCTGGTGTATTGCACAGTCTATTTTAGTTCCTCAAAATAGCAACGCACCAACAATGCACCTTAACACACCTCTTTTCTGGACCGGAACACCCATGAGTCCACAAAGCGGCACAAATGGATTTTCTAAACAATGTGGCGTAAATTGGGAAAATTAGGGTTGCATTGGTTTGAAAATAGCAACATGTCAGGGCAAGCACGTCTTGCGCCTTATTGCGCCGGGTGTATGATAGGGCCCTTAATGACCGTCTGCGATTATAAACACTATTTTTGTGTAGATTGTCAGTCTCTGTATAGTAGATGGTGCTCCATCTGAAAGCACCTAATGAAGATTAACTACTGATTACAGAACCGACTTTATTTAAAATATCAGCCTGATCTCACGAGGAAACGTAACTATTTTACGTTTTGTCAGTTTAAGGCTAATTCGTACGATTTCATATCGTTGAGTCATACGAAAATGTACATTTTCTAAAAGGAGGCGTGGCACCAAACCCCTCCACTGAAGCCAACCGTCATTGGGAGGTGAGAAAATTGTACTAAATTGTACTAATGAGATTGTACCAATTCATATGTAATAGCCGCTAAATCGAAAAGTTACGAATCGCCATGAGATAGCACTGTTCATTCATTCATTCATTTTCCTTCGGCTTAGTCCCTTTATTAGTCACGGGTCACCACAGCGGAATAAACCGCCAACTTATCCAGCATATGTTTTACGCAGCGGATGCCCTTCCAGCTGCAACCCATCACTGGGAAACATCCATACACACACTCATTTACACACATACACTACGGACAATTTTAGCTTACCCAATTCACCTATACCGCATGTCTTTGGACTTGTGGGGGAAACCGGAGCACCCGGAGGAAACCCACGCCAACACGGGGAGAACATGCAAACTCCACACAGAAACGCCAACTGACTCAGCCGAGGCTTGAACCAGCGACCTTATTGCTGTGAGGCGAACGTGCTACCCACTGCGCCACCGTGCAGCCCATATATATATATTATATATTTACAGAGCGGATGCCCTTCCAGCTGCAACCAATCACTGGGAAACACTCATACACTCTCACATTCACACACACACTACGGCCAATTAAGCTTATTCAATTCACAAAGGAAAATGAATAATGATAATAATAATGATGACAATAATAAACATATTTAAAATTTGACCATTTAAAATTGTTATCAAAGTTTGTTGTGGCCAAGAACTCACAAATATGTGTTCTGCTAATGTTGCCAAATTTGAACCCTTTATCAGACGACGAACCATATATGGTAACTTCATTGACACTGATTACAGTAACTAAGTAATACAATTTCAACGGTCCTGTAATAACCCCCAGAGGCACTCCAGGGATTTTCCATTGAGTATTCAATGAATGCCCTATAAAGGACTACATTTCTTTTAAGAGATGCGTTAGCTAGAAATCTCCCAATAAAAATTTCCAAAAGTCAATCTCGTTTCTTTTATTCCAGCATCATGCGAAGGCCGATTCCTGAAGCGAGAAGACGTGGGAATATTTTGCGTCAAATGGCACGTAATTTAGCTTTCCTACAAGCCGTCAGATGTGGTGAGGGACTCCAGTCGTATCTCTTGCGGAAACTAGAGGAACATACAAATTAACTTGTTAGCGTCTCCTGAGGTCTCACACCCCGTCCCACACTCACAGTAACACATGTGACCGGAGCAAATGAGCATGTATCTGGCTAACCCACATCTGCATTTACATGAGCCGCTTTCTATTTCCACGCGCTCTGATGTAAAAGCGTCTCTTTTACGGTGGAGTTTCACAGTTCATTGACTCGACAGCTTGTTTACATGCAATAAATTGATGTGAAAATTGGCGTCGGAGGAGCCGGGACATTTGAAAGCCATTAGAGGGACACCGATGATGGAGCGGCTTTATAACCTCATAAGACCTTGCTGACTCGAGCTTCCAATTATCCAAGGGTGTATAAATCAACTTTAGCATAGTTTGGTGGAGAAATGAGCACTTGTGGTCGACGATGTAGGTCTGGGAGGCTCAATATTTCCAGAGCACAGTAATCCCGGTCGGCCAAACCTGTTGGGAGGGAAGAAAAAAAAAAAAAACAGCAGTGAGATCTGTTATATCTCAATCCTTTCTCTTAGACAGATGCTGTATATATGGAAGCTTGTTTCCGCTACAGAATAAAACATGGAAAAAAAACACTTTTTATTCGCATAGTTCTGTTTGTTTTTTATGAAATCAGGTCATGTAATTCTGAATTTTTCTTCAGAAATCACGCTATTCTGACATTTAGTATTTGGACTTTTCCATCACTCAATTTTGGCTTTTTTCACTGGATTCTGAGTTTGCATCTCGCAGTTATGACTTCATTTTATTAGAATTCTTTTTTTTATTTAGAGTTTGCGTCTCACAGTGCATGAATTCAGAGTTTACGTCTTGCAATTTTTACTTTTCCCCCCTTTGAATCCTCAGAAAATATGTCGGAATTTTAAGACGCAAACATTGAATCCTAAGAAAATAACCCTGAAATTGTGAGATTCAGAATTTTCTGAAATTATGTTGGAATTACAAGACGCAAGATTTAGAGTTTGCATCTTGGTGCAATTCCGCCATATTTTCAGTGTGCATGGCTCAAAATGTGATATTTTGTGTCTTGCAATTTTGATTTACTTCATTACAATTTGGAAGTTACATTTCATAATTTAGATAACATTTTTGTAAAATTCAGTTGTTGTTTTTTTCTCCAAGTTTGGAGTTTGCAACGTTTTCCTAGAATTGAAGATTGTGTCTCACAATTTTTTTTAGAATTCAGTTTTTACGTCTTGTAGTTCTCTTAAACCCTTTTTCTTGGAAATCTAATTTAAGTCTATCAATTTATATTATCACCACTCAGATTTGTTTTCTTAAAATTCTGAGTTTATGTCTATGACTTTTCCCCCCTAGAATTCAGCGTTACAATTCGACTTCTTCCCATGGAATTTTATGTTCATGTTTAGCTATTCTGCCTTGTTTTGTCTAAGAACGTCTCTTAATTCTACATCTTTTTCATTTTTACCAGTGTTAACAAATGAAACCTTATTGTAAAATGCTCCTTTAAAACTCTAATCAATGCCGTTTGTCCAATCTCACATTTTTCCAATTACTGCCGGCTCTGAAAGATGTCAGCGTTGTATACAGAAAACATGTTTCCACTAAAATATAAAAGAACAATTCAGTTTCAATTCTGACTGAGTTTGAGTCTCATAATTTGACTTTTCTTTCTTAGAATTTAGAGTTTGCATCTCAGTTCAGATTTTGAACATTCATTCATTCATTTTCCTTCGGCTTAGTCCCTTTATTCATCAGGGGTCGCCACAGCGGAATGAACCGCCAACTTATCCAGCATATGTTTTACACAGCAGATGCCCTTCCAGCTGCAACCCAGTACTGGGAAACACCCATACACACTCATTCACACTCTTACAATACGGCCAATTTAGTTTTATTCAGTTCACCTATAGCTGCCAACTGGCCCAGCCGGGACTCGAATCAGCGACCTTCTTGCTGTGAGGTCACAGTGCTAAGCACTAAGCCACCGTGTCACCCCATTTTGAGTTTCAGTCTCACATTTTTTATTTTCCTTCACACATTTATTTTTCTTCAGAATTTGTAGTTTGTGTCTCATAATTTGACTTTTTTTTCTTAGTATTTGGAGTTTGCGTCTCACAGTTCAGATTATATTCTTAAATTTCAGAGTTTCTGTCTAGCAATTTTTTATCCCCTCAAACTTTTTTCCTCAGAATTTGTCGTTTGTGTCTCATAATTTGGCTTTTTTTCTTATAATTTGCAGTTTGCGTCTCACAATTCACCTTTTTTTTGCTTAAAATTCTGAGTTTCTGTCTTACAAGTGTGACTTTTTTTACTTAAAATTTGAGTTAATGTGTAATAATTTGACTTTTCGTAGAATTTTACGTTCATGTCTAACAATTTTTACATTCTCTCAAAATCCCGAGTTTCTTTCCCACAATTTTGACTTTTTTCTTAGAATTTGGTGTCTGTCTCATCATTTGTTCATTCATTCATTTTCTTTTCGGCTTAGTCCCTTTATTAATCAAGGGTCGCCACAGCGGAATGAACCGCCAACTTATCCAGCATATGTTTTACGCAGCGGATGCCCTTCCAGCTGCAACCAGCTGAAACTGGTGTTTCCCATACACTCCTATTCATACACACACTACGGACAATTTAGCTTACCAAATTCACCTATAGCGCATGTGTTTAGACTTGTGGGGGAAACCGGAGCACCCGGAGGAAACCCACGCCAACACGGGGAGAACATGCAAACTCCACACAGAAATGCCAACTGACCCAGCCGAGGCTCAAAGCAGCGACCTTCTTGCTGTGAGGCGACAGCGCTACCCATTATGCCACCGCACCGCCCCTCATCATTTGTAACTTATGCAATTCAGATTTTATTTTTGCTTAAAATTCTGAGTTTCTGTCTTACAGTTGTGATTTTTTTTTTCGTAGAATTTGATGTTAATATCCAATAATTTGACTTATTTGTAGAATTTTACATTCATGTCCAACAATTTGTACTTTTTCTCAAAATCCTGAGTTTCTTTCCCACAATTGTGACTTTTTTTTCTTAGAATTTGGTGTTTATGTCTCATCATTTTTACCTTTTGTCACAGTATTTTACATTCATGTCTAACAATTCTTACCGTTTTTCTTCGAATTTGTAGCTTGTATTTTTACAAGTCTGCCTTTATTTCCAAAAATACACCTCTTAATTCTAAATCTTTTTCCTTTTTACAGAGTTAACAAATGCAAAATGTTTCTTCAAAACTATAATCGATGCCAAATGTTCGATTACAACTTCCCGGATCTGCGGTCTTCATCAGAGAGTGAATGGTGATTTTGTTCCAGGACTCACATGTGGGATCTCAGGCAATTTGTGTCGACGGCTCAGAAATTAGTTTTGCGTCCTAAAAGTCAAAGGAAAAAGGAAATAATGTATTTTCAGAGGAGCTCTGGTGTGGCGTACAGTAAAAGAAACGCTCTCATTGTTGCATCCAGTGTTTCCGTCTCATGTTTTTCCAATTACCGCCGGCTCTGAAAGATGTCAGCGTTGTATACAGAAAACATGTTTCCACTAAAATCCTGTTTTCTGCTGCCCCGAATGGAGTTTTGCTGGCTTGTGCGTCCTCCGGGGGTTTCAGCGGCCGTTTTTCCCACTGAGAAACAGTCTCGCTGACAAATGACAGGGTCCTTGTGTCCCACGGGCAGTGAGAAACGCAAACGGACCGGCCTCATGGTTGCTATCAGATTGAGAAAGCTGTAGAGATGGAGAGCCACATAAAAAAAAAGCTCCGATCTGTCTAATTTAGTCATATGAGGCTGAGGGTAAACGTCCCAGACAACAATATGTCATTTTAAAGTCATTACGGATAATTTATTTGTAGAGTTCTGTGGTCAGGTTGGGGATTGTGAGGACTGGGAGGGTTTTTCCGTCCTTTATGTTTTTTTTTTTTTTTCAGAATTAATTTCACATGTTGTAAGGCCATGGCTTTCAAGTGTAAAGTAGCGGAGTGATGCACTTTTATATGGTCACAATGAATTGCAAATGAAAGCACAGTGTGGCGGAGTTAATAATCCTGGTTTTGTATCACAGTTGCACAGCTGAAAGGACAAAATGACGTCTTTTTGTTTGTTTTGTGTAAAATAGGTTTTGCACATTCAGTATTTCATTTATCAAAAGTACTGTAAAAATGAATTTTGTACAAGCAATAACTTTTTATTTGATAACTTGTTGTTTGTGTTAATTTGAGAATCTGTTTGAAATAAATCTACTACTACTAATAATAATAATCATAATAAATAAAGAAATAAAGGAATACCTAGATTATGTAATTGTACAGAAGATAATATTGAAACTAAATAATTATATTTTTTTTTTTTGTGAAATAATTATAAAACTTTGTAATGGCTAAAAAAATAATTAATAAAATTAAATTAAATGTAGGCTATTTCGACACATGTTGACCATGGAGTTGAAAATAAATAAATAAATGAATGAATGTTTATTGTGAATTATCTTAAGTGAAGTGAAGTGAAGTGTAGTGTGGCCAAGTATGGTGTC
>CAIGQV010019356.1:309427-321448 GCA_903798115.1 Danio jaintianensis
CACAAATGCATCAAATAAACTTACCAGGTATTTTTGACTACTGAGCTGTATTTCAGCTTCACCTGTGTCTGTCTCTGTCACTGACTGCTGTTATCTGATGTAATGCAGGAGAAGCAGGCACACACGTGAGAACAGTGGGCGGGGAGAAGCAGCTCATTTGCATTTAAAGCCACAGGCTACAAAAACAGCTACACTGTACTCAGACACCAAAATGGGCAGATTCTGGAGGCTATAATAAATAAGCTGATGGGTATATTGAGCTGAAACTTTACAGACACATTCTGGAGACACCAAAAGCTTATCTTACATTTTGTAAAAGGGATAAAATAGGTGCTCTTTAAGCAATATTTGTTTTTCGATTGTCTACAGAACAAACCACTGTTATACAATGACTTGCCTAATTAACCTCATTAATCTAGTTAAGCCTTTAAATGTCAATTTAAGCTGAATACTAGTATCTTGAAAAATATCTAGTCAAATATTATGTACTGTCATCATGGCAAAGATAAAAGAAATCAGTTATTAGAAATTACTTATTAAAAATATTACGTTTAGAAATGTGTTGGAAAAATCTTCTCTCCGTTAAACAGAAATTGGGGGAAAAATATACAGCGGGATAATAATTCTGACTTGTCCTGAAATATGCTCATCTTTTTTCTTGCATTGCATTGAAAAGTTGTTCAGAGACATTCATGGTTCAGCGCCTGGGTTTCAGTGCATTGTGGGAAATGTTGTCAGCAGGCCTGTGTGCGGAGGGCGGCTTTTGTCACTTTGTAAACTGCAAAATCCCGAGGTGAAGACAGAAGTTGTGTGCAGAGAACATGTAATCCGTGTTCTGAATCTTATCTGTTGCTTCTTGAAATCCTGCCTGTCAGTTTCCGAGCTGCTTGTTGTTTTATGGTCATCAGCGCAGGCAGTGTGGGATAAAACAGTTTTTGTGTGCGTGTGCAAACATATAGCACGCATATACACGCATGTTGGTATAAAATCATAGTCACACTTTTAACAATGGCAGCATTCTGTGTTCTTGTTTTTTTGCAGTGACTCATGGCTGTACAGGAAAGAGAAGTCATGTGTTATAAAAGGATCATATTTAACAGACACCATAGTGTACATATTATGTTTTTGTTTATTTATTTATTTATTTATTTATTTATTTTTCTATTTATTTTGTTATTTAATTTAAATTTGTTTTATTTTTAAATTTAATTTAATTAAATTCTTTTTTTTATTATTTAGTTTTTTTGTTATATATATTTTTTCCCTTTTTTAAATTAAATTTAGTTTAGTTTTAAAAATAGTTATTTTGTTTTATTTAGTTTTTATTAAATTAAATTAAAATTTGCTTTGATTTATTTTTCTATTTTATTATTTTTTATTAATTTAATTTAAATTTGTTTTGTTTTATTTATTTTATTTTGCTTTATTATTTTATTTTGTTATTTTTTCTATGTATTTATTTTTTTATTTAATTAAATTAAATAAATTAGTTAAATTAAATAAATTGTTATTTTATATTATTTAGTTTTTATTTAATTTTAATTTGTTTTTGTTTTATTTTTTCATTTTATTTTTTCCCTTTTTTAAATGTAATTTATTTTATTTATTTTATTTTATTTAGTTTTTATTTAATTAAACAAATTTTGTCATTTTATTTAATCGGGCGTCACGGTGGCGAAGTGGGTAGCACGATCGCCTCACAGCAAGAAGGTCACTGGTTCGAGCCTCGGCTGGGTCAGTTGGCATTTCTGTGTGGAGTTTGCATGTTCTCCCCGTGTTGGCGTGGGTTTCCTCCGGGTGCTCCGGTGTCCCCCACAGTCCAAACATATGCACTGTAGGTGAATTGGGTAGGCTTAATTGTCTGTAGTGTATGTGTGTGAATGAGTGTATGGGTGTTTCCCAGTGATGTGTTGCAGCTGGAAAGGCATCCGCTGTGTAAAACATATGTTGGATAAGTTGGCGGTTCATTCCGCTGTGGCGACCCCAGATTAATAAAGGGACCAAGCCGAAAAGAAAATGAATGAATGAATTTTATTTAATTTTTTATCAATTTAATTTAAATTTGTTTTGTTTTGTTTTATTTATTTTATTTTATTTTTAATATTTTTATTTTTATTTTTTTTATTTCATTAATTTAAAAAAACTTTTAGTTATTTTTTTTCAATTTTTTTATTTAATTAAATTTTTTTATTACATTTCATTTTATTTTATTGTTTAAATTAATTTTTGTTTATTTAATTTAATTTTGTTTTGTTTTATTATTTCCATTTTATTTTATTATATTATTTTATTTTAAATTGATTTAAATTTGTTTTGTATTATGTTCTCCATTTTATTTTATTTTATATTTTATAACCTATTTAGCTAGAAACATTTGTTTATTTTCTTAAACCACTGCATGCCATTTTTAAAGAAATGTTTCAAGCTTCACGTATATTCAGGAAGTCTATTATGAGATGTTTTGCCCTTTGATACGCCTCTGAATGGCCACTTCCCTTGAGTTTTCTGTGTTGTTTACACTATATTTTCCTCTTCTCTGCTCTTATCTCTTTTTCTTCAACATAGAAAACTTCAAATAATCTTTTGGCATCTCTTTGTGTCACAGCAGGATGACAGAAAAGATTTACATGTTTAACTCTTTGTCCATCATAATGAAATATTGTTTATGTTTAGTGAGTAAAACGTAATGAAGATATTATAAATGTATAGATATATAAAGAAGATAGTCTGTGCATATATACAGTGCTCAGTATATATGAGTAAACCCCTCACAAATCAATTTTTAAAATGAATATTTTCTATAGGAAGCTATACAATATTATATGTGTGCATATACATTAGATTAGTCAGTACTGAAGCCAAATCTGCAGCTTATCTAACAAAATAAACTAAGATCACAGGCAAAAAATGAGTACACCCAAATTTATATGTTAGAGAAAAATATTATATACAAATTTTTAAAAAGAGGAAAAAATAAGAAGCAAAAAATATATAAAATTTAATTTTAGTTAGTTTTCCTTCGGCTTAGTTCCTTTATTCATCAGGGGTCGCCACAGCAGAATGAACCGCCAACTTATCCACCATATGTTATACACAGCGGATGCCCTTCCAGCTGCGACCCAGTACTGGGAAACACCCATACACAATCATTCACACACACACACACACACTCATACACTGTTTTATTTTTATTTTTGTTTTGTTTTATTTTTCCATTTTTATTAATTTGATTAAATTTAATTATTTAATTTAATTGAGTTTTTTTTTAAATTAAATTAATTTAGTCATTTTATTTATTATTTTTATTAATTTAATTTAAATTTGTTTTGTTTTATTTTATTTTAAATTTAATTTAATTTTTAAATTTCATTTATTTTAAATTTGTTTAGTTAATTTTTTTCCAGTTTTCAATTTAATTAAATTTTTTTTTTTATTAAATTAAATTAAATTTTATTTTATTGTTTAATTTAATTTTAGTTTAATTTAATTTAATTTTGTTTTGTTTTATTATTTCCATTTTATTATATTATTTTCATTTTATTTTATTATATTATTTTATTTTAAATTAATAAAAATTTACAAATACTGTGGTGGAAACCGGAGCACCCGGAGGAAACCCACGCCAACACGGGGAGAAAATGCAAACTCCACACAGAAACGCCAACTGACCCAGGGACTCGAACCAGTGATCTTCTTGCTGTAAGCCAACAATGCTAACCACTGAGCCACCGTGCAGCCCCTTGAAAAATATCTAGTAAAATATGATGTACTGTCATCATGGCAAAGATAAAACAAATCAGTTATTAGAAATTAGTTATTAAAGCTATTATGTTTCGAAATATGATGGAAAAAATCTTATTTGAGCTTTAAAATTTGGAAAAATTTAATTGGGGATTGTGATATACACACACGCACGCACGCACGCACGCACGCACGCACGCACGCACACACACACACACACACACACACACACACACACACACACACACTCTATCTTCTTTATATATACATATATATATATATATATATAATATATTTTCATAAATAGGTTTTATTCACAATACTATTCTATTTAATTCTATGTAATAGTTTGTCATGTGACCAATCACAAAGAGGTCTCCTGCAAAACACTCAATGCCTGAATGTGAGTAAATGTTTTTCAAAAGTTGTCAAATGTTATAAATCCTAGGAGTATTTAAATACACTATTTTCAGTATTTTAAAAATGTTTGACATCTGAAAAATAATTGATTGAATAATTGATTAAATGAACAAAGCAAAGTTAATTGCATTGCCAGGGCCCTTGAATCAAACCACAGTGAATTATTCCAGTGCTCTGATTAATGGAGACGTGATCTGTATTGTCAGCTGTCTATTAAGCAACTGGAGCAGCTCAGTTTTGACAGTCCTCCATCCAGACACTGAGAGTGAGTGAGTGTGTGTGTGTATGTGTGTGTGACCCTGAGGGGTCGACGTCTGATGTTCCAGCGGCACACCACTGTCACACAGCAGAAACACACACAACTAATCATCACACAACTATACTTCACAAGTGTTTTCCGTTTATTTACGGTTGTGAATTGCATTATGCGATGTTGATCGACTTCTGATGTTGAAAAGTCAACTCTACACTTTAACAAAGTGACTTTTATTGACATTTTAGTCGTTTAAAATAATATAATGATTGTGAAATAATATATGTAGTCTGTAAAATAACAGAGAATGTACTGACGGTTTATTACAAGGTTTTTGTAGCGTAATATACAACACCAACCCAGACAATATTCAGTCTTGAAAAGTTCAAAAAAGTGACTTTTATGACCATTTTTAATAGTGTAAAGTGATATATGTCAAATTTCAAACAAATTTATGATTAATATTAATAATATTAGTAATAAATTATTCATTATTTGTACTCTTAACCATTGTAAATTCATTCATTCATTTTCCTTTCTGCTTAGTCTCTGATTTATCAGGGGTCGCCACAGCGGAATGAACCACCGACTGTTCCAGCATATGTTTTACACAGCGGATGCCCTTCCAGCTGCAACCCAGTACTGGGAAACATCTATACACTCTCACATTTACACCCACACTCATACACTTCAGCCAATTTAGTTCATCCAATTCACCTATAGCGCATGTGTTTGGACTGTGGGGGAAACCGGAGCACCCAGAGGAAACCCAAGCCAACACGGGGAGAACAAGCAAACTCCACACAGAAATGCCAACTGGCTCAGCCGGGACTCGAAGCAGCGACCTTCTTGCTGTGAGGCCCAGTTTCCAGATTGACATACAGATGTATGGTACATAGGGTTTTCCACATTGGATACACAAAACAACCAAACATAGGAATCCAGAAATTGTCAAAAAGAAGAAAAAACAACAAGACAAAAATTCCATAAATAAATAAATACGGAAATTATGGATTCAAAGACATCATAAAAACCATCAAAACAATTGAATCAAAATGGTTTCATATACAATCAAAACAAAATCAGATAATACAGATTTGTTGCTTTTCAATTGTGTATTTATTTTTTTTAACCCATATTGTGGCATGTAATAGATTTTTTTATCTAATATTTTTATTATTCATTCATTCATTCATTTTCTTTTTGGCTTAGTCCCTTTATTAATCTGGGGTCGCCACAGCAGAATGAACCATCAACTTATCCAGCATATGTTCGGATGCCCTTCCAGCCGCAACCCATCACTGGGATATTTTTATTATATTTGTATTATTTTGATGTTTTATTAAAGGGATTTATTAGGGATTAAAGGGAACCCTCAAGTGCTTTAAAACCTTTATACGTTTCTTCTGTTGAACACTAAAGAAGATATTTTGAATAATGCTGAAAACCTGTAACCATTGACTTCCATAGTAAAACAAATGCACTGGAAGTCAATGGTTACAGGTTTCCAACATTTTTCAAAATATCTTATTTTGTGTTTAACAGAAGAAAAAAAAACTCATCTGTAACTCAACAAGTACTGGGTGAGTAAATAATCACAGAAATTCATTTTTCTGTGAACTACCCCTTTAATGTGACACTGTGATCGTAGGGTTTTTGAACTAATAATAGTTGTTGTGGAGTAATAATTTACTTATCGTTTTAGCATCACTGAGACACTATTGTTTATTTTATTAATAAAAGTAACTTCATTAAAAAGTAAGTTAATTAAAATTAATTAGAGTTTTTATGTTCTCCTTCAGGCGACACAGTGGCTCAGTGGTTAGCACTGTCGCCTCACAGCAAGAAGGTCGCTGGTTCGAGCCCTGGCTGGGTCAGTTGGCGTTTCTGTGTGGAGTTTGCATGTTCTCTCCGTGTTGGCGTGGGTTTCCTCCGGGTGCTCCAGTTTCCCCCACAGTCCAAACACATGCGCTATAGGTGAATTGAATAAGCTAAATTGGCCGTATGAGCGTGTGTGTGTGTGAATGAGTGTGCATGGGTGTTTCCCAGTACTGGGTTGCAACTGAAAGGGCATCCGCTGTGTAAAACATAAGTTGGCGGTTCATTCCGCTGTGGCGACCTGATGAATAAAGGGACTAAGGAAAATGAATGAATGAATGAATGAATGAATGAATGTTCTCCTTCGTTAACATTTTTAACATTTGTTTTACATTTTTATTCATGCAATTTTGTATTCATTAAATTAATAAATTTATTTTTTGTTAAAAAAATAAAATAAATAAATAAAAATGAAGAAATTAAATGAATTTATTTTAATTTCAGGTTGTTTCAACAAAATAAAATAAGTAAGCAGGCTGAAAGAAGTATTCATGAATAATTAATGAATGAATTAATTTAATAAAAGGCTGAAAGAAAAGTTTCCATCAGTCATGAGTGTGACTAAAAGCATGGCAGAAATGTGATTTTAGATTTTGACGGTCTCTCCAGTCTCTGCGTGTCGACTCTGTTCAGAAGGTTGTTCGAGGACAGGGAAAATGAGAGCTGTGTGTGTTTGGATCCAGGGATAATCAGGGAATTACTCTGCAAATGTCTGGATTCATCTGGATTTGGTTATGGAGCTCATCTTCACGTGTGCGGCTGCTCCAAATGCAACTCCTGAAAATAACACACACATTCAGTCTCAGAGCGCACTTTACTGACCAAATCTGATGAGATTTATAGGCCTTTTAAAGAGTATCCTGATATTCATTTATTCAACAAAACCAATTCACACTTAAGCAGCTGACGAACAACATGGAAAATGTTTAGGAAAATATACATTTATTATAAAGTACCATATTACTATGATGAACTTTTCATTTTCATATCATGGTGATAGGAAGCTTTGCAATATTATATTTGTACATACACATTAGATTAGTCAGTACCAAAGCCAAAACTGCAACTGATGTAATTACAGAAAATTAAGATCACAATCCAAACATTTGCACACCCATATAAATATGTGGGAAAATCTGAAATACAATTTTAATAAACAGGAAACATGAATAGAAACATAAAAAATATAACATTTTGTTGGAATTTTGTAGGTTGTAACTTTTCTTTGCAATAACTTTGTATTATCTTTCTATTCCTAAAGAAAAGATTTATATCATATTTTAATGGGTTTTTCTTTTTTTTTTTAAACACTGTCTTTATTGATTTTAGTAGCTTTTAACATGTACTACAGAAATCAAAACCAAACATACAAAAAATAAATACAAAATAAATAATAAAAAAATAGAAAAAAAGAATAATAATAAAATAATAATAATAATAAAAAAAAAACATATACAGATATATAAGTAATAGCATGTACTTACACATACAATAAAAAGGTACATCATATAAAAACAACGGTATATCAATAGCAGGTGATACAAGTTATACAGAGAAAAGATCTGCATCAGCTTCTTTCAGGAATCCTACAAAGGGATTCCAAATTTTGAAAAACTTTTCAGGTTTTCTCTTGACTATATAAGTTAATTTTTCTAAAACCAAACAATAAGACAATTCCCGCAACCATTGTCCAAAATGCGGGCTTTCTATATTTTTCCAAAAACTATATATTATATTTTTTGCATATTTTTATATATTAAAATATATATTTTTAAATATAACTGTTTAATAAAACTGTTTTGTTTAAATGCGCCAGAAAATAGCCTTTATTCCCTGAGAAAATGATAAAACAAATTTTCAAATGGGGTGCTCCCAATTATGCTGATATATATATATATATGGCAACGCGGTGGCGCAGTGGGTAGCACGTTCGCCTCACAGCAAGAAGGTCGCTGGTTCGAGCCTCGGCTGGGTCAGTTGGCGTTTCTGTGTGGAGTTTGCATGTTCTCCCCGTGTTCGCGTGGGTTTCCTCCGGGTGCTCCGGTTTCCCCCACAAGTCCAAAGACATGCACTATAGGTGAATTGGGTAAGCTAAAATTGTCCGTAGTGTATGTGTATGTGTGTGAATGAGTGTGTATGGATGTTTCCCAGAGATGGATTGCAGCTGGAATCCACTGCATAGAACATATGCTGGATAAGTTGGCGGTTCATTCCGCTGTGGCGACCCCAGATTAATAAAGGGACTAAGCCGAAAAGAAAATGAATGAATATATATATATATATATATATATATATATATATATATTTATTTTTATATATATATATATTTTTTTTTTTTTAATCATGTAATTGCATTCTTTAATTACTCTGTTACATCTTAACCCGCCTTTACACAAACCAAAACCACCAAAACTGTGCCTAACACTAACACTATCTTGCCTCAAGAGCACCATAAGTATTGCGAAACATAGTATGAACACAGTAAATATGTTGTATTTTCTTTATTTGTTCATTCATTAATTCGTAAGTATACCTAATAGTGGTGACACGGTGGCTCAGTGGTTAGCACTGTCGCCTCACAGCAAGAAGATCGCTGGTTCGAGTCCCGGTTGGGCCAGTTTCTGTGTGGAGTTTGCATGTTCTCCTTGTGTTGGCGTGGGTTTCCTCCAGGTGCTCCGGTTTCCCCCACAGTCCAAACACATGCGCTATAGGTGAATTGAATAAACTAAATTGGCCGTAGTGTATGTGTGTGAATGAGTGTGTATGGATATTGCTCAATACTGGATTGCAGCTGGAAGGGCATCCGCTGTGTAAAACATATGCTGGAATAGTTGGCGGTTCATTCCGCTGTGGCGACCCCTGATGAATAAAGGGACTAAGCCGAAGGAAAATGAATGAATACCTAATAGTTAAGGCCACTTAATATAAAGTGGGATTTACTTGTTTTCAGTGATAAATCTGCAGTGCTTCCTTAACTTAAAAGCATTAATAATAATGATACAAGAATTTACAAACATTTCCTGTGAGCAGAAGTGAGGCGGCAGGAAGAGTTTTGTACACGGTTTGCAGGTCAAGTAAACAAAAGACTACATTTTAAATATACAGAATAAGGTTTCTACACTCAAAAATAAAAATTAAGCTCAAACCTCTTGTTTATGTTCAATCCACTTCAATTTAAGTTAACTTAATAGATTTGTGTTGGGACAACATGAGTGAGTTGTGTGGAACCCAGCACTTTTTTCAGTTTAAGGTTGGTAAATTAGTTTATTATTGCATTTTGAATTATTCATTTGCCCTTTTCTAATTGTCATGGACTCCACTTGTTATTAATTCACAAACATTTCATGTGCACTAGTTGCGGATGCAGTATGGCTTGTCACAGTGCAGGATGTCATGTCACAATTGGTGTTTGATCGGGCGCATTTACTGCACGCAACATGCTCCGAATAACAGATCCGCAATCTTGTAAGAAAGAATGAAAGAAAGCACGCAAATAAAGAAGAACAAGCTGTCAGCGCACTTGTCACTTCCAGCATGTCATGTTATAAAGAGAGCGTATGTGAGCCTCTGGCACTCTGACCTTTAGCAAAGCAGAGCAGAGATTCGCTAATTAACCAAGCGCGTTCTCTCTCTCTCACTCACACACACACACACACACGGTTCGGTCTCCTTCATTAGCCAGACATGCAGATTAGAAGATTAATCTGCATAAATGCAAATGAGCTTGTTGGGATTAGCTTTTGGTCAGCTCTGAGCACATGAAAACGTCAAACGTCATCTCCTCGCTGTTTTTACGCCATGAACTCGCTCGCTGAGAAAAGTAACTTGTCAGAAATGTCATTGCAGTTATTCTCACGAATATTAAAATCCCAGCACTCGGTGCTTTGTCTCCTGCTGTGATATTTGCTCCAATCTGACACTAATTAGTGTCTTACTTAAAGCGCAGTGCTGCTGAACGTGCATACATTAAAGTGCATTAACCTTATGCATGGAGTCTGATTTTCTCACGTTGCACAAGAGCAGCAGATCTGGATCTTCTCAAGATCTATGCAGGGTTAATGTACTCCAAAACAGGCCCGCTGTTCGCTTTTATTTATTTGTGCTCTTTTGTAAACAAAACAAACTAAATCAGAATGTTTGCAGTTACTTCTGTTATTAGAGATAAAAAGAAAACCGTGTGCTTGATCTTATGATTACTGCAGCCATATAGCACAGTAAAAAAAAGAGCTTTTCAAGCACTCATTCATTCATTTTCTTTTTGGCTTAGTCCCTTTATTAATCAGGGAATGAACCGCCAACTTATCCAGCATATGTTTTACGCAGCGGATGCCCTTCCAGCCACAACCCATCACTGGGAAACATCAATACACACTCATTCGCACACATACACTACGGACAATTTAGCCTACCCAATTCACCTATATAGCACATGCCTTTGGGGGAAACCGGAGCACCCGGAGGAAACCCACGCGAACACAGGGAGAACATGCTAACTCCACACAGAAATGCCAACTGACCCAGCCGAGGCTTGAATCAGCGACCTTCTTGCTGTGAGGCGATCGTGCTACCCACTGCGCCACCGTGACGCCCGTTTTCAAGCACTACAATTGAATGTTTTCTTAGAAAATAAAATGTGTCATTAATTTCTTTTCTGAGCATAAAATATTGACTATCATATTTAGAGTATAAGTTCTTGTGATTTGCAGAAGTAACCTGCTATAACTTTTAATCAGTGTAAAAATAGTTTATATGCCCCAAAATCTTCTTAAAACAATTGTCATCTGAAATGTTTATGCTTTGACCCATACACTGTTAACAATTTCCTGTAGAATCTACAGTAACTTACTGGCAGCAGTTCGCCAGTAACTTACTGTAAATCAAAAACTGTTACTTACTGTTACAGCAAAAATACTGTATTTATATTTACAGCACTGTTTATCTAGCTGTATATGTATTTACAGTATTGCATATTTTTATTGTAAAATATAGTCATTTTTACAATGCAACATTAAAGCAGCAGTTCAGTTTTCTAGTAACTTACTGTAAATCAATTGCAGCAAGAATACGGTATTTACATTTACAGCACCATTTACCTTGCTGTGTATGTATTTACAGTATTGTATATCGTTACTGTAAAATATAGTCATTTGCTCAATGTAACTTTAAAATACAGTACCATACTGCATAACTGTCCTACAGTAAAATTCAGTTAATATTACATTTAAATACTGTGTAATTTACAAAATTCGTTTACAGTGTATCCTTCAGATCCCACAAGATTTGCCTATTTGCCAGCAAGAAGTTTTTAATAATTAAAAAATACAATATATTTTTTTATGATCACTTTTCCTTACACTGTATATACAATAAATGATACAGAAACATCACTTCATCCATATTTTGACAAATTATTGGAAACATAAACATTTGATACATCAAAAATAGACACTTTAATATGCTCTCTATGAATATCAGACTAGTTTTGTTCATTAAATTTGACATAGATGCTAAAATGGGACGTCCCATATGTTTGCGTGAGATGATATGCCTTTTTGGTGATTTTAGATGGTGATTTTTTTTTGTAATAATAAAGTAATAATAAAAAAGTTTAAATAGCTTTTTTTCTATTTAAATACAGTGGTCTCTCGTTAATCGCGGGAGTTACGTTCTAAAAATAACCTGCGATAGGCGAAATCTGCGAAGTAGTCAGGTTTATTTTTTACAATTAT
>CAIGQV010019356.1:338853-351160 GCA_903798115.1 Danio jaintianensis
GATAGATAGATAGATAGATAGATAGATAGATAGATAGATAGATAGATGGATAGATGGATAGATGGATGGACATACAGATAGATGAGTAGATGGATAGACATACAAACAGAGGGAAAGATAAATGGATGGACAGACAGACAGACAGACAGACAGACAGACAGACAGATAGATAGATAGACAGGTAGACAGACAGATAGATAGATAGACAGGTAGACAGACAGACAGACAGATGGATAGTTCCAGTGTTCTCCAGCTCTCCAGAACATAAACAAACAGAGCATCAGCAGTCCTCCTCATCTAAATACACTGACATTTGCTTTGTGTTTCTGCAGGGCGTCTCATGTGAACTCTGAGTCTGCTCTGCGCTGGTTTTTTGAAGTGCACAATGAGCCTCTGTCTCATGCATGCTTTTGTGTTGTTTTTAGTGTTTTTTGTAAAGCGGTGGCACATGAGGAGGACGTTTTCACTCCATTATGTTTTAATCATCTCTGTTTCACGCAGTTCAGAGACAAAGAGAGCAGCTTTTTTGTTTTTTCTTCTACTGGCTCTCTTTCATTCTTCACCCGGCCCTCTTTTAATCGCCTCTGTCAAGTCAAAGCAGCACAGTCAGATATGATCCCTTTTAGTGTTTATTTACCCCTAAACAAGCAGATAAGCATATGAAGGGAAACGTCCCGAGGGCTGGAGAATTAGAGAATACCTGAAACAATACATGATGCCGCAGCACAAAGACAGCGGAGACGACTGCTGTTTGCGTGTCTCTAACAGGCAGCTGTGTGGAGATCGAGGAAAGCGCTTTGTAATATAATCAAGGTGAGATGTTGGTTAACCCTTGTGCATTGTTTAAATTGACTACCCTTTCGTTATGTTGGTGGCTGTTTTTGCCTCATTGACTTCCATTATAATGACATTTTTTGATTGCAAAGCCAGCATATAATCATGTATTCTTGATTGTTGGTGGTTTTTCCTGTTGGGAAGAGATAAACTTTGTCATTTTAATGTTGATCATTAGTTGCAGTGCAAAAAAAAAGCATTAGTTTCAGCTCATTTTAAATAAATAGTTTGAACAAACAGCAAAAATAAATCTATTTTTTAGTGTAAGAAATGATTCATGGCGTGCAGTTATTATAAAGTGTTACCTATATGCGTCTGCAAGTACAGAGATGCCACGGATATATTTTGATTGACTTTGTAAAAGATACACCGCATCCTCAGCGAAGGCCAGAGGCGATGCTGTCATCTTCATAGAAAAAAAGGCAACCGGACCTCATCCTCTTCTCACAGATTCCCATCCCTCCTTCAGACAAAAGATGACACCCAAATGTCAGTCAGCGATGGAGTCTCCAGAGTCAGTGCTGTCACGCTAAGGTCACAGCGCTGCCAATTTACTTAAAACAACGGCTGCGTCTCGATAAGCTCCCTCAAAAAATTATATTTTTGCTACTTGTTTAAAAAGAGCTGAAACAACACAATTCTTGAGATTTTTTGGAGACAACTTAATTGTTTTATATTCAATCCACTTAAAGGTGCAGTATGTAAGTTTGACACCCAGTGGTTGAACTAGGTATTGCACTCCTGGTTCAAAACACATGCAATCGCAGGTTGCCAGATTGACGACACCAACAGGAGTGTGGCTGACTATGGAGCCTAAAGGCTGATTTAAACTGTGTTTTAAATAAAAGCAACGGCACCCAATAGAAGAAATATTTTCCATATTAAAAGGAGTCCATATTTTTGTCCTAACCAACACCTGACATTTATATTTTAGAAACAGCTTCTATTTCTTGCAGCTGAACAACAGAAACCTGTCAATGATCACCTCAGGTACACCTCATGTGCTTTATTCAGTGTTAAATGCTAATAATGTGAGTTTGAAAGCCATTTTACATGACATTTATTGCCATACTACTGAAAGCAGCAGCAGATAGCTCACCTCAGATCTTGAAAATAAAATAAACTGTTGGAAATTGAACTTTAGAACTGTGACTCAGTGCAAACCAACACATATCAATGATTCAGCATCTACATTTAATAATGTTAAAGGGGTTTAATATGTATTGATAGGAAAAAGGAATCTATTTTTTATTATTTTTGTCTCTTTTTCTTTTCATTAAACAATTGTATTTGTATTGCTTAAAGGTGATATATTAACCGAACTTCTTCTCTTGAGTGTGATATGCCTTGCATACTAATGAAGCATTTTTGCAGAAGTAGATGAAGCTGAGAGAAATGCAAATTAATGCATTGTCTAAAATTAACTTGAGCTCTGCTGCTAAACTTCCTGTGACCAGATATGGGTTGAAACTGAACACAGAATATGTGCAGTTGAGAAGTCTTATGCTTTTAATGTTGTGCAGAGAATTAGTAGAAAAAGAGGATGTATGTATGGGTGCGGCCAATGGAGGACGAGAATGATTGACAAATGACGAATTCCACTAAACTCTACCTGTTAATATCAGCTGCGTATAAAAGCTCAAATCAGAAAATGAAAGTTGTTGCGCACCTCCTGAATGTAACTCTTGCATTGCATTGAGGATAATAGAATTCTGTGAATCGAATTATTCATTTGTATCCAATAAATTACAAATATTTTTGACATTGAAGAAAACCCTCT
Source organism: Danio jaintianensis (assembly GCA_903798115.1). Taxonomy (NCBI): domain Eukaryota; kingdom Metazoa; phylum Chordata; class Actinopteri; order Cypriniformes; family Danionidae; genus Danio; species Danio jaintianensis. The sequence continues at coordinate 341,468 of CAIGQV010019356.1, forward strand.
CCTGACCTTTTATATTGAACACGCTGGAATTGATTAGATATTCCAACAGTATTAATTCGATTATAAACCTTACCATTTTGTTGGAGTGCAGTAAGTGCACTATTCAGTGCTTCTGAATGGCTGTATTTAAAATTCTGTTATGTTGCATCTAGTGCAAACAGCCAAATTGCTTATCGCTGCAAATCTCTTCACGTAGCCTGTTGTTAGGACACGGGTTACAATATGACTGGCTCACCTACTGTTTACGTTTGTAATATTTATATTATTTACTAATTAATAACCACCTCATGTGGAACTCTGAATCTGCATCTCATTTCGGATTCTGCTACTGTCCACCGGAGGTCGCATTTCGGTCATGGACACATACTTTAAGAGCCTTCAAGGCTGAATGAATGAAACACTTGGTTTTTCATCAAGGCAAATCCGGGGTGCTGAAATATAATCAGTAGGTCATGTACATGAATTCGGGCACTGGTTAGGGCACTGATGAGCTTGGTTCACTACACATTGTAACACTGAATGTGACATGAGAAGATTAAAATTGGAATTTATAAACAACAGCAGAACTAATGTCTTTCATATATTAATTTGACAAAGTCTTTTAAAGTATATCAATGCTAAATAATTATATACCAGCAACATTTCAACCATTAAACAATTATAAATGTTTGCTAGATTGTTCCTAACATATCTAGCTATCTGCGTTCATGTTCAAAGTAAACAAATAACACATTATTTTCAGAAAAACGTCTATCATTTGTTGCTATTTATCCATTAATCGTGGTAACACTTTACTTTGTCATAATTCACGCTATTAACTAACCATTAACTGAGATTATAGCTCAATAATGTCACACTTTATTTGAACGGACAATTCACTCTATTAACAAACCATGAACTAAGACTTTTAGCTCAATAAACAAATAATCTGCTGCATATTAATAGTTAGTAAGGCAGTAGTTGGGTTTAGGTATTGGCTAGGATTGGGGATGTAAAATAAGATCATAATAAGTGCTAATAAACAGTTCAGATCTTAATAATAGGCAGGTAATAAGCAAGTAGTTAATAGTCTGAATTGTACTTAAACTAAAGTGTTACCCTCAATAAACTACTCTGTGATAAACAGTTAATATCTTAATAATAGGCAGGTAATAAGCCATTAGTTAATAATGTGAATTGTTAAAGTGCAATCATTTTATATAATATTCAGAATCACTCTGTTACTCATTTATTTTTTTCTGTTTAGAATATAACTGAGCCTTTACTTGTCAGTTATAAGGGATTTACAAAGCATAAATAGTCCTCAATTTAGATTAGGTCACAAAACTGTACGAATTTGTGTTGCATAACATATAATGAAGCATTTGTTAACATAATGAGTGCTACTATATGTCTGAATAATAGGATGTATACATGTTAATTTGAGTGGTTTACTAATCATTTACTTACGCATTCTGAATGGCCGTAAAAGAAACACCAACTACTCTTAAATAACTGGTTTGTAAATAATACAATACTTAATTTAGCAATGAAAAATGAATCATTCACAAAGTATTAAAATACAATCATTAAGCTCATTATAAGTCAAGAATACAGCATTGTATTTATAAACTGCGTACTAATGTCTATTAATGCTTGACAAATGATGAATGAACTATTTGCTAATGCTTAATAAATGATTCATAGTGTGCAATTATTATAAAATGTTAATTATGTTCTGAATTAGCCCAGAGATAATGTGAGCGGTTCTTTTAGTTCAAGACTTTCCATGTACTCTATTTATAAAGCCAAATATGTAATGTGATACGCACATTTGGTCACGCTTTATTTTAAGGGCACACTTCCCACTATTAACAAAATTTAATTAGAGCTGTTAACATTTTTTCAAAGATTTTTTGAGTTAATTTTAGCTCAATAAAGTACTAATTTGCTGCTTATTAATGCTTAGTAAGGAAGTAGTTAGGTTTAGGTATTGTGTAGGATTAGGATGTAGAATAAAATTATACTTTACATTTAATGTCAGTCACACTTTATTTTAAGGTACTATTCTTGCTATTAACAAACCATTACTTACGCTTTTGCCTAAAAAAAAAAACTACAAAATTGTTGCTTATTAAAATAGGGTAGGATTACTATTATATTAGGATTAGGGATGTAGAATACGATCATATTTATAAGTAATTAATAAGTACTAATAAACTGCCAATATCTTAATAATACACAGGTTATATAAGCTACTAGTTAATAGTGAGAATTGGTACTTAAACTATGAAACTTATAAAATATTTTGAGAAAGATTTCCTGAACCTTCATTTGATCTTTGCTTCAATGTGTTTTGCATGGTTATTTTTGCATTTTCTTATCACTATGGTTTGAGCTTAACCTGTGAAATTTTGAGCTAATAAATAAGCCTCAAAACAGGTATTTCAAGAAGATCAACGCAATACAACTAACTTACTAAGCTAAACTAAACTAAACTAACTAACTAACTAACTAGTCAGGATTCTGCCACCTTGGTCTTGTTAACTCTTGTTTTGGTGGCAGAGTCCGGACACTAGTCCTGTCTTGACTAGTATGTTGTGCACGGCTCGAGTTTTCTTGGGTCGAGCACTCATATTTCTCATCATTGTCTGTCTTTGTCATTGTATGAGCGCCGTCTTGGCTGCGCTCGGGCCGTGTGCACTCCCACTTGATGCAGGTGCATGAGGTCCGGGCGTGCTCGGGATGCACGCTCTTGTCCTGGTGTGTTTGTTGTTTTGTTCGCGGCATGGTGTTTTCGTTCTCAGCGCTTCAGTCTAGTTGCTTTCGGTTGGCGCTGGGATCGGAAACATGCATACCGGTAAGCGTTTTCATTTGTCGTGTGCTCGTGTCTTGCTTGTGTTGTGTTTAGCACGTGGTTCATGTTTACATGCGTGGCGTGCTTGAGTGTTGTGTTTCATGTGAACAGTTCTAGTCCTGTTTTTTATGTGACCACATGGCTTGTGTTTCTTTGTGTCATGTGTTCTCCTGTCTATTGTCTAGTCCCACCCTCCTTAACCCATTATTAGTTTATTCAGTTCACCTGTTTGTTTGTTAATTATTTCTCCTTTATATTCTCCTCATGTCTGCTGTCCTGTGCCAGTTCGTCATTGTATATCGTCTTGTCTAGTTGTGGCCAGCCATGTCCAGCCCTGCTCTTTCCTGCCAGAACAGTCAAGTTTGTTTTATGTGTTTTAGTTATGTTTTTTCCCCTCGGGGTGGTTTTTGTTGTTATTTGTTTTATTTTATAGTTAATAAAAACCCATAATTTGTCCCTGCAATTGAGGCCTCATCCTTTTCCTACCCTCAACCGTGACATAACTAACTAACTGAATGAATGAATGACATAAAAAAATACGTGAATGAAACAAATAATGCAATAAATATCACCTTTTTGAAAGAAATGCTTGAAATATTGTACAGCAGATTAACTATGTACCTTAACTTATTCTGATTTTGATTATAATGTAATAATGTGCACATTTTATGACAGTAATTGGAATAATAATTATTGTGAAAAGAGCTTTACAAATAAACTTAAATTGAATCTAATTTTCATGTTTCATATTATGGTGCAACTTGCAAATGTAAGTTATACTGTACGCTGCTTTATATGCATGTGCTAGATAGATTGATTGCCATTTAAAAGTTTAGGGTTGGTAAAAACTTGTAAATGTTTTTGAAAAGTCTCTTGTGCTTCAAAGCTGCAATTATTAACATCTTTATATACAGTGTTTTAAAAAAAATCAGCAATGCTCGCTTCAGGAATGCGTGGGTTTAATTAATAGGCCAAAAATGTAACCTATTTTAAAAGGCTGTTCTTGTGAGGAAAACAGGGCTGGTAACCACATCACGAGGTAATTGCAGTTTGGCAGGTGTGTCATAATGAGCAGAGATCCAGCACCCAACAGGATGCAAATGAATTTTAGCCCGGGGCTTTTGCGCATTCAAGGCAATTAAGACTCTGCCACTTTCTACAACAGGGGTCAGATTCCCTACAGATCATCTCAATGTGACATGAAAGATCTAAGAGAGCAGCTCAGCGTGTTCAAACTTGACTGGAACCGGGGTGGCGATGAAAAGGAAGAGTTGGATGAACCTTGATAGACATCAGAAATCTGGGAAACAAAAACACGGTCTCATTCTGCCAAGAAAAAGGAAGGATAAATAAAGGAAGGCAGTTTCTTTGGGAGATTATACGCGAGCGTGTTTGAAAAGAAAGGAGATCTGAAAATAACGAAACAATTAAAGCTGACCTATATGTTATAAAACTCTCTCTCTCTCTTTGGTAGTTGTTGCATAAATCAAACAAAGAATGCTGAAGTTAAAGAAACAGTACTTTTATTTGGAAATGGACTCAATTTACAAGTCATATAGAGTTTAATATTTGAATTTTACCATTTTTGAATATGATCCAGCCAATCTCAGGTTTTTGTGACTGCACTTTAAGCTTAGCTTAGCATAGAACATTGAATCAGATTAGACTGTTAGCATCTCAATCAAAAAATAAAAAAAGTTTGTTTTTTTCTGTTTAAAGCTTAACTTGTCTGTATTTACATTAATTTCATTTTCCTTCGGATTAGTCCCTTATTTATCAGGGGTCGCCACAGTGGAATGAACCGCCAACTATTCCAGCATATATTTTAGCCAGTGGATGGCCTTCCAGCCGCAACCCAGTACTGGGAAACACCCATACACTCAACCTAGGCTCATTCTAAAAATGTAGCCCTATATACATTTCTGGAGAGCGCCAAGTACGTCCCAGGAGGTAATTTGTTTAGCAGTTTTTGTTTTCGCGACTCCACCAGAGGCCGCTGTGTACGCTTTTCGAGATCTCAAATTTCTCTCGCGAGTGCCATTCATGCCTGCTCTTCTCGCGTAAATCCACCAGAGGCTGCTGTCGACTGACTGTCTACTGACTGACTGATCGACTGACCCACCCTCCTCCTTCCCTAAACCCAACCGACAGTTTTAAAATGCAATCCAGAAAAAGAAAAGCCCTTGCCTGATATTTACTACGTTTTCAGATTTTACCACATTCTCACCCTGTTATTTACTCGTTTATTTTATTTTTTTGGCTTCTGTTTTTGTCTTACCTGCTTTCTGGAACCGTTCTTCACCAGACTCGAACCCCGTCATTGTGGTCTACTCCGCTCTGCATCTCAAGTCTGCCAACGTACATGGCGAGCCACTGGACAAACTGGCAACAGCGGGAAAGCCGTCCACACGGAGGTAACCGGTCAGCTGGTAAGCGCAAAAAGGAACGGCATCATACCGCCCCATAGTATTTGTTTTAAAGACAAAATGCAACCATACGTACTTCTGGCTACATAATTCGTGATCTCCAGAAATGTATATAAAGCTACGTTTTCAGAATGAGCCTATGTTGCATACACTCTCGCACTCATACGCTATGGTCGATTTATTCAATTCACCTATAGCGCATGTGTTTGGACTGTGGGGCAACCGGAGCACCCAGAGGAAACCTACACCAACACGGGGAGAACATGCAAACTCCACACAGAAATGGCAACTGGCCCAGCCAGGACTCAAACCAGCAACCTTCTTGCTGTGAGGCCACAGTGCTAACCACTGAGCCACAGTGCCGCCCTCTGTATTTACATTGTGTACTAAAACCGGTGGAAAATAAAAAGTTGTTTTTTTAGGCTGCTATAGCTAGGAACTATACTCTCATTCTGGCGTATTAATCAATGAACTTTGCTGCTGTACCATGGCTACAGCAGGAGCAATGAAATTACACAATGCCTGAAAATAGTCCCTAGCAAGGTAAGTATGAAACAGCGCTGCACAATATCATTGCTGCCGTACCATGGCTGCGGCAGGAACAAATTGCTTTGATTATTACACTGTAGAGTATAAAGTAGAGTATAGTTCCTCGTTGAAAAACTTCATTTTCAGAAGAGTCAAGCTTTACAAATTTTTTGAGCTATAGTGACTTAGAAAATAGCAACATTTGCTTTTATGTTGGTCTTTGTACATGATGTAACTACAAAACAGTCAAGCTTTTAAAAGAAAAATTAAAGAAACTCTGGTCTTTTTTGAGTGAGATGCTAATGGTCTAATCCGATTCAATGATCTATGCTAAGCTAAGCTAAAAGTACACACGCCAGACCCGAAGATCAGCTGAATGGATTCAAGAATGGTAAAACTCAACTGTTAAACTCTAGGGGAGCTATAAAATGAGCCTATTTCCAAAAAAGGTGGAGTGTTCCTTTAAGAGCTTGAAATCTCTCTGGTTTTCTGCACAGGGCTTGACTGGACGGATTAGACGAACCCTGTCCTTCCCATCAGGCCTCAGGCTACAGGGCCGCACCCGAACTACACTCCCCCTCCTGAGTGGGACGGTCTGTGTGCAGGTGGGACGGGTAATTAAACTTTTACATCCACTCACTTCTCTGGCGTAAATCAGCTTACTGTCACAGATCCGCTCTGCTGGAAACGACTGTGAGGTGTGGAGCAGTTCAAACACTACAATAAAAATATCTTTCATTATTCGCTCACCCTCATGTTGCTCCAAAACACCCACCAAAGAAGAAACACAAGAGTTTACAAATGCAGAGACGAAAGTAGCTTAAAAAAGGATCACATTTTGGATTCAGAACTAAAAAAATGACAAAATTAATAATTCTTAAGTACATTTTGTATGCAGTATTGTATATATGTATATAAACATTAAAACGCAGAACTTTTCTTTTTATATGTACTGATCAATGTTTTTAATAACTTAAGCAAATCTTTGATAATTTACACATAAACAAATTGTAGTTTTTACTTTTAAAATAACTTCACTTATGCAGGACAATGTCAAAAAATGTCAGGTTATGCTATCCTTGTTGTGGCATTTGTAGAGAGTGTTTGTACGTAGAAATCTGATGTCCACACACACGCACACACACACACGCACACACACAATTATCTTTTTTTGTTAAAACCACATATCCGTAATGCCTGAAATATAGCCAATACTACAAATAATGACAAAACATAATACATATGCATAATGACAGCACACACACACACATATACGTGCATGTGTGTTTGTTGTGTGACTGAATATGTTCATACATTGTCCATAGTTGTTGTTTTTTCCTGCATGTTTTCACTTTTATATTTCATTATGGGCCATTGATCTCTGCTTATGCAACTTTTGATGTTGAAAGCTGATCAATCATTGATATTGTCTAGTAGTTAAAAACAATATATACAATAAATGAGCTACTTTACAGATTATATAAGACAATTTAAGCATATGTGCATGTAATAAAATAACATAAAACGTAATAAATATTATCATTTTCCATGTTTTTTTAATTGCTAATGAAAAAATCAATTCATTCATTCATTCATTTTCCTTTGGCTTAGTCCCTTTATTCATTTGTTGTCGCCACAGCGGAATGAACCGCCAACTTATCCAGCATATGTTTTACACAGCGGATGCCCTTCCAGCTGCAACCTAGCACTGGGAAACACCCATACACTCTCATTCACACTCATACACTACGGACACTTTAGCTTACCCAATTCACGTATAGCGGCAGCACGTGGCGCAGCGGGTAGCACAATCGCCTCACAGCAGGAAGGTCGCTGGTTCGAGCCTCGGCTGGGTCAGTTGGCATTTCTGTGTGGAGTTTGCATGTTCTCCCCGTGTTTGCGTGGGTTTCCTCCGGGTGCTCTGGTTTCCCCCACAAGTCCAAAGACATGCGCTATAGGCTTAGTCCCTTTATTAATCAGGGGTCGCCACAGTGGAATGAACCACCAACTTTTTTGCACCAACTTGTTTTAAGCAGCGGATGCCCTTCCAGCTGCAACCCAACACTGGGAAACATCCATACACTCTCATTCACACACATACACTACAGACAGTTTAGCTTACCCAATTCACATATACCACGTTTTTGGACTTGTGAGGGAAACTGGAGCACCCGGAGGAAACCCACGCAAACACGGGGAGAACATGCAAACTCCACACAGAAATGCCAACTGACCCAGCCGAGGCTCGAACCAGCGACCTTCCTGCTGTGAGGCGATTGTGCTACCCGCTGCGCCACGTGCTGCCGCTATACGTGAATTGGGTAAGCTAAAGTGTCCGTAGTGTATGAGTGTGAATGAGAGTGTATGGGTGTTTCCCAGTGCTGGGTTGCAACTGGAAGGGCATCCGCTGTGTAAAACATATGCTGGATAAGTTGGTGGTTCATTCCGCTGTGGCAACCCCTGATTAATAAAGGGACTAAGCCGAAAAGAAAATGAATGAATGAAAATAGCATTAATAATAATTAATAGCAAACTGTAATTTAATAGGAACAGCAATATTAATAGCAAACTAAATCTAACGCATCTAATGCACTTTAAAGTACTTAAGTATGTGAGTTAATGGTCTAATTAAAAAAAAAAAAACAAAAAAAAAAAAACAATTGTACATCTGAAAATAATAGGCTCCAATGCAAGAATATAATGACGGCATACAGCAAATATGCACAAGTAAGATTCAAACGAAACAGCCGGGGATTTTCGTAAATTTAAGCATGTAATAAAAGAACATTAAACATAATAATCAAATATTATCATTTCACATTTTCATTTAATTGCTAATAAAAAAATCAAGTCTAACAAAATAAAGCTGAACTGCACAATGTTATTCGGCTTGTTTCTGTTTTTTTGCACCTTTCCTATTGTTGCTATTTACACTGGGCAACCCAACTGTTATGGGTCAAATGCATCTCACAGATGGAATATTTTCCTTCTAACAGTATTTTGTAATTGCAACAGTTATGTAACTTGTAGTACACAATCTTATAAAATGAAATACTTTATAGATAATGCAGGGCAATTTAAGCATTATGTAATAAACAAACATAAAACATAATAATCAAATATTGTCATTTCACACTTTCATTTATTTGCTAATGAAAAATCAAGTCTAACAAAATAAAGCTGAACTGCACAATGTTATTCGGCTTATTTCTGTATTGCGGCTTTCCTATTGTTGCTATTTACACTGTGTTTTGTAATTGCAAATCATGTATTTTAGTGTCGACATGATTAGCATGCTTCTGTTTGCTTCAAAGCTGTCTTGGTGCAGCTGTGTTGACACTGATGAATTTACTAGCGCAGAGCCCGAGGCGGACCATCACATCATGCAGAATAACTCACATGCCACACCAGAGCTGGCCCTTGATCTTAAACCTGCATGACTGATGCCTGCTTTCTTGCTTTGACCTTTTTCTCAAACCTGTTTGTTAGAAGGATTCTTTAAATATACTTTATATTTTGTAATCTTAGACATGCATCCGGAAAAAAATGCATAGTAGCACTTTAGTTTAAGTAATAACCATTTACTATTGGCTTATTACCTTTCTATTATTAAGATATGAAGTGTTTATTAGTAGATATAGAGTAGCTTGTTGAGGGTAACACTTTAGTTAAAGTAACAATTCACACCATTTACTACTGGCTTATTACCTGCCTATTATTAAGATATTAACTGTTTATTAGCACTCATAAAGTATGATTTATTTTACATCCCTAATCCTCCCCAATACCCAAACCCAACTACTAACTATTAATTAAATTGTAATTTTTTTACCGTAAAAATGTATGGTACAAAAATAAAGCTGTGGTTGCAGAAATTTAATCATAATAAATACAGTAGAAACT
>CAIGQV010019356.1:362792-373894 GCA_903798115.1 Danio jaintianensis
GTGTGTGTGTGTGTGTGTGTGTGTGTGTGAGCGTGCGTGCGTGCGTGTGTGTGTGCGTGTGTGTGTGTGACTTGAATTAGACTGTTTTGCAGGTTTTACAGGTCTCAAAAATAAAATTAACAGCATGCATAAACTGCAAATATATGTGCATAAATTGTCTTAGTATTTTTATGATTGATCCCGTTAATTCTATGTAAAGGCATTGATATTTCAACTGAATTAAAAAAAAGAATCATAACGTCTGAAAAATATAAACTTATAGTAAATCCAAGCAACCGAATAGTTTAGTAACAAAGCCTGTCGTACCCGAGTTGACGCTGCTTTCCCACACTAAGTAGTGCTAATGTGATTGGATCCCTTTCTAGGGCGCGTGACTCCCCCAAACTCCTCACGCCTGTATGAAAATCTGCCTGACCTGTTGCTAATAAATCAGCTTGACTAATCATGCCTTTGCAGTTTGATTCATGATTGGGCTGACAGCTCAAATTGCCGGTGTGGATCTCTGGCACGAAATGAGAAGAAACTGAGCTGGTTTTGCTCCCGAGGCGATGGACGGGGGGAGGAGAACGCAGCCGAACGCAGCAAAACCACCGCCGCTGCTGATTTATGTCTGCTCTCATCTGCAAAAACGCAAATGAAGAGGGTAATAAATGCTGCTTCTCTCTCTCTCTCTGTCTTTTTATCTATCTATATATACAGTTGAAGTTGGAATTATTAGCCCCCTGTATATTTTTCCCCAGTTTCTGTTTAACGGAAAGAAGATTTTCAACACATTTCTAAACATAATAGATTTAATAGGTAATTTCTAATAACTGATTTCTTTTATCTTTGCCATGATGACAGCACATAATATTTGACATGTTTCAAGATGCTAGTATTCAGTTTAAAGTGACATTTAAAGGCTTAACTAGGTTAATTAGGTTAAAGTTAGGGTAATTAGGCAAGTCATTGTATAACAGTGGTTTGTTCTGTAGACAATCGAAACAAATATTGCTTAAGGGGGCTAATAATATTGACCTTAAAATGGTTTTAAAAAAAAATTAAAACTGCTTTTAATCTAGTCTAAATAAAACAAATAAGACTTTCTCCAGAAGAAAAAAAATTATAGAAAATACTGTGAAAAAATCCTTGCTCTATTAAACATCATTTGAGAAATATTTTTTAAACAAATTCACAGGAGGGCGAACGAATAATTTTGACTTCAACTGTATATACATATCGGCTGTGAAGCTTCAAAGTAGGTATGTGCCGTTATTAGCTTTCCTTTCCCAGGTTTCCTGAACACTTTGTTGTGTAAATCTATACCTTTATGACTTCACTTAAGTCCTTCCGTGGGAAAATGAGCGAGAGAAAAGTTGTGAGGCGTATTAATGTCAGACTTTTAATATGGTGATGATATGGAACCTGCAAATTCAGTGGAACCTGCATTGAGTAATCCAAAATATTTAGAAAATATAATTGCAAATAAAGGGCGGCACGGTGGCTCAGTGGTAAGCAATTTCACCTTACACACCCCATGTTGGCGTGGGTTTCCTCCAGTTTCCCCCAAAGTCCAAAGACGTGCTATAGGTGAATTAAATAAACTAAATTGGCCATAGTTTATGAGTGTTTATGTGTGAATGTGAGAGTGTATGGGTGTTTCCCAGTGCTGGGTTGCGGCTGGAAGGGCATGCGCAGCGTAAAACATATGCTGGAATAGTTGGTGGTTCATTCCGCTGTGGCGACCTCTGATTAATAAAAAGACTAGCTGAAAAGAAGATGAATGAACGAATGAATTGCAAATGAACTGCATTTAAACCGTATGCAACTCAATGAATCCAAACCAGACAGCTGCGTACCTTAAAATACTCAATTTAATAGCTCAAAACCATATAGAGTTGAATTGAAAATTATTAGCCCTCCTGTAAAACTGTAATTCTTTTACACATATTTAGAGGATATAATTGCAAATGGAACAGAAGACTTGTTGAAATTAGAGTTTTTCCAATTTTTTTAAGGCACTTGTTGCTTTAAGGGCAGCACGGTGGCTCAGTGGTTAGCACTGTCACCTCACAGCAAGAAGGTCGCTGGTTCAAGTCCAGGCTGGGTCAGTTGGCGTTTCTGTGTGGAGTTTGCATGTTTTCCCCGTGTCGGCGTGGGTTTCCTCTGGGTTCTCCGGTTTCCCCCACAGTCGAAAGACGTGCTATAGGGGAATTGGGTAAACTATATTGGCCGTAGTACTGTAAAATTACCATATTTTATTTTTTTGTCATATACCAATGTTTTGCAGTACTAACATCTACACAACATAACTTTGTAACAGACAAAAACACAACCATAATCATGTAGTGATGAGAAAATCTATAACACCATTATGGTAACAAACAAAAATACAGTAATAGCATTCATTCATTCATTTTATTTTCGGCTTATAAATCAGGGGTCGCCACAGCGGAATGAACCGCCAACTTATCCAGCATATGTTTTATGCAGCGGATGCCCTTCCAGCCACAACCCAACACTGGGAAACACCCATACACTCTTGCATTCACACACATCCACTACGGACAATTTAGCTTATTCAATTCACCTATAGCGCATGTGTTTGGACTTGTGGGGGAAACCGGAGCACCCGGAGAACATGCAAACTCCACACAGAAATGCCAACTGACCCAGCCGGGGCTCGAACCAGCGACCTTCTTGCTGTGAGGCGATCGTGCTACCCACTGTGCCACCGTGACGCCTACAGTAATAGCATTACATATTATTTATCAACATTAGATGTAACATAAAACTCTAATGTAGATCACTCACGAGTAAAAAACTAAAAATACCTATAATAATGTCAACAAAAAGGCATAAAAAGTGAAGTGTCATGTAGGGAATTCTGGGAAAGTGAAAGTATGGTTATTTACCGCATATATATTGAGGAAACTTACTGTTAATCAGGTTATGGATATTTACTGTAGCATTTTAGTGTTTTCCCATTGAAATCACATCTTTTTATGTTTAATATACCAGCATAATTTCAACTATTAAACAGTTATAAATATTTGCGAGATTGTTTCTAACCTGCAGCTAGTTTTTTTTTGTTTGTTATTTTACTGCTACTGCAGGTCTGCACTTCTTCACTGCAGTTCAGACATTTCTCCACTGAATTCTGAGTTTATGTCTTGCAATTATCACTTGTGTTTGCCTTGAAATTCTAAATCACAATTATTACTTTTTTTTCATTTCATTCATTCATTAATTTTCCTTCGGCATAGTCCCTTTATTCATCAGGGGTCACCACAGTGGAATGAACCGCCAACTATTCCAGTTTTACACAGCGGATGCCCTTCCAGCCACAACCCAGGAAACATCCATACACTCTCACATTTACACACACACTCATACACTACGGCCAATTTAGTTTATTCAATTCACCTATAGTGCATATGTTTGAACTCCACACAGTTATGCCAACTGACCCAGCCGGGACTCGAACCAGTGACCTTCTTGCTGTGAGGCAACAGTGCTAACCACTGAGCCCACTTTTTTTTTTCTCTCAAGAATCTAAATGTTCATTTTCTTCTCCCAGAATTCTAAGTTTACATATCTCAATTTCTTGTCTTTTTTTCTAAATTCTCAGTTTACATCTTGTTCCTCGCAGTTCAAAGGTCACATTGCACAATTCTGATGTTTGTCTCTCAGAAATTTGAGGTTACGTCTCAACAACTTTGACTTTTCTCATGATTCAGAGTTACCATTTTGAATTTTGATATTTATTTTATGTCACATTTTCGACTATTTGTCAGTCCCTCTAGGTCTTTGTAGGGTCATGTTGTATGTCTGCAATCTAAAATGACTGATTTTGTCATGGCTTTCTCAAAACTTATGACATTTTTGCTTCAATTCTTGTGTTTGAAGTCATTGCATGAAGTCATTGCATTTGGGAACAGAGATGAGGTTCTCAAGGTGAATGCGTACCTTGGCTCTAAGGGTCAAACAACAAAAAATAAGGTCAAGAATCTTGGTGTTATTCTGGAGTCAGATCTGAGTTTCAGTAGTCATGTCAAAGCAGTAACTAAATCAGCATACTATCATCTCAAAAACATTGCAAGAATTAGATGCTTTGTTTCCAGTGAAGACTTAGAGAAACTTGATCATGCTTTTATCAGCAGCAGGGTGGATTACTGTAATGGACTCCTCACAGGCCTTCTCAAAAAGACAGTCAGACAGTTGCAGCTCATCCAGAATGCTGCTGCCAGGATTCTGACCAGAACCAGAAAATCAGAGCACATCACACCTGTCCTCAGGTCTTTGCACTGGCTCTCAGTTACATTCAGAATAGATTTTTAAGTATTATTACTTGTCTATAAATCACTAAATGGCCTAGGACCTCAATACATTACAGATATGCTCACTGAATACAAACCTAACAGATCACTCAGATCTTAAGGATCATATAAACTAGAAATTCCAAGGGTTCAGTCAAAGCAGGGTGAATCCGCCTTCAGCTACTAACAGCGCCCCCTGCTGCTGGAATCAGCTTCCAGAAATGATCAGATGTGCTCCAACATTAGGCACATTCAAATCAAGACTGAAAACACATCTGTGTAGCCGTGCCTTTACTGAATGAGCACTGTGCTACGTCCCACAGATCACACTATTATGTCTTTCTTTTTCTTTTTTCTTTTTTTTATAACCTGTTTAACATATTTTTATCTGTTTTTAATCACTTTTATTATTTGTTTTTATTTTCTTATACTTGTCTCTTTTATTCCTGTTTATGTAAAGCACTTTGAACTGCCACTGTATATGAAATGTGCTATATAAATAAACTTGTCTTGCCTAATAAGCTAACTGAAATAATAAACTATAACTACAATATTGTGTGATAGAGAATAATAAAAAAATTTTTTTATGTAAAATATTTTAATAAAATATAGAAAAATGATATATAATAAAATAAATGTAAAGTATTTAAATAATAAAATAAGAATAATTAAATGTAAAATATGTAAATAAAATAATAATAATAATACATGTAAAATAATTAAATGTAAAATATTTAAAGAATAATAATGATAATAATACGTTAAAATAATTTTATGTAAAATATTTAAATAGTAAAATAATAGTAATAATAGTAACAATAAATATACAAATAATTAAATGTAAATATTTAAATAAAATAATAATGAAACGTAAAACCAATTAAATGTAAAAATATTTTAATAATAATAATAACAATAATAATAATACATTTCCAAAGCCAAAAGTAAACACAGTTTTACAATTCCAAAGAAATAATAAACTATAATAACTACAATATTGCAATTGCAAAACACAGCCCATAAATTTTATTTTTCATTCATTTATTCATTTTCGGCTTAGTCCCTTTATTAATCTGGGGTTGCTACAGCGGAATGAACCGCCAACTTATCCAGCACATACGCAGTGGATGCCCTTCCAGCTGCAACCCATCACTGGGAAACACCCACACACTCATTCACACACATACACTACAGACAATTTAGCTTACCCAATTCACCTATAGTGCATGTGTTTGGACTTGTGGGGGAAACCGGAGCACTCAGAGGAAACCCACGCGAACACGGGGAGAACATGCAAACTCCATACAGAAATGCCAACTGACCCAGCCGAGGCTTGAATCAACGCCCTTCTTGCTGTGAGGCGACAGCGCTACCCACTGCGCCACTGCACCGCCCCTATTTTATTTTATTATACTTTATTACTAAATCAGTGACTAAGAATGAATCTATTTATTTTATTTTATTTAAAAAATCTAGCAAATCAAATGAATTAAACCAGTTTTGCATCAGAAGTGCACTTATTGTACCTTCTAGGCCGCTCACAAGGATTTGAAATGGAGCCGTATAATGCAAGACACTGGAAGGTCAAAAGCTTCCAGTGAATCAGAAGAAGTTGATTTTGATTGTCTTTCTCTCAGGCCTTTGGCTATGCAGATGAGTCTAGCGAATTAATTAGTTAATGAAGTGACCCGCCCTCAGGACTGAAGCCACGCCCCCTGCCAGAGGAGCTGCACTCAATTACATCCGAACAGAAGCTTCCTCCTGCTCCTCTTAATTGAATTATCATTACAGCCGTCCTCATTATTCTCTCTTCATTTTCCTCCATCGTGTTTGACGTCCAGCCTTCAGCGACAGCGCATGAGTTTAATATGAATAGAAAGACGCACATATATACATGCGCGACCTCAGACATGGCTCTGTGTCAGTGATATGTACACATGTGATAAATAATGTGGGCATTAGGCTGTTCTGACAACGTCTGATGAGCTTTTCACCCTGTTATCCAAATGCAAAGGCTGCATTATTATTGCATGCATTTCACACTGCGTATGAAATCATGTCAAACATGCTCCTATATAATTTGAGCATTGATATCGCAATGTGTGTATCTGCAATAGTCACATCGCAGGATTAGATTATTTATTACAGATTAAAAGATATATATATATATATATATATTTTTTTTTTGGTTTGTTTTTTTTGTTTTGCTTGTAATTTATTATAATTTATTCAAATGCACTGCATAGAAAAAGACTTGATCATCCCAGTTGATCTAAATGAATGAAATCTTTCCAAGTGCTATTCTAATCAATTGTTGATATTATATTCATATCGCAATATATTCATTCATTCATTCATTTTCCTTTGGCTTAGTCCCTTTATTCATCAGGGATCGCCACAGTGGAATGAACCGAAAACTTATCCAGCATATGTTTTACACTGCAGATGCCCTTCCAGCTGCAACCCAGTATTGGGTTGTTCACACACATACACTACGGCCAATTTAGTTTATTCAATTCACCTATAGCGCATGCAGGCCCGTAGCCAGCCTGGTGAAGGGGTGGTTCTTTTGTTCTCAAAAAGTGGACGTTTTTGCAGTCATTCGCCTCAATTTTTATTTAATTAAGAGGTTTGAATACTGCATTTTAGTGACATTTTAAGCACAATTTTTTGCTGAATTAGCTTGTCGGATGGTCATCACAACCACACTTTTTGATGTACCACAAACATTTACTAAAGATTTAGAATAAAGAAATATGAAAACAATACTTATTTTTAAAATACAAATTTATTAGATCATATATCATTAGAAAAAAACAGGAATTTGTTAAGGTTTTAAATTATAAACTGTAGCCTATTGTCATTTATTAGGCAAATAACAAACTGGGCAGTGTATTAAACTTTCCCCAGATGCCGAATTTGGCTGAATTCAGAACGGGAAGTCACGCCGTGCCAAATTTGTTGTCACAAATTCTGTACCGACAGCCAACACAGGATTCTGCTTGGTCTTAAAGCCTTCTTCAGTGGGTTATTTTTTACAATTTATTATGGCATAGTAGTCAAAATAGAACAAATGAGCTCATGAATGGGTCAAATTCTGGACCTTTGTCAGTGAGGAGTGGGTCTTTCGAACCAACCAAAAAGACCCACTATGGCTACGGGCCTGCCATGTGTTTGGACTGTGGGGGAAACCCACGCCAACACGGTGAGAACATGCAAACTCTACAAAGAAATGCCAACTGATTCAGCCGGGACTCGAACCAGCGTCCTTCTTGCTGTGAGGCCACAGTGCTAACCATTGAGCCACTGTGTCGCCTATCGCAATACATATTGCAGTAAAACTAAATATCGCAATGGCAGATTTTTCCACAATCATGCAGCCCTACTATGTTTGTAATGGGAACACTTTATAAATCTTTAAAATTTAATTAAAAAGCATTTCAGAAAGAGAGGATTCCATCAGAAATAAAAGCTGTGATGTACTGTTGAAAAGAATAAATAATAGACAAATTAAATAAATATTAGAGTTGTAGTTTTAAAATAAAAATAAAAGCTGTGATGTACTGTTTGAAATAATAGTCAAATTAAATAAATGAATAAATAAATAAATATTAGGGTTGTAATTTACATTTAATGCCCAGTAGTAGCAGTAGTAATACAGTAGTAATAATTATAAAAACAATAATTTGAAAATAAAATAAAATCACAAATTGAATGTATGCTTCTTCATTTTTTGCTTGTTTTTATTTTATTATTATTATTATTATTATTATTTTAATTCTAAACATTAAGTCATTATAACACTGGAATGCATTAAATATCCATTGCATTATTGTTTTTCTTTTAATTATTATATTACTACTGCTACTACTGGGCTTTAAATTTAAATTACAAACCTAATATGTATTTTAATTTAAAATAAAATAAATGTAAAATAAAAGTATTTATTTATTTATTTATTTATTTATTTATTTAGGGGGGTTAATGTCTGATAAAAAAATAAAATTAAATCAAATCTTATGGCAGGTAAATAAAGTCACCAGCCATTTGGTAGGTGTGATAAAATGTTAGTTTTAGGCCTTGGTTACACTTTATTTTACAGTTTCTTAATTACAGTGTAATTGCATTTTGTTAAGTACTGGAAAAATATTAATTAACATAGGGTTTGGTTAAGGGATATTGCACGCAATTATGCATAATTTACCATTGTTCATAGTAAATGTAATGAGGACACTGTAAATTAAAGTAATAAAAACTAATTCTTCTACCACATTATTTTGTACTATAACCTTTGCTGTTTATTACATGGCGTCTCTCATTTAACAATTAAACCCAATTCAAAACTCTTTAACTTTATTATACATTCCTGATTTTGTTGTGTTCATTATATTCATGCAGATTTATGCAGAAATCATACATCTGACTCTGATGCTTTTATTAGCAAGGCTTCCCTCAAATTGCTATTTAATTTGGCATGTAGTTGCAACATCTACTTTTTAAAGATACAGTCAATTCCAGGCACATAAAATGTGCTTTCTCTTGTGGAATATTGCAATGCATGAGATTACTGGAGTAAAATGAATTGTGACTGACATTTTGTGATGACTCAAAACAGTATATAGAGTAATCATTCACTTATTCATTTTCCTTCGGCTTAGTTCCTTTATTTATCAGGGGTCGTCACAGCGGAATGAACCGCCAACTTATCCAGCATACGTTTTACAAAGCGGATGCCCTTCCAGCTGCAACCCAGTACTGGGAAACATCCATACACACTCATTCACACACATACACTACGGCCAATTTAGTTTATTCAATTGACCTATAGTGCATGTGTTTGGACTGTGGGGGAAACCGGAGCACCCGGAGGAAACCTGCGCCAACACGGGGAGAACATGCAAACTCCACACAGAAACGGCAACTGACCCAGCCGGGACTCGAACCAGCAACCTTCTTGCTGTGGGGCGACACCACTGAGCCACCGTGCCGCCCAATAGAGTAGTCAATTAAAGTAAAATAAAAACTAACATACTTTACTTTCTTTATTGTCCACAAGTGGAAATTTATCTTTGGCTTCACCACACAACCACATCAGCGTTCACATTACACATCACAGAAAACAGGCAACTCAAATATCACATAAATCACATTAAAAACTCAATTAAACCCTATTTTTAAAACCCAGTATTTAAAATTCAGCACAAAGGACATTTTATACACATTTTTCTTTACTTGAGGTTGCCTAAAACGTCAAAAGCAAAAGCTTTATATTTAAGCGATGGGAACAATCTTCAATAATGACATGTGCTTTCTGTTTAATTCATATTAAATATATTTTATTTAGTTGTCTTTGGGCTTTACCTACAATTGCACTGGCAACTCGACACAGTTTTTGCTTTTCCTTAATTGGCAACAGTCCGTACCATGCAGTCATGTTAAAACTCACAACACTTTCAATCAAATTCTTGTATACCATCTCCAGAATATCTTGACTCATGACTACATACAGTATTGGCCCTTTTTTTAAATTATTTAATTATTAAGTTTTTTTTGGGACAACTTGATTGTTTTATGTTCAATCCACTTAAATTTGTAAAAACTAACAGGTTAACTTAATTCTTTCATCTTGCCCCAACACAAATCGATTATGTGGAACCCAGCATTTTTTACAGTGTAAGTTTACCAACTATGATGACTTCTGCTGCTGAGAAACCTGGAGAAGGGTCAATTTCGACGTCACACTTAAGTTGTGAGTTGATTTCATCTCTGTTCTTTGTTTTTCCCTCTCTATTTGTATGTGTTTTAATGTAATTTGTATATCTCTTTGCATAATAAAAAAATGTAGCGCAGCTGTAAAAAAAAAAAAAAGAATAAAAAAAATTGTGAGTTGATGTTAAAAATGGCATATAAACATCATTATTGTGTGTGTTTTGCTGTTACTCAGCATGAGTGTTATCATTTCTACATGTGAATGTGTGACAGATGCACACAGCGGCAGGCTGAGTCTTGTTTGTGCTGCTGTGTGGAGTCAGTTTGCTGCTGACTGACAGCTGATTTACTGCACTGCTCCATCTGCAAACTCATCAAACTCTCTCACAGAGACCACTCAGCTTCGGTAAAAAAGAAAAAGAAAAAAAGATTGCTATCACAAGATATGTAAGAGTGTATGGGTGTTTCCCAGTAATGGGTTGTGGCTGGAAGGGCATCCGCTGCATAAAACATATGCTGGAATAGTTGGTGGTTCATTCCGCTGTGGCAACCCCTGATAAATAAGGGACTAAGCTGAAGAAAAATGAATGAATGAATGAAGGTCAATGGCTGCTGCTTTTTTCCAGCATTCTTCAAAATATCTTCTTTTGTGTTCAACTAAGGAAAATGAATGAATGAGTAACATATACCGGTTGTTACATCGCCAAGAACATGTTTAATTTCAGTAGGACCTTAAAGTCCAAGTGAAATAAAAATTTACAATGTTTCATGTGCTATCGCACATTGTTATTGTCTTAGGTGAACAATTAAGTCTTCTGTTTTGGTCATTTTTAATCAAATTCTGACCAATTGGTTCTGCGTTTGGAGTGGTGGTCAACTGACGTCAGTTTGACAGCTTCAGTCACTACATTCTTAACCACACCCCTCTTACTGTTAGCTTGCTGCAAGTGAATGATGTGCGAGAGGAAAGCCCCACCCCCCTACTCAGTATTTAATTTCAATAGTAAGTACATCAACATACTTTCAGTTCCGCTGACTTTAAATCAAGATATAACGATAGATAGATATAACGATAGACAGATAGATATAACGATG
>CAIGQV010019356.1:415605-438105 GCA_903798115.1 Danio jaintianensis
TATATATATATATATATATATATATATATATATATATATATATATATCATGCAATACATCACATAATGGTATGATGCATGAGTGTGCTCCATGCAGGTGAGTGAGCTTGACAGCCACCAGTAGGACGCACTCCTCCTGTCTGTTGCCCTGTTGCATTGATATTTAATATCTCTTGTTTAAATACACTATGAACAGCAGCTACCCTAATTGTTTTCTTTGTTCTCTATTTCCACCTGGGGATACTCATCCCGAGGCCTCTAGAGATTGTGCAGCGCCATTGATGTGATTCAAGACCTGTGAAGAGATGATGCCAACCATAGAGGACTTCTAGAGGTCTCCATAACCCTGGACCTGGCCGTATCCTGAGCAGATGCAGTGGTGGTCATGGAGGCGTGGAGAGCATGAGAGTGATTCTTGAAAGAACCCAGTGACAGACGAGTCTCAGCATTGATCCTGTGGGCCAGCCTGAACACCCGCTGGTGACCTACTCACACCTGCAGCTTCTCCACGATGGACGTCCAGCGTTCTCTAGCCTCCGGCTCCTAGACTGCAGCTCTGCACAAGAAGTTTGGCCAGAGGAGAAATGGTCATGCCCAACTGAGCCTGGTTTCTCTCGAGTTTTTTTTTTTTCCTTCAGTTTTGTCAATTGGTGAAGTTTGTTCCTCGCCACTGGCTTGCTTGGTTTGGGACTTGTGGAGCTGCGCATCGATGGATTTGCTCTTCAGTGTTTGGACTTTCAGCAGTGAACATTAAACCACACTGAACTGAACTAAACTGAACTTCAACTCTGAAAACTGGACTGACACAGTTTCAATTTACTAGAATCTTCTATGATAAGCTGCTTTGACACAATCTACAGTGTAAAAGCGCTATGGAAATAAGGATATAAAGAATAAAGAATTTAATTGAATATAAAAATTCTTAAATTAAGAAGCATTTTCTAGACAAGCAAAACATATTGTTTTATTTTCAGAAATTTTAAGTCAAAATTAAGTGAGTTTTACCTTAAAACAAGCTAAATAAGCTGCCACTGGGGTAAGTAAAGCATCTTATTTCAAATGCAAAACAAGATTATTTAACTCAGCCCATTGGCAGATTATTTAGCTTGCTTTAAATTATATATTCATTCATTCATTTTCTTTCCGGCTTAGTCCCTTTATTAATCTGGGGTCGCCACAGCGGAATGAACCGCCAACTTATCCAGCACATGTTTTACGCAGCGGATGCCCTTCCAGCTGCAACCCATCACTGGGAAACATCCATACACACTCATACACTACGGACAATTTAGCTTACCCAATTCACCTATAGCGCATGTCTTTGGACTGTGGGGGAAACTGGAGCACCCAGATGAAACCCACGCCAACACGGGGAGAACATGCAAACTCTACACAGAAACGCCAACTGACGCAGCCAAGGCTCGAACCAGTGACCTTCTTGCTGTGAGGCGATTGTGCTACCTACTTTGCCACCATGCAGCCCCTTAAATTATATGTAATATATTATATATATTATTTATATATTATATTATATATTAATAAATTTATTTTTATTTTATTTTTTATCTGGACTAAAAACAACACAAAAACTAAGAAAAGCTTCTTTTTTTTTTTCAGTTTGCATCTTTTTTCATGAGTCATGTTTGTCTCCATATGTTCTTAATTATCCCATTTTCAGGTTCAACCTTAATGCATCCTCATCCGGAGCTCCTTAAAGAAACGCATCTATATCTCCAACATTTAGCAAAACCTCCGTGTGCGCTTATCATCGTGGAACTTTTTTGTCTGTGTTGATATGGGTGTGTGTGTGTGTGCGCATTTCACACCGATCAACACCTTTCAGGTACAAGAGGAAGTTGTGGGACAAACACCTACAGCCCGGCATCAAAGCAAGTCCGACAAAGTTGCTGCGTCTAAACTTACATCTCCATGCAGGGAAAAAAAAGTAATACAAAATCTGAATAAGTGCAGGCGGTTAGAGTCAACTGTGGGCGCGCAGTGTAAAGCCACACATCTGGTCCGACAGGTTCTGAGGGAGAAGCTCACACTTGCTCTACTGTCAGTTCAGTTACATGAGTCAGTCACTCAACACATACACAAACACTTGCTCACACACACACCTGCGATCTCATTGCGTACGAGAAGTTGGAAGTGCTTGCTGTGAGAACTAAGTAGGATAGGGGATAGATTTGATAAGGAGATGCGATAGTTGCATCTGTACAGCGGTATATATCAGCCTGAATCTGAATCTTGAGGTGTAAACAAAGGGAGATTCCCAGAGAGCAGACCTTCATTGAATTAACATTGAATCAACAGTTGAAACTTCCTTAACTTAGATAATTATGTGGTCACACTGTAAAAAATATTCGTAAATTAGCAGTTTTCCACTACTTCCTCTTTTTATGGAAAGGACAAGATCTCGGATACAAGCGGCTGAAATGAGTTTCCTTCGCAGGGTGGACCCTTATAGATAGGGTGAGGAGCTCTGCCACCCAGGAGGAGTTCGGAGTGGAGTCGCTGCTCCTCCACATCGAGAGAAGTCAGCTGAGGTGGCTCGGGCATCTGTTTCACCTACCTACGGAGGTACCTCACGCCTACCTAGGGAGGTGTTTCAGGCATGTCCCACCGGGAGGAGGCCTCGGGGATGACCCAGGACACGCTGGAGGGACTATGTCTCTTGGCTGGCCTGGGAATGCCTTGGGATCCCCCCGGAGGAGCTGAAGGAAGTGTCTGGGGAGAGGGAAGTCTGGGGTTCTCTCCTAAGACTGCTGCCCCAGCGACCCAGCCCCAGAAAAGCGGACGAAAATGAATGAATGAATGAATTAGCAGTTTTCTGTATTTTGTGATTCATGTTTTTATTTCCTCCCCGTTTATTTATGCTTTTGATTTGCATTATGGGACTTTGATCTTTCATCCAACAACTTTTAACCTTGAATTGTTCCAAACAACGACTTTTATTAAGATTTTTAATAAATGTTAAGTGACAGTACGTACATTTAAAAACAAATCTGATTCATTTACATTTAATTTCAGTTTGCTTTTTTTGTAGCTCAACAATAAAACAAACAAACAAAAGATTACATTAAAATAGAAATGAGAATCTCTGATAAAGGCATTCCCCAACTTTTCCCAATCATTTTCCCTCTGGCGGGACAAATCAAAGGATACAAAGGGCCAACTTTCATTTGGGCATCTCTGGTTTAAAGTGATATATTGTCTGGGTTGGTGTTGTAAATTACACTAAAAAAAACCTTGTAATAAACTGCCAGTACATTTTCTGTTATTTTGCAGACTATATATTACTTCTTATACATTATATTTTCTCAAACTACTAAAATGTCAATAAAAGTCACTTTGTTAAACTGTAGAGTTGAACATATCAACATCCCATAATGCAAATAAGCGGAAAACACTTGTGAATCACAAAATATAGGAACTGTTTAATAACACATATTCTTCAGTGTAGAAACTGAGCATGCGAAATCTGGTCGTACAGTGTTGTGAAATGCGCGGGATAAAACAAGATGATTACACATCGTTAGAGCAGACGATTGCTCCATATTTTACATTTCTGCACAGAGAGGTCACGTTTTGGAATTCAAATGATTTCATGCAATTGTGTGATGAGATTTCGTAGGATGAGAGCTTACAAAGCTTGAGTTCACGAAACCTTTTGTTTCCGGTCTATCGCATTCACATACGTATGAATGAAATTCGAAAAGTGCAGTGTGAGCTTTATTACAGCTTTATTGAAGTCAATAAAGATGTTAATAAAATACAGTGTAATGGGTAATTTAACAAATAACATGAATAACACTGTATATTTACTGTTTTTACAGTACTGTGATGGCCGGGTTTAGGATTGCGGTAGACGTTAATAAAATACAATTTAATGGGTAGTTTAATAAATAATATAAATATAACACTCGGTATAATTACTGTTTTTACATTACTGTTAGTGTTGGGTTTAGGGTTGGGGTAGGGGTAGATGTTAATAAAATACAATTTAATGAGTAATTTAATAAATAATATGACTAACGCTCTGTATGTTTACTGTTTTTACATTACTGTGATGGTTGGGTTTAGGGTTTTAGGTAAGGGTAGACGTTAATAAAATACAATTAATGGGTAATTTAATAAATAATACTCTGTATAATTAATATTTTTACAGTACTGTGATGGTTGGGTTTAGGGTCGGGGTAGGGGTGGACGTAAAAAAATACAATTAATAAGTAATTTAATAAATAATATAAATTATTCTTGTTAACTTCAGGCCACAGCTGTATCCCTTGTTGCAACAACCTTTTATTGAGAATTGATGGTAAACACCTGCTGGTGACAAGCAGAATCACTGAGGAAACACAAAACTACAACTGAACACTACAACGGAAGTCCAAAATATGTTTTATGAAATATTCAATTTGTTACGGAGAACAGCGTTTGCTTTACTTGACTTTTCTTTTCTTATGCAAGTTTCTCTCTGGTTTCGATAACAATTCTGCTTGTAAACAGCATATGTTTATAATCAATTCACAAAAACAGTCAATTAATCACTTAATTATCTCATTCATCACTGCCTCTGTGTTCCTGAATTTGTTTCTATCATTGACAAATCATTATATGAGTGCAAAATTGATGAATCGTTAACCTTTCGACTGTTGATTCAACGTTAAACTGGTAGTTCAACCAAAAACGTACATTTATTAACTATTTACTCTCCCTCAAGTGGTTTCAAACCTTTATAAGTTTCTTCTGATGCACACAAGCGAAGATATTTTGAAGGAAGCTGAAAACCTGTAACCATCGAGGTCCATAACAGGATAAACAACTACTCTGGAAGTCAATGGTTTCAGGTTTTTGGCTTTCTTCAAAATGAATCTTCTTTTGTGTTTCCAGAAACTATTTTGGATCAAAAAAAAAAGTGAGTAAACAAAAACAGCATTTCCAATTTTGAGTGAACTATCCCTTTAAGGTCTGCTATCTGGGCACGCATGCTAACTTTACAAACAGAAGATATGAATAAAACATTGCAACCGACAGCATGCTATATTAATAATAAAGTAGTACGGCTTTTTAAAAAAGAAAGGAAAAGTGTTGGGTCAATATTCTCTTTGTTTATCTCTTCTCAACAGTCCCGTCACTTCTTCTGAAACCGCATTGACAGTTTCACAGTAGAGGATTTAAATATGAAAAGAGCCATGCGGAAACTTCACACACATTACTGTTGTCCTGTCACGCCAATTTGCCAGATAAGCATGCTTACGAAAAGAGGGAGAACTGTCTGTTTAGAGTGAACGACAAAAACAAACATTCGAAGAGTAATGCAGGTAAGACAGGTGTTCGTATAGCACAAACATCCAACTTCTGTTTCTCCAAGGAAAGGCTTCTATTGACCTGCTTTTCTAACCCTGATGTTTAGCTTAATGACAACCACTCTTTCTGTGAGCATTGCTGACATTTATTTTAAAAAGGAATCTTTATACACATGAATTGGCCATTTTCCACACGCCTCGCTGGCAGGGCATGCGTGTAGTGAAGTGTACAACTCTACAAAAATCATAAAAATGGAGAGTCTCGGTCAACACAATTTAAGAGTGTTGAGTTTTTATTCCTACAGCTTTAAAACCAATATTACACATATCAAAGCATATCGATCCCATAGCCTAACCACTATATGATTGAAAAAAACAACGAAACCCTTTATAAAAGCTTAACACATCTTTTTTTTTTTCTTAAAAAGTGGGAACCAAACACCATAATTGTACCAATATTTACAAATCCCATTAAATTACAACATAAATTAGAAAATATTTACATTTGGGGAAAGACAAATGGAACATTTAACTTCTGTACGTAAAGGCAACAAACAGATGAACACACCCACACACTCATACACACACACACCTAACCGTATGATATTTGATCATGTTAACTTAATCATCAGGGTCTTTTTAATTGTTCTTAGCTGATCGAAATGGAAGATGGTCTCATATGTGACCCCAGACCACAAAACTAGTATATAAGTGTACATTTGAGGAAATTGAGATGCATACATCATATGAAAACTGAATAATTAAGCTTTCACAACGGGTCACAATGGGTAAAAATCCACTGATATCGTAAATATATGGCTTAGAAAATTGAGATGTATATGTCATCTGAAAACCGAATAAATAAGCTTTCGGTTGATGTATGGTTTGTTATGATAGGACAATATTTTGTCAAGATACAGCTATTTAAAAAAATATGTAATGTGAGAGTTAAAAAGAAATCTAAATATTCAACAAAATTACCTTTAAAGTTGTCCAAATGAAGTTATTAGCAATGCATATTACTAAACAAAAATTAGGTTTTGATAGATTTATAGAAATAAACCTACAAAATGTCTTTGTGGAACATGGAAGATTGAGTAATGACAATTTTGACTTATACAGTGCATTTTTGCCATTCACGAAAAGAAACCTGTGCAACTTAAGACTAAAGGTTTTGGGATCCAGGGTCACAAATAGTAAAAAATCCACTGATATTGTGAATATAGGGCTTAGTAATCATGTAAATCCATGCACACACACACACACACACACAAAAACAACCACTCATTCCGACAACACTCCCACAAACAGAAGAACAATAACACTGTGTCCAATGAAGCGTAAAATGTCTCAAAAACATATAATCACATCCTTGATAAGTCCATTAGGAGGTCAGCACCAAGGAGGAGGACACAGAGAAACCCAGCTTCCTCCTCCCAGATCGGTAGTGAAAGAAAAACATTGTTAAAATCCACGTCAGCTCTTGAAATGGTGTCTTTGGGGAAACTTGACAACTTCCTCTTTTTTTGCAGTTCCCCCCTCTGAGAGACAACTTCCTGATGAGCATCTGAATCGGGATTGGCCGATAAACAACTCTAAGACTAAGCATTGAAATGTGTTTGTGTCTTTGTGGAGGAGAAAGTGCTGGAAGACCAAGACTCGACTTTAAACCTTGACGTCGGAACAAATAAAACAAAAAACAAAGCAGAACGGAAACAAATTCGACAACTACTACAACAACAACGATGACAGATCTGGTAAAAACGTAGTTCCGCTACAAAAACGGTTATTGCGCTCAAATGGTCCCAATCCAAATTCAATCAAGTCTCACTTTCGGTGTTTGTCCATCTTGTCTGCTTTATTGGTACCATCGGAAGAGGCTTGTGAGGAGTCTCCGGTCGAACTCACGTACATTTTGTCCACCTGTTTGAGCGCCTCGTTGAGGTAGTTTTGCAGCGAGGTCATGGCCGCACAGATAGCCGGAGAACCAAAACCATGGGTGATGAGGCTGAAGTGAGTCAGGCAGCTTTGAATCCCGGGCTCCATAATGGGAGCCGGTCTAGAGTTTCCCAGAGGAGATCGGTCCTGAGTCAGCAAGTCGGTGAACTCCTTGCAGATTTGCCTGTAAGATTAGATGACCAGTTAAAGTATTAACGCATAAAGCATGAGATTTCAGGAGGCTTTCTCACAGGGACTCGATTAGGCAGAGACACCCTTAAAAGCAGGGGACTTGTTGCCAGACAGATGACTTCTTAATGGCTCCATCAAAATGGGATTGGCCACTCAAATCTTCAAGGTGTGGTTAACATTAGCTAAATTTTCATTTAAACCTGCGTGGGGAAGTCTCATTCCTACTGGATTTCGTTTGGGATGACTAAGACTACATCCACATGAGGCAAGAACTTTCCCTATCCAAAGTTCTAAATAAGTCCATGTGAAATCAAAATTTACAATGTTTATTTTGCTAGTGCACACTGTTATCCTTTGGGATAATCTGTGCAATTGAATCCATTAAAAAAACTGTTCTGGTAATCTTTAATGAAGGTCTGACCATTTGCTTCCGCGTTTGGAGTGGACGCATTCTCCGTTGACATCAACCTGAGGGCTTCCATAGCAACTTTATATTAATATTCTCAGCCATGCCCCTCTTACTGATAGTTTGCTATGAGGGAATGGGGCTCAAAAAGAAAGTCCCGCCCCCTACTCAATATTCCGTTTCAATTTGAAGTACATCAACATACTGAAATAAATGCTTTTTTAGACTTTAAGAACTAATTCTCACTATTAAATAGTGGTTTATTACCTGCTGTTTATTAAGATATTGGTTGTTTATTAGTACTTCAAAAGCACATATTCTGCATGATCTTATTCGAAATCCCTAATCCTGGATCTTCTCTCTGGAAGCTTGAGAGAAGAAAACATGGGAATTTGTAGCTACACTAAATCTCGAAACATAAGCTCGGCACAGGGAGGATCAGTTAACTATGAGCCCTAATTCTACCCTAAACCCAATCTAACTAACTTAATAACTATTGATAAGCTCGGCACAGAGAGGATCAGTTAACTATGATCCCTAATCCTACCCTAAACCCAATCCAACTTACTTAACTATTGATAAGCTGCAAATTGGGAGTTTATTGTGGCAAATGTCATAGTCAATGGTTTGTTAATAGGGAGAATTGTACCTTAAAATAAAGTGAGGCTAACAATTCTGTAAACGCAGAGTCATCACAAAGAAATATCCATGTACATATGAAACTACTGACCAATATGTCAGACCAGCAATGCAGTAATTCTGCCACAGAGAAGCCCCAAAAAATTGATGCACATAAAACTTGCTCGCTCTAGCTTATTGAGTACAAATGCATGCATGTAGTCCGCCATTGTTGTAGTTGTTGTGTGAAATAGTGTGTCTGACTAGGGTCAAAACATGGGCTGGTGACAATGATCACAAAATATACAGACTGGCTGTTCACGCAAAAATGCAAGGGAATCATATTCAGATATATTCACTCTTGGATCCATTTTGTTTTTTTAAAATAGTGGTTTCACTTTCCCAAACCATTGGTTCCATCAGGATGAAATACCTATATTAGAACAGTAAACCGATGCATTGCGAATTGTGAATTGACAGATATGCTGAAATGAATTGATTTGCTATTAAAGCTAACCTCAAAATCCATTCCTGAAATAATCAAGATGTATTCCAAAGATCTAAGAATCAATCCAGGAGTCACAAGACACAAATTTACTGCCCCATCATTAACTTATATGATACAAAATTGTATTGTATAAAGCTAAAGGCATCTCCATATGGACAGGAGCTGAATTAGACTCACAAAATTGTTTAAGCAAAGGTAAATATGACCCCACCTTCAAGAGTTTATGTGAAATGATAGGAACAAAGTACGTTTTACTCACTTGGCTGCCAACAGCATGGTTTTGCGAGAGTTGATCTCATTGCGTTCTACGTGTGGTCGGCCAAGATATTCTGCGATGGCCTTCGCGGGAAACTCTGTCTCACACACATACCCAAAATCCCTGGCCAGGTGTACGGCTTCACCTGTAGACAGGATCAGATGGGAATCAGGTGACTCATGATGAACCATATGACTGAGTCACTGTCGGATCCAAACCTTAAGTTTTACGAGTGACTCAAATAGCATCATATCTCCTCTCCAAAGTACGATGAATTCAGATGAATAGACTCTGTATTGTGGATAGCAGTGGTCACACTGCATGTCTTTTAATGAGCCTTTGTAGCTGAAGGCATCTGACGGTCCCCTAGACCCAACAGGCTCTTATTGATAGACTAGCACATTATTCACAGTCATCGTCTTTAAGGTCAGTCTCTCCTCTCGGCTAGTGAACATGTGATAACAAGCCCTAATTCAGCTTTGAAGGTCTGTAAATAACTACGCCTTCTAGTCATGTTCCTGCTTCAGACCCATGCTCCCATTAGTGGTGAGAATGGTGACATTAAAAGAGAAAGCTAAAAGTATTCAACATTGCTCCTGGTGTTAGTTAACTCGTGATATTTGCGCTAATGTCTCTGTGACTCATTGGTTAGCTATACTCGGGCGAAAAGGTAAAAGTGGAGATGTCAAGAAATTACAGATCACTTGCATGCACAAATGAGACTCTGCTGCCAATGCATGGGTAGCGCTAACATGTTTGACCTTTGCGTGCTGTCGGGAAGTCTATTAGTTCTCTCTGGGAGCTTGAGAGAAGAAAACATGGGAATTTGTAGATACACTAAATCTCCAAACATAAATTCGGCACAGGGAGGATCAGTTAACTGTGATGTTGGAAGTAATTAAAACCAATTTAAACCTAATCTACACTATAAAAAATAATGGGTTGTGTTAACCCAATGTTGCGTCAAAAATGGACAAACCCAACATTAGGTTAATTTTTTCAATTAAATTGAAATGACATTTAACTCAACGATTCTGATTTTCCATAATTGACCAACTTTGGGTTACAACAACCAAGGTTTTTTTGAGAATAACAATTTAACATCAAGCACTGAACCATTCAAACTGTTGCTCTAAACTGTAAACTGGAGCAAAAACAAGGGCAAAATCATGTTGCAACCAACGTAAACCTAATCTACGCTATAAAAATTGCTAGGTTGTATTAACCCAATGTTGCGTCAAATATGGATAAAACCATGTTGGGATAATTTTGATAAACATGATGTTGGGATAATTTTTTCAATAAAATTTAAATGGCATTTTTTTAACTCAATGGTTGGGTTTTTCCATCAACCCAGCATTTGTTTTAGAGTATAACATTTTAACATCAAGCACTGAACTGTTCCCCAGGAACTGCTTGCCCAACTGAGCCTGGTTTCTCTCGAGGTTTTTTTTCTTAACTTTCGTCAATTGGTGAGGTTTGTTACTCACCACTGTCACCACTAGCTCGCTTGGTTTGGGACTTGTGGAGCTGCGCATCGATGGATTTGCTCTTCAGTGTTTGGACTTTCAGCAGTGAACATTAAACCACACTGAACTGAACTAAACTGAACTTCAACTCTGAAAACTGGACTGACACAGTCTCAATTTACTAGAACTTTAACCTTGACTTTTGACTCTAGAACTTCATAGCACACTCCACAGATTTTGCAGTAGCACTGATCATACTCTTGGCATTCATGATAAAACTCACACAGTTGGTTAAAATGGTTGAAAACTGGTTGAAAAGTGCTTACCTTCTACCAATGCAGTTAGTAAGGTGACGTTAGCAGCCTTTCTGCGACCAGCCGGCAAGTTTAACCCGATTTTATCCAGTTTCTCCCTCAAGGATCGACCACCATTCTTTGATTTTGCCCTTTGTAATAAAAGGAACGGTATATGTAAGCACACTGAAAATTGTAAATTTGATTATTGACCTTATGCTAAACCTGCCTTACATATTCTCCCAATCAGGGGTGCAATATGTCATTACAATTATTAGAAAAAAGTATGTTACTATTTACTCACTATCATGTCATTCCAATCACCTAAGACCTTCATTCATCTTTTGAACACATATTAAGATATTTTAGATTAAATCTGACAACTCTCTCATCCTCCATAGACACCAAGGGTCCCAAAAAGTCCAGAAAGGCAACCAAAAACATTACATGTTACTTCAGTGGTTCAACTTTAATCAAACGAAGCTGCAAGAACACTTTTGTACAGCAAAATTGTTTTAAAAATGTAAAAATTACTATATCTTTTCTATTGCATCAGGGTGCACGTTTACTACGCGCACTTTGACATACTGCCATTAGAGTCCGTAGCAAAATGCAAGCATTGTTTTGCCCATAGTAAATGCACACCCTGATCTGATGTGGAAGAACAAAGTCATTTTTTGCACACAAAAGTGTTCTTGGAAATTCAAATGATTACAGTTGACCACTGAAGTCACATGAAATATTTTGACTATGTTTCTGATTCCTTTGAGCATCTCAGGACACTTGCTGTCTATGGAGGATGCGAGAAAGTCCTCTAAAATATTTTAATTTGCGTTCTGAAGATGAACAAAAGTATCAGGGTATTGGAACGACATGGGGGCGAGTAATTAAGAACAGTAATCAATTATTTATATACTGTACTGTAATCAGTATTTTAGAATAAACACTTTTTGTACTAATGGTGCTCTTCACAAAAACGACCAACTTAAATGAAAGGTTAAGCTTTCCAAAAAGGTTGTCTGAGGTACCCAAGAGGGCAGAGCCTAGCCAAGCCTCGGTTACTGCAGGTGAAACACATGGTTTCATTTGTTTTGTTTCTATTATACGAGTACAAAGAGGTCTTGGACCCAGATTCACATGAATAAACAGCCTCATGAAATAAATGATGTCACAGCTCAAGTGTTTAAAATGCAGCGTAACAAACACGCATAAAAGTGCAGACAAAATCTCCACTTGTTGTTCTGGCCTCTGTGATATGCATGACTAGATTTGTGGCCTGGCATCACCCTTTACTTGTGGGGTAAAATACGGTTAGGGGGAGGCATGAGTAAGTGCCCTCTTTTCCATCTGACAACCCCCCCACCCCCCCACACACAAACACACCCTTCCTAACGCTTGTGCTATATGACCTACTTAACAAATATCAGCGTGTTTGCGTCAGACACATGGGAAGAGAGAAATATTCCCAGTAATAAAGGCCAATGAGATTAGGTTGTGTCTATTGCACCACCCCCCTCCCCCCATCATTGATCACAGCATTACTGGCTGGCATATGGGTCAAAGTGTCAACTGTTGTAATGAAATTAAAAACAGAAACATCTAATCCCTACGCACACAAATGGAGCTCAGTGGCACCAAACATAAACCTGCACAGATGCATAAACAAACACAGATAATCTGACTCTTTATTTACAATGAGTGCTGAATGCATATGTTCGAAATTTCACACAATAGATCAGATTTTGCCTCAAATTCAAAAATCAAAAAATAAACTCTCGGAAATAAAAAGTACATAAACTGTAACTGGGGCAGTACGCTTTAAAAAGCTACATATTTGCAATTAAATAGTCCATATTGGTACACATTAGTACCTAAATAATACAATAGTAAATATTTTTGTAGTAGATTCTAGGTATTAATATTTGGGTAGATGATAGTACTTTGGGGGTAGTATATATATATATATATACCCAAATATATCAATATATCAAGCTCCAAATTATAAATATCTTTGGGGTATTAATAATGTTGGGGCTTGACTTTATATATATATATTTCTGTATATATATTTTTCTGAGTAGTGTTTTTTGTAACAAGAGGTCCATTGAAGACAAAGTAATGTTTAACTATTTACTGTACACTGTAAAAAATTCTGGGTTCCCAACACAAATCGATTAAGTTAATTTAACAAATTGAAGTGGTTTGAACATAAAACAATTAAGTTGTCTCCAAAAAAATCCCACAAAATTGTGTTGTTTCAACTTATTTTAAATAAGTAGTTTGAACAAGCGGCGTCATGGTGGTGCAGTGGGTAGCACGATCGCCTCACAGCAAGAAGGTCACTGATTCGAGCCTCGGCTGGGTCAGTTGGCATTTCTGTGTGGAGTTTGCATGTTCTCCCCGTGTTGGCGTGGGTTTCCTCCGGATGCTCCGGTTTCCCCCACAGTCCAAGCACATGCGCTATAGGTGAATTGGGTAAGCTAAATTGTCCGTAGTGTATGTGTGTGAATGGGAGTGTATGGGTGTTTCCCAGTGATGGGTTGCAGCTGGAAGGGCATCCGCTGTGTAAAACATATGCTGGATAAGTTGGCGGTGTTGTCAAAAAAAAATGATGACAATGTCATGTCAACAACACATATACATTTAAGAAATAAATATGTAACCTGTAGGTACAGAAGTGGACTTTTTGAAATGGTACCACCTCTTTTCTGAGAGCGTAGATAAAAACCAAGCTTTTGGGGCAATTTGAAGATTTTAGATTGTTGTGATGAATTACATTTTACCTCTGCTTGTTGTTTATAATTTCTCAATAATTCTCATTAATTGTTATGACTACAAGGTTACAATAGCATTTAAATTAGGCTTTTGATTTTGGTTTGATATACAAAATTAATAGTTAAAATTATTCGCCCTCCTATGATTTTTTGTTTTTTTCTTTTTCAAATATTTCCCAAATTATGTTTAACAGAGCAAGGAATTTTTCGCAGTATTTATAGTATTTTTTTCTTCTGGAGAAAGTCTTTTTGTTTTATTTCAGCTAAAATAAAAGCAGTTTTAAATTTTTTTTTAAACCATTTTAAGGTCAATATTATTAGCCCCTTAAGCAATATTTTTTTCGATTGTCTACAGAATAAACCTTACTGTCTTACACTGACTTGCCTAATTACCCTAACTTTAACCTAATTAACCTAGTTAAGCCTTTAAATGTCACTTTAAGCTAAATACTAGTATCTTGAAAAATATCTAGTCAAATATTATGTACTGTCATCATGGCAAAGATAAAAAAAATCAGTGATTAGAAATGAGTTATTAAAACTATTATGTTTAGAAATGTGTTGACAAAAATCTTCTTTCCGTTAAACAGAAATTGGGGAAAAACTGTATACAGGGGGCTAATAATTCTGACGGTATAACCTGAGTAGACTTGCATCATGAGTTTCATCCACCAAGTCTGTGTGAATATATTAAAACATTTTCAACCCTCACCTGCGTAATACTCCTCCCAGCAGGGATGCGTTCAGACACTCGGGCGGCGACAGGCGTCTCTGAACTTCTGCCACAGTTACTTTATACT
Organism: Danio jaintianensis; assembly: GCA_903798115.1. Classification (NCBI taxonomy): domain Eukaryota; kingdom Metazoa; phylum Chordata; class Actinopteri; order Cypriniformes; family Danionidae; genus Danio; species Danio jaintianensis. The sequence continues at coordinate 430,171 of CAIGQV010019356.1, forward strand.
TGGAAGTGGAGCTGAGAAGAGAAAGACGGCCAGGAACCGAACAGAAGACCTCAGTGGGATTTGACACCATTCCCAGCAGGGACTCTTTCTGAAAGGGAATCCCAAATGCATTTACCTTGGGCAGGGACACTGGACCTGGAGATGAGAGAAACATATCGGTGTGCTCAAACAAACTGATCCAGAAACACAGGGAGAATTAAAAGGATTACTTGTGCTTGTGCTTCATTTTAAGCACCAACTTTGTCTTTGAGATGTCCCTGAAATGTTGAATACTATATTAAAACATGCAGTAATGGTAACACTATAGGTTAAGCACGTCATGATTTCGCCAAGTACAATGTGATCCTGGATTAGCATCTATGTTGATCCTGGAACATCATTTTTGTTTTCGAAAATGTAAACCATACCTATTCCCTACCCCTAAACCCAACCATAACTGTACATTATTCCCAAAAGCAGAGGGGAATAATAGTTGATAACAATCATGCAGCTAACCTAACCGTAAGTCTAAACTTAACATAAACGGTAAACGTATCCCTTAATTGTGATTGGCTGATTGGAATGTTGTTCCAGGATCAACGTAGATGTTAATCCAGGATCATGTCCTATTGGTGAAATCAGGTTGGTGATAGGTTAAGCACAAATTCTCACTATTAACTAGTGGTTTATAACTTAGAGTATTATTAAGATAGTAGATGTTTATTAGTACTTACACTCACAAAATGACGTTTGTTGTTTGTTCAAACTACTTATTTAAAATGAGCTGAAACAACTCAATTCTTTAGATTTACTTGAGAATAACTTAATTGTTTTATGTTCAACCCACTTAAATTTGTAAAAACTAAAAAGTTAACCGAATTCCTTTATGTTATCCCAACACACATCGATTGTGTGGAACAATCATTTTTACAGTGTATAAAGTACATAATCTGCATGATCTTATTCTACATAAAACCCAACTACAAACATAATAACTATTAATAAGCAGACATTTAAGAGTTTATTGAGGCAAAAATAAGTCATAGAGAATGGTTTGTTAATAGCGAGAACTGTACCTTAAAATAAAGTGTGAGCGCAGTAACTAACAATGAGCAATATATGTGTTAAAGTATTTCTTCATCTTAGTTGAGATAATGAAAATGCATCTGTTGATGTTTAGTTCAGGTGCATTAATTATTATTATTATTAACACATTAACCAATTTTGATTATAATTATACATATTTAGGCGGCACGGTGGCTCAGTAGTTAGCACTGTGGCCTCACAGCAAGAAGATCGCTGGTTCGAGTCCCAGCTGGGGCAGTTGGCATTTCTGTGTGGAGTTTGCATGTTCTCCCCGTGTTGGCGTGGGTTTCCTCCGGGTGCTCCGGTTTCCCCCACAGTCCAAACACATGCACTATAGGTGAATTGGGTGAACTAAAATTGGCCGTACTGTATGAGTGTGTGTGTGTGTGTGTGTGTGTGTGTGTGTGTGTGTGTGTGTGTGTGTGTGTGTGTGTGTGTGTGTGTGTGTGTGAGAATGCGAGAGTGTATGGGTGTTTCCCAGCACTGGGTTGCAGCTGGAAGGGCATCCACTGTGTAAAACATATGCTGGATAAGTTGGCGGTTCATTCTGCTGTGGCGACCCCTGATAAATAAGAGACTAAGCCAAAGGAAAATGAATAAATGATATAAATATTGGAATCTTTTTTGAAGTGTTATTAAGTAGATTCTAGTAATATTTACAGAAATATCTACAGATACATATAAGATCATTGTGCATAACAGCTCAGATAAATATGATCATGCAATCGTGTGATTTTGGGAGAATTTGGTAAAAAAAAAGATCTGATTTTGACTATACAGTTCGACTTAATAACAATTAAGATTTCATTTATTCATTCATTTTGTTTTCGGCTTAGTCCCTTTATTAATCAGGGGTCGCCACAGCGGAATGAACCGCCAACTTATCCAGCATACGTTTTATGCAGCGGATGCCCTTCCAGCCGCAACCCAGCACTGGGAAAACCATCAAGATTTATCAATGCAAAATATCCGATCAGCATTTAGAGTTTGTTTGGAAGATCTACAAACTGAAGGGTGAGGTGGCAAAGATGAAGATGCTTGAGATTTATGTTCGAAACATTGGACATAAATTTTGCTATGAATCAGAACGGGACAGCACATCTCAGAACAGTAATGCACGCTGCATGCTAAAATATTGACATAGACGTTAATTCACCAAGGCACTCTGGTGACTGGAAAGAAAATCTAAATTACTGACTGAATAAAATGCACACCAGAATCTGTCAATCAGCTCCTGACCACAACACACTGCAGACGCTGCAAACCCAATTATACAGCAAGGCCAGCAAACAATGTGGCATCTCAAGTTGAATGCTTGCAGTAAAAAAAATAGTCTTGCGATTGTGATCTTTAGTGCATCTGTAAATCCCCTTTGATGGGTGTTTTAACATTCTTCTCATTTTTCTCCAAAAGAAAGAAGAACAAAGAATAAAAAAATGGATGCATGTTCAAAGCTTCAGATGCCTTTGGAATTAATTATCAACTGATGGGTTGCAAACCTAGAGCTTGGTATAAAATAAAACTATTATATGATCATACAGAGTTTTCAATATCCACTTGAGAAAATGAGAAAATGTCAAAGGTCATGAGTCTAATTAAACTCTATATTGTTCATCCAACCGTATTGTAAAAAAAATGCTGGGTTTTGTTGGGACAAAATGTAGGAATTAAGTTAACTTAATAATTTTGACAAATTTAAGTTGATTGAACGTAAAACAATTAAGTTGTCCCCAAAAAAGCTCAAGAATTGTGTTGATTCAGCTCATTTTAAATAAACAGTACAAACAAACAACATATGTCATTGTTTGAGTGTGTAAAAATGTTTTAAGCAGGTTTCACCTATTTTTTTTAAGTTATACAAACTTAATTTTTGTACTCAGTTTGATTGATGCAAGTTGAGATGACCAGAAAAATGTAAGTTGACTTGGCAAGATTTTTTTGAGTGTGTAAAAATGATAAGACAAAAAGTCATAACAAAATGCTTTTGTTTCTCATTCATTTATTTTCCTTCGGCTTAGTCCCTTTATTCATCAGGGGTCGCCACAGCGGAATGAACCGCCAAACTTATCCAGCATATGTTTTACACAGCGGATGCCCTTCCAGCTGCAACCCAGTACTGGGAAACATCCATACACACTCATTCACACTCATACACTACGGCCAATTTAGTTCATCCAATTCACCTATAGCGCATGTGTTTGAACTGTGGGGGAAACCGGAGCACCCGGAGGAAACCCACGCCAACACGGGAGAACATGCAAACTCCACACAGAAATGCCAACTGACCCAGCTAAGACTCGAACCAGTGGCCTTCTTGCTGTGAGGCCACAGTGCTAACCACTGAGCCACCTTGTCGCCCTGTTTCTTATTTAATTGTTACTTGTAAACAAATTTCAACTATCTTTTTTTATTTATACAAAGTTTAATAGATCCAAGTTGAGATGACCAGAAATATTTAAGTTGACTCAATTAAAAGAATATAGGTAGCAAGATTTTTTTGAGTGTGTAAAAATAAGACAAAAAGTCATAACAACAATGTGTCTTATTTAATTGTTACTTATCTAACTTATTTTAAAAAGGTAAACAGGTTTCAACTACTTTTTTAAGTTACACAAAGTTTAACTTAATATTTGTACTCAGTTTAATTGATGCAAGTTGAGATGATCAGAAACATTTAAGTTGACTCAACTAAACAAATATAGGCTGATGTTCTTACAGTTTTATAATTACAGACGTCAACTTGGACATGCATTCAACATTACAAGCATGACAAAACTAAAAGTGACGTTTCCAAATAGCTTTAAACAAACTTTGTAAAGACACTTTTTTTGCTCCCGTAAATCAACCTACGATAAAGAGTCCTATGGGGAAAAAAACAGTTGAGAAGCACTGATATAAACCATTCTTTTGAGCGACTAATGATAGCACAAAATAAACAGATGTTCAAAACTGTCTTTCGGTTTTGCTTATTTAGGAAGATTTCATGTCACAGCATATGACTGAACAAAATACATGTTTAAAAGCAGCCACACCCCAACTACAGTTGATTCTTGTCTTCTCGTGCGTGCGTGTGTGTGTGTGTAGTGAGGCAGAATTGCGTTCAGACTGTGTCTCAAAAGACTAAAAAGCAGGCCTAGGCCTCCTCTCTCTGAGCAAACACACCATTTTAAGGATTGCTCAACATCTACAACTTTGGCTAGCCTGCCATTTTGAGAGGAATCCTTTTCTTTGGCTTTCCATTCATGCTGAAAGAGTGTCAGAATGCCTTGCGGATCAATGCCAGATTAGTTAAATGGACCACATGACCAAAAGGATTAGTGATATATGTATGAACCAGTACCACCTCAAATACGCCTACCTAAACCTGGACTTTTGTTTTTTCCCCTGACAGCAAAGGTGCGAGATTTTTGTTTTAGTCTCAACGCGGTTTAAGCAAGTCTTTCTGAAGATTTGGGCCAATGCAAATCATGCACGGCATAAAATTAATGCAAAAATGTTGAATGCAAATGAAAGATTGTAGATAAATTCAAAATTACGGAGGGCTGTTTGACATTACATAACATGCTGTTTTAAATCTAAACTTTGCATGTAAATATATATTTATTGTATTAAGTCGTACTAATTATTCATCATTATTATGCATGCAAGTTTAAATAGCTCATATTAATCTAAAGTCTACGCCTATGTTTTTGTACATTCATTTTTTTTCCACAGAAACATTTAATACAAAAAGACACAGCGCCTACAATCACACACTTCCAAATACACAATATATCTAAACTCTGCATTAATACATGTATGAAAATAAAAATGCAACCAACCTTTTTTGATGACCGTATGATCTGGGATTATAATACTGTGATCACCTTCGTGCTGCAATAAAACAAAATAACCAGGAAATGCATCAGTACGTCCACTTAATCCCAAAATAAACAGTGGTAAGCAAAGTAACTTTTAAAAGTAATATATTGAGTCACTTAATGTGTTACTTAGCTACTTTTTAAGGAAAGTAATGTGTTATGCTATTTTTGAATTCTTTTTTTTAAGATTAAAGGGTTAGTTCACCCAAAAATGAACATTTACTCACTATTTACTCTCCCTCGAGTGGTTCCAAACCTTCATGAGTTTCTTCTGTTGAACACAAAAGAAGATATTTTGAAGAAAGCTGAAAAAAACGGTAACCATTGACTTCCATAGTAGAAAAAAAAACTATACTATGGAAGTCAGTGGTTACAGGTTTGCAGCATTCTTCAAAATATCTTCTTTTGTGTTCAACAGAAAAAAAAACTCAAAGGTTTGAAACAAGTAAAACAAACAAGTGAAACAAGTACTCAAGTAAAGGATGAGTAAATGATGGCAGAATTTATTAAGGTAGACTTAAGACTATGATAGATTACTTTTTTAAAAATAACTAAATAAATAAACACATGAAGAGTTCAGATGCAAAAACCTCAAAATGCTGTCTAAAAATTTTCTTCTGAAAGATTTTTATCAGGCTTCTGTGTGTAGGTTCATTAATATCACTTTTATGGCAAAGAATAAGTCCTCTTCATGGTCCTAAAGTGAAATAACTCAACATACACTCAAAAATATATCTATTTTGCTGCTTTGCTCAAACTACTTAGTTAAAACGAGCTGAAACAACACAATTCTTGAGATTTTTTGGGGACAACTTAATTATTTTCTGTTCAATCTACTTAAAATTTGTTAAATTAACTTAATCGATTTTTGTTGGCATAACATGAATGAATAGTGTGAAACCCTGCATTTTCTTTTAACAGAATATTCAAAGGAAAATGAAAGAAATGTTCATTTTTTCGATGGAAAATTTCAGACGGCACTTAGAGAGGTTCACAGCTGACCTCTTGAGATACTAAATAATAACTTCTTCAATTCAATTCAATTCAATTCAAGTTTACTTGTATAGTGCTTTTCACAATAACTATTGTTTCAAAGCAGCTTTACAAAAGGTGCACATTATTGCAGTACAATCAAATCCAGAAAAGTTAACATTATTAGTTACCATAACTTTATTAGTTACCAATAACTTCAAGTAATTAACTGGTAATATATAGTTTTTAACAGTTAAAGTTATTATATATAAACACAGTTAACCTGCTGTTATATAGTATATAGCTGATGTCTATGTGTACATGTTCAATGAAGTGTGTTTGTGCATTAAGTGTATGTGTTCTGACATCAACTCACCTGAATATCTTCCATCCCGTGACCTATATCGTGCAAACCAATGTTGTCACCTAAAGAGTCGATTCCATGGATATGTGGAGGCAGCAGTTCTGCTCTCCTAAAACCATCCTGCCGCATCCTGGACGAGCCCCCCTCTAGGCCAAGAATAGGACTTGCGAGTCCGCTGCGACCATGGCCTCCGATGCCCTCCTGACCTTGCCGTCCAGGCCATGACTGCTGCTGATTGGAGTTTGCAGACTGGTGTATGGGGTTGATGTTAAACGGGTCGCCCAGATGGGAGTACGGGTCGCTGGGTTGGGTGTACGGTATAGGCTGGTAAGGCGGAGGGAAATACGGAGGCTGGAAGTCCGAGCTGGCAGGGTGAGAAAGGGACGGTGGCGGGCTGTAGAGGTGCTGGCTCACCGCTGGGATGTGAGGTAACCGAGGGTTCCCATTGCTGCTAACATCATGTCTTTCCTGCTAAAATAGAAATTAAACAACAGTGTTAAAAATACTGGGTTTCCCACACTTATTACAAGTACAAGTTAACTTATTAGTTTTAAATTAACTGAACTTAAAACAATTAAATTGTCCCAAAGAAGCTCAAGAATTGTGTCATTTCAGCTCATTTTAAATAAGTAGTTTGAACAAACAGCGAACGTCATTTCTTTTTTAGTGAATGCAAAATATACTACACTGTTAAAAATTCTGGGTTCCACACACTTATTACAGGTACAAGTTAACTTATTAGTTTTAAGTGGACAAATTTAAGTGGATTGAACTGCTAAGTTGGCCCAAAGAAACTCAAGAATTGGGAATTGTGAATGCAAAATATACTACACTTAAAAAAAAAATGCTGGGTTCCATACAATTGATTTGTGTTTTGATTTATGGACAACATGAAGGAATTCAAGTTAATTAGCTTTTAGAAATCGCAGTGGATTGAACTTAAATCAATTAAGTTGTTGCAAAAAAACAAACCCTCAAGAATTGTGTTGTTTCAGCTCATTTAAATAAGTAGTAGTTTGAACAAACAGCAAACGTCTTTTTTTGAGTGAATGCAAAATATACTATAAACACTGCATCTATATTCACTGTAAAAAAAGTCTGGGTTCCACACAATTCCTTCATGTTGTCCCAACACAAATCAATTAAGTTAACTTAATCGTTTTTACAAATTTAAGTGGATTGAACTTAAAACAATTAAGTTGTCCCAAATTGTGTTGTTTCAGCACATTTTAAATAAGTAGTTTGAACAAGCAGCAAAAGTATTTTTTGGAGTTTATTGCTGCTCTCTTATGATTTAAAGCACTTCTTTTATACTCATTTGTAAATCGCTTTAGATAAAAGCATCTGCAGAAATGTATATATTGTTTGATTTTTGGTTGTACTCTGGTTAAATTAATACATTGACAAATGCATATCTGGGCTAATAAATAATTTATAAAATACTTTCAATAATAATAATAATAATAATAATAGTAGTAGTAGTAGTATTTAAATATACTATAAAATACTTTAAATCACTTCTATACTCCTGAACACTTTTCTCACGAATACAGGTATACAAAAAAAAATACCTGCAATAATAACGTAGGCTATGCATTGCAGATTTAACCATTGCTTGCTTTAGTGTGTTATGCAAATTTATATGCATTTTTCTGTTTCAATAATTAGGCAACT
>CAIGQV010019356.1:443105-453546 GCA_903798115.1 Danio jaintianensis
ATCTTATTTCTATTTAAATACTTTATTTATTTACGCTCACAATAGTGGGTGGCGCTGCACGTATATGACTTCAGCAGCTTATTGACGTTCAATCGTTATGTTAAAGACACACACAAAAACGCTGGGTTGTGGTAAATATGGCAAACACGTCCTTATTTTTATAACTAAATTCAAATTACAGCTTTTAAATAAATGTACAGTTGGGTTTGTCCATATTTGACCCAACACTGGGTGAAAACAACCCAGCATTTTCTTTTTAAGTTCAATTCAATTCATCTTTATTTCCATAGCGCTTTTACAATGTAGATTGTGTCAAAGCAGCTTATCATAGAAGTTCTAGTAAATTGAAACTGTGTCAGTCCAGTTTTCAGAGTTGAAGTTCAGTTTAGTTCAGTTCAGTGTGGTTTAATGTTCACTGCTAAAAGTCCAAACACTGAAGAGCAAATCCATCGATGCGCAGCTCCACAAGTCCCAAACCAAGCAAGCCAGTGGCGACAGTGTAGGTGTTAAACATTTCTACTGCAACTTAATTTATTCATTTACACTCCGAATAAAAGCGTCTGTTAAATCGATGAAGCACTGAATTATAAACATAATCCGGCCTATTAAACAACAAATGCACTGAGTAAACAGAGCAAGCAGGTGTTAACTAGTTAGATTTCACACCTGAAGGTATACAAGCTTGGATTATTACTAACACGACTAATAACAGTTGTTGTTTAACTTTAGGCAGCACTTTCTGCAATCCTTACACGAATTTAGACCATTGCTACACTGTAAAATAGGCTGGGTTCCACACAATTCCTTCATGCTGTCCCAACACAAATCGATTAACCGTTTTTAGAAATTTAAGTGGATTGAACACAATTAACACAATTAAGTTGCCCCAAAACAAATTAAGAATATTGTCCTTTCAACTCATTTAAATACGTAGTTTGAACAAGCAGCAAAATTGAGTGTATACTTATGCTAAAACTATTTTAATAACAAATGCAATCCAAAGGATGAATATTATTTAACCAACTTTTTATCACCTTGCATAAATATTTTGAAATAAAACTGAAAGCCTACCCGCCAGTCCAGCCTCTCCAGCAGCGACATCTGCTTTGCTGGCCGTTCAGTCCCGCTGTGAAGCAGCGAATGTCCGCATCACAAGCGCTCCTGCCGCTCAATACACCTGGATGCGCGGGGAAGCCAGAGCGCATGCGCAGACTGAACACCTGAACGGGGGCGCGCATTCCGATCGATGAGCATGATTAATCACCGCATCGACGCGTTGTTGCACAACGCGCTTTAATTAAAGACGGTAATTAAACATCAAGGCGAGATTCCCACACATTTGGACTCACTGTTAGTTCAAGAGAAAGATTGCAATGATTAGAACATCATATTACCACACTTTCCGCGTGATTCAGTTAGTGTATGATTCATATTTGAGGTTATCATAAAAATAATTACATAATATTTGCAAATTATCTATTATTTCCTGTATTTCTGGGAACCGTATATTATGAAATTATAAGAAAATCCATATGCTCTAAAAATGTTGGGTTGTTGTAGCCCAAATATGGACAAATACAACTGTTGGGTTAAAAGTGTCATTTAAATATTTGACCCAATGTTGGATTAAAACAACTCAGCGTTTTATTTTTAAGTGTAGACCTCATTCTACCTGCAAGACTTTTGCATAATTGTAATATATTAAACTTTTAATGAGAGAAAATATGAACCCTAGGTTGGGTTTGTCCATATTTGACCCGATGTTGGATTAAAACAACACAGCACCTTATTTTTTTTTGAGTGTAGACTTCATTCTACCTGCAAGGCTTTTGCATAATTTTAATATAATCAAATGCAAAACATATATAATAATTTTATAATGAGAGAAAAAGTTAACCCTAGGTTGGGTTTGTCCATATTTGACCAATGTTGGGTTAAAAAAACTCAGCATTTTATTTTTGAGTGTAGATCTCATCCTTCCTGCAAGACTTTTTTCATAATTTTAATATATTAAAATGCAAAAAAAGTAACTTTTAATGAGAGAAAAATTAAACCCTAGGTTGGGTTTGTCCACATTTGACCCAACGTTGTTAAAACAACTCAGCATTTTATTTTTGGATGTGGACTTCATTCTGAAAGACTTTTGCATGGTTTTAATATTTTAAAATGCAAATAAATAAAATAAATAAATAAATGAAACACCCCATAATGAATTCGTTTGCTTATGCTTTTCCATCTTCCTCTAAACACCAAATTCTAATACAGTGACTAACACAAGACATGTTTAAGATTCACTGGCATTCCAGGCATGTATTTCTGAAGCTTTCTCACGCACATTTGTACACACACACACACGCACACACATAAATAAATTAAGACACATACCTGTAAATGTAGAGTTCTGGGTTTTATTTATGCACCTGTCAGAGGGGCACACACGATGACATGATGGAGAGCTGCAAAAAGACAAGAAACCGAAATACAACAACACCTATAAACCTGTTTGAGTGTGAAAAGCGATTATTTCACAGACATCTACTGCCACCCTGCGGTCAAAAGCAGTATTGAGCAAAACTAATAAATACACAAAAACAGTGACGGTTTCCCCAAAGACATGGACTTTTATTCTAGTATATAATGCATCTTTAAAAGTACAATGCATTCGTACTGCAACTAATGGGTTATTGCAGAGAATAAGCACTTAATAATAACAACAGCAACATTCATTGAGGGTGGAAAACATAAAATATCTGGCTTTAAACTTGTTTTGCTGGAATACAAACACATACCAAAACCCTTTATGCCTAAACCTTAATTAAGCCTTGATTAAACAGAAAATTTAGTAATACAGTTAAATAATGATACTATATGTGGGTATATAAAACAAAGCATGCAAAAACAAAAATGTAGATAATCTATGTAAATAAAAAAAACTTTCTGCTGAAGGTGAAAAGGACATAGGCTAAAAACAATGCATCAATCCAATCCACCATATGGTTTAACATCTGCTTCTCCAAAGCCTGACCACTAGAGAGCGATGTTCACTAGGAAGTGCACACTCAGAAGTGGTAGGGCGTGTGTGTGACCCAGTTGGAGGTCTGGTCTTTGGTGCGTTTGGCGGAGCTGTGAGAGGTGAAGAGAGACTTGAAGGTCTCAGATTTATCCTTCATGTCTTGGACTGATCTTTTGCTGCCAGAAATGGGACCCGCAGGGGCCTTCAGCATCTTCAGGCTCTCTCCGGATGTGGACGGTCCTGGAGCTGAGCCGAAAAACACACAACAGCTTGAGTATTTCAATCTATCCATTGAATGAGTCATTCACTGAATCATTTATAAAAGATTTATTCAAAACGGTTGATTCACCAATCTATGCATTTAATGAGTGATTCACTGAATCATTTATAAAAGATTTATTCAAAATAGTTGATTCACCATTATATGTATTTAATAATTGATTCACTGAATCATTTATAAAAGATTTAAAATGGTTGATTCACCAATCTATCCATTTAATGAGTGATTCACTGAATCAGCTCCAATGCAACTCTTACTCTTTAGGAGCTTCTTGTTTAAATTTTATAGAAAATTTATATTTCATCTGTGACCCTGGACCAAAACCAAATTTCACAGGTATACTTGTAGGAATAGTATTTTTAGTAATAGTAGTACATTGTATGAATTTATGAAAAGTACATTGTATGAATTTATTTATGCAAAGTTATGCCAAAAAGCATAAGAATATTAAGTAAAGTTTGTGTTCTGTGAAGACATATTGTATATTTCCTACCATAAATATATAAAAATGTAATTTTTGATTATCAATATGCATTGCTAGGCATGTAAAAAAGATTTTCTCAATATTAAACATTTTGTGAATCCTCAGATTGCAGATTTTATAAATCAGTGCATCTCTGCCAAATATTGTCTATTCTAAGAAACCACACATGAGTAGAACATTTATTTACTCAATTTTCTATGTAAAATCAATTCAGTATATATTAAAAAAAAATGACACTGGATTTGAGGTCCAGGTTAAAATTTGCGATGCCACTCACATGGTGATATTGGGTAAAGTGCACTTTTGCTTGTGTGATAAACTGAACTATATATGTTATAAATACAAACCCACACAGGGATATTATTGTGTTCATAGCCTGAATTATAGGCTCATTCTAACAGCATTCTAATGGGCTTCATCACACAGTCAATGCTTTGTGATCTTCAAGACAAATAGCTTTTTAGCAAAGCAACTATACAAAGTCAGCTCACACAACATTAAAACAATTAAGACACTGTATTATCACACGGCTAATTCTGCCTGAAAGATTTTATATGCGTGAATATCTGATGACTCTGTGCTCATACAGGCTATAAACACTTGACCGCTTTCTCTTTTTGAGGACAAGACAATACAGGAGCCTGATGTCCCTAAATGACATCACCACTTAATTTGCATAATGGGGGGAAATGATTTGCAAATATACCATGTGGCTTAACACAGACTGAAGTGAGGACGCCACAGTTTGAGCAAATGATGACCTGTAAGATGCTTGTCTAGCTTTAGAGTTATAGAGAACCTATACTTTTACATTTGTTTGATTATATGTACAGCTGATGTCAAAGTTATTAGCCCTCCTGTGATTTTTTTCTTTCAAATATCTCCAAATTATGTTTAACAAAGCAAGAAATGTTTCACAGTATTTGCTACAATATTTCTTCTTCTGGAGAAAGTCTGATTTGTTTTATTTCAACTAAAATAAAAGCAGTTTTAAATTTTTTTAAAACCACTTTAAGGTCATTATTATTAGCCCCCTTAAGCAATATTTTTTTTTTTTTTCGATTGTCTACAGAACAAACCATGTTATGACTTGCCTAATTACCCTAACTTGCCTAGTTAACCTGGTTAAGCCTTTAAATGTCACTTTAAGCTGAATACTAGTATCTTGAAAAATATCTAGTCAAATAGCATGTGCTGTCATCATGGCAAAGATAAAAAAAAAAAAAATCAGTTATTAGAAATGAGTTATTATAATTATGTTTAGAAATGTGTTGAAAATCTTCTCTCCACTAAACAGAAATTGGGGAAAAAATATAAAATAATACAAATGTATGCATGTATATGTTTGGATGTATGTATGAATCTAATTATTCCTGTGAGCCAAAACTGGATTTTCAGCATCATTAGAGTCTTAAGTGTCACTTAAATTCCTTTAGAAATCCTTTTACTATTCTGATCTACTGCTTAAGAAATATTTCAGATTGTTATCAGAATCAGAATCGGTTTTATTGCCAAGTGTGCTTACACACAAGGAATTTGTTTTGGCTATAGAAGCTTTCAGTGTACATAAAGTGACCAGTGACAACACAAAATAAATATGGGAAAAATACGACAGAGATGCAGTTAGTCAAAAAGCTCTGAATGTTGAATTGTTTGTACAGATTTGTTATAAATATGCAAGTTTTAAGGTGCTGTGTACAAATGCGTATGGAGAAAGTATTGCATTGTATATTGTTATAAGGTGCTGTGTACAAGTGCGTATGAGAAAGTATTGCATTGTATATTGTTATAAGGTGACAATCTTGTGGACAAAAGCTGCTCTTTTGTTTTCATACATTTTTTTGCATGCCAATCATCAGTTTTCTTCGAGGAGTAGAAAGCTTGAAAGAACAGCATTCATTTGAAACAAAAATCCTCAAACAATTATTGTCTGTCACTTTACTGCTTCTGATTCGATTTAATGCATTTTTATTGAAGGAAAGTGTTAATATTAAAATGACAGGCAATAATTATTTGAATATTTTTGAATAGATTTTTTTTCAGATTAATGCTGCTTATATATTATATAATATTTTCTACATTATATTTAAATATATTCACACGTAAATAAAGTAAAACCTTATTTTCTCTTGTAAAGAAAAGCCACATGTTTAGCATTTTAAAATGCAGCTGTGAATAATTTACATTATACCTTACATTTAAATAGACCAGTTATTTTACTTATTTTATTAACAATATTTCACAATATTGATTTTTTTTTTCCACCACCTGCAGGGGGAGCCGTAAGGGGCTGGTGCATTGTGGAACGGGTGGTGGTCGAAGGTTGGGACCACGTCAACCCGATCGTCAGGCACAGAAACTGGCTCTTGGGACATGGAATGTCACCTCACTGGGAGGGAAGGAGCCCGAGCTTGTGCGGGAGGTGGAACGGTACCGACTAGAGATAGTTGGGCTCACCTCCACGCACAACTGGGGCTCTGGAACTCAACTTCTTGAGAAGGGCTGGACTTTCTTCTACTCTGGAGTTGCTCACAGTGAGAGGCGGCGGGCTGGTGTGGGCTTGCTTATAGCTCCCCAACTTAGCCGCCATGTGTTGGAGTTTTCCCCGGTGAACGAGAGGGTCGCCTCCCTGCGCCTTCGGGTCAGGGATAGGTCTCTCACTGTGGTTTGTGCCTACGGGCCAAACACCAGTGTAGAGTACCCGGCCTTCTTGGAGTCCTTGGGAGGGGTGCTGGAAGGTGCTCAGACTGAGGACTCCGTTGTTCTACTGGGGGACTTCAATGCCCACGTGGGCAATGACAGTGATACCTGGAGAGGCGTGATTGGGAGGAACGGCCTCCCTGATCTGAATCCGAGTGGTGTTTTGTTATTGGACTTCTGTGCTAATCACAGTTTGTCCATAACGAACACCATGTTCGAGCATAAGGGTGTCCATCAGTGCACATGGCACCAGGACACCCTAGGGCGGAGGTCAATGATCGACTTTGTGGTTGTATCATCTGATCTCCGACCGTATGTCTTGGACACTCGGGTAAAGAGAGGGGCAGAGCTGTCAACTGATCACCACCTGGTGGTGAGTTGGATCCGCTGGCAGGGGGGAAAGCTGGACAGACCTGGCAGGCCCAAGCGTATTGTGAGGGTCCTCTGGGAACGTCTGGCTGAACCTCAAGTCAGAGGGATTTTCAACTCTCACCTCCGGAAGAGCTTTGACCAGATCCCGAGGGAGGCTGGTGACATTGAGACCGAGTGGTCCATGTTCTCCGACTCCATTGTTGACGCGGCCGTGAGGAGCTGTGGCCGTAAGGTCTGTGGTGCTTGTCAGGGCGGCAATCCACGAACCCGGTGGTGGACACCGGAAGTAAGGGATGCCGTCAAGCTGAAGAAGGAGTCCTACAGGGCTTGGTTGACTTGCAGGACGCCCGAGGCAGCTGATGGGTACCAACAGGCCAAGCGTGCTGCAGCCCGGGCGGTTGCGGAAGCAAAAACTCGGGCCTGGGAAGAGTTCGGGGAGACCATGGAGGAAGACTATCGGTCGGCCCCAAAGAGATTCTGGCAAACCGTTCGGCGCCTCAGGAGGGGAAAGCAGCTCCACATCAACACTGTTTACAGTGGAAGTGGGGAGCTGTTGACCTCGACTGGGGATGTTGTCGGACGGTGGAAGGAATACTTTGAGGATCTCCTTAACCCCACCGACATGTCTTTCATTGAGGAAGCAGAGACTGGGGATGCAGGGGTGGACTCACCCATCACCCAAGCTGAGGTCACTGAGGTAGTTTGCAAGCTCCGCAGTGGCAAAGCAGCCGGGGTGGATGAGATTCACCCTGTGTATCTTAGGTCTCTGGATGTTGTAGGGCTGTCTTGGCTGACACGTCTCTACAATATCGCATGGAGGTTGGGGACAGTACCTCTGGACTGGGCAAATGGGGTGGTGGTTCCCATTTTTAAGAAGGGGGACCGGAGGGTGTGCTCCAACTATAGGGGGATCACACTCCTCAGCCTCCCTGGGAAAGTCTATGCCAGGGTACTGGAGAGGAGGATCCGGCCAATGGTTGAACCTAGGATCCAGGAGGAACAATGCGGTTTTTGCCCGGGCCGTGGTACACTGGACCAGCTCTATACCCTCACCAGGGTGCTCGAGGGTTCATGGGAGTATGCCCAACCAGTCCACATGTGTTTTGTGGACTTGGAGAAGGCATTCGACCGTGTCCCTCGTGGCATTCTGTGGAGGGTGCTCTGGGAGTATGGGGTCAGAGGCGCTCTGTTAAGGGCTGTCTCATCCCTGTATGTACAGAGTAGGAGTTTGGTTCGCATTGCAGGCAATAAGTCAGACTTGTTTCCAGTGCATGTTGGACTCCGGCAGGGCTGCCCTTTGTCACCAATTCTGTTCATAATTTATATGGACGGAATTTCAAGGCGCAGCCTTGGGCTGGAGGGGGTCCGGTTCGGGGGCCACAGGATTTCATCTCTGTTATTCGCAGACGATGTTGTTCTGTTGGCTGCATCGAACATGGACCTTCAGCATGCACTGGAGCGGATTGCTGCCGAGTGTGGCGCGGCTGGGATGAGAATCAGCACCTCCAAGTCCGAGGCCATGGTGCTCCACCGGAAAAAGGTGGTTTGCCATCTCCAGGTTGGAGAAAAGTCCTTACCCCAGGTGGAGGAGTTCAAGTATCTTGGGGTTTTGTTCACGAGTGAGGGAAGGATGGAACGTGAGATTGACAGGCGGATTGGTGCAGCGACCGCAGTAATGCGGTCGATGTACCGGTCCGTTGTGGTAAAGAAGGAGCTGAGCCGTAAGGCGAAGCTCTCGATTTACCGGTCAATCTACGTTCCTACTCTCACCTATGGTCATGAGCTTTGGGTCATGACTGAAAGGACAAGATCTCGGATACAAGCGGCTGAAATGAGTTTCCTTCGAAGGGTGGCAGGGCGCACCCTTATAGATAGGGTGAGGAGCTCTGTCACCCGGGAGGAGCTCGGAGTAGAGCCGCTGCTCCTCCACATCGAGAGAAGTCAGCTGAGGTGGCTCGGGCATCTGTTTCGGATGCCTCCTGGACGCCTACCTAGGGAGGTGTTCCAGGCATGTCCCACCGGGAGGAGGCCTCGGGGAAGACCCAGGACACGCTGGAGGGACTATGTCTCTCGGCTGGCCTGGGAACGCCTCGGGATCCCCCCGGAGGAGCTGGAGGAAGTGTCTGGGGAGAGGGAAGTCTGGGGTTCTCTCCTAAGACTACTGCCCCCGCGACCCGGCCCCGGAAAAGCAGTTGAAAATGAATGAATGAATGATTTTTTTTTACTATAATTTCAAATCCAACAGTACAGCCTTGCTGAATTTCAAAATGAATGACCACACATTGCAAAAAACGCATGTTGTCCCAATACAAATCGATAAAGTTAACTTTAAGATTAAATTTAAGATTAACAAAAGTGGTTTGAACATAAAACAAGTTGTCCAAAAGAAATCGCAATAATTCTATATTTACTGAGAAATTTATAAAAAATATTCATTTTCAAACTGGGGTGTACTTAATTATGCTGAGCACTCTATATTTACATTTATGCATTTGTAAATATAAGGTAAATATTATATACAGTCGTGGCCAAAAGTTTTGAGAATTACATAAATATTGGAAATTGGAAAAGTTGCTGCTTAAGTTTTTATAATAGCAATTTGCATATACTCCAGAATGTTATGAAGAGTGATCAGATGAATTGCATAGTCCTTCTTTGCCATCAAAATTAACTTAATCCTGAAAAAACTTTCCACTGCATTTCATTGCTGTCATTAAAGGACCTGCTGAGATCATTTCAGTAATCGTCTTGTTAACTCAGGTGAGAATGTTGACGAGCACAAGGCTGGGGATCATTATGTCAGGCTGATTGGATTAGAATGGCAGACTTGACATGTTAAAAGGAGGGTGATGCTTGAAATCATTGTTCTTCCATTGTTAACCATGGTGACCTGCAAAGAAACGCATGCAGCCATCATTGTGTTGCATAAAAATGGCTTCACAGGCAAGGATATTGTGGCTACTAAGATTGCACCTAAATCAACAATTTATAGAATCATCAAGAACTTTAAGGAAAGAGGTTCAATTCTTCTTAAGAAGGCTTCAGGGCATCCAAGACAGTCCAACAAGCGCCAGGATCGTCTCCTAAAGAGGATTCAGCTGCGGGATCGGAGTGCCACCAGTGCAGAGCTTGCTCAGGAATGGCAGCAGGCAGGTGTGAGCGTATCTGCATGCACAGTGAGGCGAAGACTTTTGGAAGATGGCTTGGTGTCAAGAAGGGCAGCAAAGAAGCCACTTTTCTCCAAAAGAAACATCAGGGACAGATTGATCTTCTGCAAAAAGTATGGCGAATGGACTGCTGAGGACTGGGGCAAAGTCATATTCTCAGATGAAGCCCCTTTCCGATTGTTTGGGGCATCTGGAAAAAGGCTTGTCCGGAGAAGAAAAGGTGAGCGCTACCATCAGTCCTGTGTCATGCCAACAGTAAAGCATATTGAGACCATTCATGTGTGGGGTTGCTTCTCATCCAAGAGAGTGGGCTCACTCACAATTTTGCCCAAAAACACAGCCACGAATAAAGAAGGGTACCAAAACACCCTCCAACACCAACTTCTTCCAACAATCCAACAACAGTTTGGTGAAGAACAATGCAT